>JAHDVF020000159.1:600000-777855 GCA_022606425.2 Lepidostoma basale | reverse complement strand
ATATTCGACAACATTTTTAATGTACGAGTATACAAATTCTTGTAGACAAATACTGGATTTCACCCATTGCGGATAAATTATTTTTATTTTACAAGGATTAATTGTATCTCAATAGAGACGAAGATGCAAATTGTTTTCTGAGAACAGAAGGTGGTGGCCGAGGCGCTTACAGGACTTATGACCTGTCATTGGTTGGGTTGAGCGATCGCTTCACGTTTAACAACATTCCCATTCCGCCGTTATGACCACCACGTCTGACAAACTTTTTGGAACTTGTATATATGGTAGGTTTCTACACCTATTTTCACAATTTTATGTTCACTCTACACTAGCGTCATCTATATTAAGATTAGAAAGCATTAAGCAGAAAACCTTTATTAATGTACTGTGAAAGTCTATGCAAATCATATAGTACTAGATTTCGCCTGGAGATGTCTCTCCAATTTTTTGCCTGCATGTACCAGTTATATTTATACAACAACATTTTGAATGTATACAAATTCTTGTAGACAAATACTGGATTTCACCCATGCGGATAAATTATTTTTATTTTATAAAGTTAATTGTATCTCAATAGAGACGAAGATGCAAATTGTTTTCTGGGAACAGAAGGTGGTGGCCGAAGGCGCTTACAGGACTTATGACTGTCATTGGTTGGGTTGAGCGATCGCTTCACGTTTCAGAGCAAAAATAAGATTTTTACATTATTTTGATTATTTATAAAAAAAATATTTTTGTTCCAAATTGTTTACTTCAAATGTCAATTTACGCAACATAACGTTATCTACAAGATATATCAGTAAGTAAATTAAAAATGTATATATACATATTTTAAAAAAATAGGGGTGATTGCAATTGTACAAAATAAATACATAAAAAAAAATGTAATTAAAAAAAGTACAGGTCTATCGTTTTGTCAAAACATAAAGTGTGCAAAAATAATACTGATGATATATTTAACTCAATTTCACCAAAAAACGCATCTGGGACCTTGATACACGAGTATTTTAAATGCCTATAATTTAAAAAATAGGCGTTGCATACTCTCAGGGTGATGTGTATTTTCGGATTCTTAAAAATTAAAAATGTGGCCCATTGCATTAGGTTCGAAATTAGCTCCAACCCAATGTTCACAGCGTTTCTCGAGAGTTATTTCATTTACAATTAATTAACATTAAGAATTAATTGTATCTCAATAGAGACGAATATGTAAATTATTTAGAAACAGAATATGGTGGTCCAGACGTTTACAGGACTTATGACCTGTCATTGGTTGTGTTAAGCGATCGCTTTATGTAATAAAACATTCCCCATTCCGCCCTTCTACGAACACCACGTCTGAAAATTTTTGAAATTTGTATTTATATGCTAACATGTTGAGAAACATTTCACATATTTTAGTTCAATCTACACTAGCGCCATCTATTGAGACTAGGTGTAAGCATTAAGTAGAAAATCTTTATTAATGTAATGTGAAACGTTATCAACCCAATTATCACATATTAATAGATAACTAACATCAATTGATACACTTAAAATAATATTTTTCTAATTACAAGTATGAGAATAAATAATGCTAGAGACCAATCTGGTATGAAACATACCAGATTGGTCTATAGCAAGGATAAAGAAGAAGAAAAAGAAGATCATCATATTTATATGTTATTTCTACCTTTTATAATATAAGATGATAATAATAAAAACAATGCATAAATATAAGTATCTAAAATAAAAATGAAATAAAACAATGTTTTCTTAAAAGTTCTTCCACTTATTGTATTAATTTCGACAGCGATCAGTTTCGCCAGGTTAGCTGGCATCGACAGACTGGTGATTCTGGCGAAATACTGATGACTCCAGTTATTGATGTCAGCTAGTCGGCGAAACCGTCAATAGAATACCGAATCGAAAGCGTCAATAAAATACCTGACACCGACACCTTTCGCCAGAATTACCAGTCTGTCGATGCCAGCTAGCCTGGCGAAACCGGTCGCTGTCGAAATAAAGACGATTATTGGAAGTACTTAATAAAAAAAACATCGTTTTATTTAATTATTATTTAAAATGAACTTCAATCAAGAGATTTCAGTAAAATCATTTGATTATCTTTGAAACGTATTTGCCATATTACTGCATAGCTTTTGGCGAAAAATTCTCGTAATTTCACCGGTCCGCAGGCGTAAAAAGATTGAGAAACTCTGCTCTAGCGAGTATATTTTTTGAGTATCACTCACAGTATAACAGAATAAATCAGAATCGAGATACGATGTTTTTTTTATAAATAAATTGTGTTTTTCCACCACTTGTGTGGCGATATGTCATGAATACAGTCAAATTTGATCAGGAGTTTACAGTGGATTTTACAGCTATAGTGTGTTCGTCAAAAAATATACCCTTCATGGCTAAACCAAAGAAGACCGTAATTTTTCTTTATAATTCTTCTCCTTAATGTAGATTTTGGGGAGTGAAGGTTATTGGGGTTACTGTTAATAACATCAGGTATGCTGATGACACAGTTATTTTAGCTGATAGTATACTCGATCTTCAAGAACTCCTAAATAAAATTGATATAGCAGGAGAGGATCTGGGCTTGAAAATCAACGTTAAGAAGAACAAATGGATGACATTTGGGCGACTTAATTATTCTTCATCCACTCTGCAACTGAATGGTGCGAATGTTGTAACGGTTGATCAATTTAAATACCTTGGCAGCATTATCACTAAAGCGCTTGACCCGGACATTGAAATATAATGCAGAATTGAAGTTGCACGCGCTGCATTTAATAACGAGAACATTATTTTGCAAAGATAATCTTAACTTGAAACTCCGACAACGAATAATTAAATGTTATATATGGTCTGTTCTACTATATGGCTGCGAAACCTGGACTCTGTAAGTGAATATAATGAACTGGTTGAAAGCGTTCAAGATGTTGATATACCGCAGAATGCTCCGTATACCGTGAACCGATAGAGTCGGTAATTCAGACGTATACGAGAGCCAGAGCCAATAAAGAGCTGTTGTCGAGTGTGAAAATTAGAAAGGTCTCATATTTGGGTCATGTGCTAAGGGGAGAAAAATACCACCTCCTTCGACTGATACTAATGGGTAAAGTGGAGGGACGTCGGGGAGTTGGCAGAAGGCAGCTGTCCTGGCTGCGGAACATACAAGAGTGGACAGGAATAACAAGAGTTCAGAACCTGTTCCAAGTGGCGCAGGATAGAGATGACTATGCTACAGTGATCGTCAACGTTGGGGGGACCTGACACGGCACCGAAAGAAGAAGAAGAATTTAGATTTTGAGATTTTCTTACACAGGATATCAAATTTCGTCCAATGATGACGACGTCCAGCTTTTCGACAGCCCTCTGGAGTCTCGTGCATAACGATCTTGGGAATCCTTGTCGGAACCATCCTCTCGATGTGGTCCCTCCAGAATCGTTTTCTCTGCTCACTCCATATCACATCTGCAAATCTCCTCGTTGGGTAGCCTATCTCTCAGAGTCAACGGTGGATGTGAATTACTTAAGGAGTCGAAGAAAACATGTCATGAGCAAATTAATAAAATGTTAAAAGTCGACCATGTTAGGAAGTCGGAAGAATCGACGTGCGTGTATGTGAAAGACGAAAGACGTCGAAATATGAAAGACGTCGATCTCCGAGGTTATCATGTTCAGCAGACCGTTTGCTCTTCCCACTAGCATCACTAGTGGCAGGTTGGTTTTTGCGGTCGGCAAAAAGCAACCAAACAGTGCCTACGCTTCAGGGGAAACGGGATGAAGATTTTTTGGTTATATCATGTACAGAGGACGTTTTTATAAGGACGGACGATAGAAACTAATCGGGAAAACGCATTCGCTTCTGCGATGGAGCCGTCACGACTCTCGTACATGTGTATTCTCCTCACGTCTCTCGCGAATGGTATGGGTGAGCGCGAACGGCCGGGGTTCAACGTTCATCGCTTGAGGAAGTGTTTGGAGAACGTGCCGAAACTTCGGCGGCGATCGGCGGCCGTCGTGCCGTTAATATACACGCAAACGCCCGCAGATGACGGTTATGTAATAATTATGGTAATCTCAATCCTGCTAGTAAAAATAATCAGTATTTATAATCCAGGGAACACTGAAAGAACTAGATCTAAACTAACTAACTAACCATCACGCCGCACAGTGGGCTGAAAATGAAGCTTCATAGACTTAGCGTCACTCGAAAATCAAGCTATTATTTAAGCTATTATTTAATAAGTTATTAGCGAATTTCTTTTTATGTATGGAGATAAACAGTTTTTTTAATTTTTTACTTATTCTTAAAATATCTTAAAAAATTGCTTTCTGAATCATAAAATTCATCACAACAGCTATATTATCACTAAAGCCTGAATCTCGGAAACCTTCGGAACATTGACATTTTCAACTTTAAAATTACAAAAAAACGTTTTTTAAATTTTATTCCTTATTCTTAAGCTTTCATAGAAAAATGCTTTCTGTACCATAAAATCCATCATATAAACTATATATTATCACTAAAGCCTGAATCTCAGAAACCTTGTCAATGTCCGAAGGTTTCCGAGATTCAGGCTTTAGTGATATTATATAGTTTATATGATGGATTTTATGGTACAGAAAGCAATCTTGAAAGCTTAAGAAAAAAACTAACTAACTAACTAACCATCACGCCGTCTCCCCGAAGGGGTAGGCAGAAAGAATGGACTGCCACACCTTTCTTTCCTGACATATTTCTCTCGCTTCCTCAACATTCATACATCGTGTCATGCACGCGCGTCGATTTCTCTGACTCCTCACATGGCCGACATTCATGTTTGATTTATTTGATCGTGCCACGTTTTCCTTGGTCTTCCTCTATTTAGAAGCTTAAGAATAAGGAATAAAATTAAAATAAGTGTTTTTTTTTTTAAGTTAAAAATGTCAATGTTCCGAAGGTTTCCGAGATTCAGGGTTTAGTGATAATATAGCTTAAATGATGAATTTTATGATTCAGAAAGCAATTTTTTAAGAAATTTTAAGAATTAGGAAAAAAACTAAAAAAACTTTTTATCTCCATACATAAAAAAAGAAAATCGCAAATAACTTATTAAATAATAGCTTTATCAAAAAAAGTTACTTGACATAAAATATTTCTATTTAGTAAAGAAATACGCAGGCATATTTTATTTTTTTCAAAATTAGGTACTTGATTTTCGAATGACGCTAAGTCTATGGGAGCTCTGTTTTCAGCCCACTGTGCGCCGTCTCCCCGAAGGGGTAGGCAGAAAGAATGGACTGCCACACTTTTCTTTCCTGACATATTTCTCTCGCTTCCTCAACATTTATACATCGTGTCATGCACGCGCGTCGACTCTGACTCCTAACATGGCCGAAATTCAATATTTGATTTATTTGATCGTGACACGTTTTCCTAGGTCTTCCTCTATTTCTGGTTCCATTTACATCGTTAACATATAATTTTTTTACCATTCTTTCTTTATTCATTCTTTCCATATGTCCAAACCAGCTTAATGATCCTTTCATTATTTTGTGCATTTACTTCTTATATTTTCATTCGACACTCTATCATACACAGAGTATGCACACATTCGTCTAAGAGATCTCATTTCTACTGCATTTATTCTACTTTCATCATTCTTTTGCCAGTTCCATGCTTCGCTTCCATACATAAGGGTCGGTAGAAGAACACCATTGTGCACTACCATTCTAGCTTTTTTGGATAGGTCTAAAATATCAAATCAAATCAGTACTAAACAGACATTATCAAACAAACCATCACGCCTTTTTTCCGCAGGGGTAGGCAGAGAGAATGAACCGCCACACCACTCTATCCTGGCACACCTCTCTAGATTCCTCCACATTCGTACAGCGAGTCATACACGCATGTCGATTCTTCCGACTTCTAACATGACCAAACATTAAAATTTGATTAATTTGGTCATGCCATGCTTTCCTCGGTCTGCCTCGACTTCGTACCCCATTTACGTCATTAACGTATACTTTCTTAAACATTCTTTCTCCATCCATGGGCTCCGTATGTCCGAACCAACGCGTTGCAACGCAGCGATCCCTTCATAATTTTGTTCATAATACCTTCTTCCGCTCTACATTCATTTCTTATATCAGCATTTGAGATTGAAGGCGGATTAATGCATCCTAAATAATATTTTAAGAAAGGGTCACTAAGATGGTTTGAACGCACGGAACAAATGGATGGGGGAAGAATGGTTAAAAATTAGTCGAGAAAGGCCAAGAAAAACATGGTATGACCAAATTAATCTGAAAAGCGTCCATGTTCAAATTCGAGACAATTGACGAGCCTGAATGTCATGTTGTATGAATGTAGAAGATTCGCGAGAGTTGTCAGGATAGAACAGCGTGCCACTCCATACTCTTTGCCTACCCCTACAGTGAAACGGCTAGATGGGTTGTTATTATCCTTCTTCTTCTTCCTCAGCCTATTCCCGTCCACTCCTGGACAAAGACCTCCTCCATTTGCTTCTGTCATTCTGTCCTGTGCAGACTGCATCCAGGTTATTCCGACGTGTCTATTTAGATCATCCTTCCACCGTAGTTGCGGTCGCCTTGCACTTCTCTTCGCCGTCCACGGTCTCCAAGTCAGCAGTCTTCTTGTCCACTTTTCATCTGAGCTTCTGGCTACGTGACCTGCCCATTGCCATTTTAGAGTCGCCACCCGGTGGATGATGTCAGTGACTTTTGTTTTTTCTCTCACCATATCGTTTCTGACTCTGTCTCTTAGGCTTATTCCTAATATGGCTCTTCCCATGGCTCTTTGATCGGTTTTTAAGGATGTAACTCAGGTTTCCGAAAGCTGCCCAGCTTAGTCCAATTCTTCTTGAAAAGAAGCATTGGGTTATTATTAAGTTAGTTAAAATAAATATTTCAAAATAAATGTAATTTTCATTTTAAAAATCACATCGCCATTTTGTTTGAACTTTTACAAAATGGCGCAACTAATAAACTAAAAATTAAAGGCGATAAAATCAGCCAAAATATCATTTTAAAAATGGAATGATGGGAATTTTTTTCAAATGGTACAAAACTAGCGTGCTTTATAAATTAACTGAATTCGTGATATTCACATGACTCGAAATACATGTTTAATACAATAAAATAAAAAACTCCGACCTTCCATTAAATTATTTTTACAAATTGGTCACGATTTCCTGTAAAACGAATAAACCTTTATGAAATATTAATTCGAATGTGCTTTTTAAATTAAATCACTGCCATCTATCGACTAGTAGACACACAAAAATGTATAGCTCGGACGCAAACCAATTCGACTGTAGATTGTAGTATGGCTACTTGACAAAGCATAATTTTTATTTACTTCACCTTGATGGAATAAATCAAATTAAGTAAATATTGTAATGTCACGAAAATGAGAACGTTTATTTCGTTTTTATAATACACAAAAACAATACTTGTTTAGGTTATTATAGAATTAATAGTTTTATATATATGTAACTTTTCGTGCCTAAGCAAAGTTCACGTATTACAAGTATGTGACAATGTGACATGTAAAAATATTGCAATATATTATTTAGATATGAATCTTAAATATACAGGGTGTGAAATTATTCTCCTCCGATAGAATTATATTCATTTACAGCATCAAAGATTATACACTATTTTTAGAGTTTTGTGGATGAACATGAAGAAAAAATATTAAATGATATATATAACCAATTAATTGAAAGCTTAGGCATAAATAAACACTGTGGAATTCCATAGTAATACACTTTGGAAATTGAAAATAACTTTGTTTATAATTCACAGAATATTTAAAAAATCAAAAAATCCTACAAAATCAAAAAATCAAACCAGTCTTTATCATAATTCAATAAAACGATGTTTTTTCAACTACTTCCACTTTTGTCTTTATTTAGTCACACAAAACAAACTTGGCCAAATCCTTTTAAATTCTAAACAACAAAAAAACAGATATTTGGCAAAAAAGTGGTGTATATAAAATTCAACGTAAGGATTGTGATGCTTTTTACATAAGCAAAACAGGACGAACATTCAAATCACGTATCAACGAACACAAACAAGCTATTTTTTCTGAGATGGCTAATTATTGTTTTGAATTTGACCATAGTTTTGATAAAAATGACACAATATTTCTACACATAATTATCAATAACAAAAAATTAAACTAACTAGCAAACATTAGTATCCTCAGGTCGGTGAAATTGGGTGAAAACATAATTAATAATCAGATTCCTACTTTTACTCCTTTCTCCTTAAATACTTTGTTTACTTTTAGTCTCCCAAGCTCCCATTCCCAATCATATGCAAATTAATCATTTATTAATTTCTATATAAAATATGTCTTTTCAAATGTACGGTTTTTTTATAAATGAAAATTTTATGATTAATACGAATGAAAACGTCAGTTTTATAGAAGTTTTCATTATATTTTATGGGAATGACATGTTTCGCCCTTCTAAGGCATTCTAATTGTTAAATTATCAAACATTTAACAATGCCTTAGAAGGACGAAACATGTCATTCCCATAAAATATAATAAAACTTCTATAAAACTGACGTTTTCATTCGTGTTAATTAGTTAATATGGAATTTTACATCATTGTTCAAGAAACAAAAAATGTATATATATTATATTTTTTTAATATTATTATTATTATTGTTTAATATTATTTATTAGTTCTTACTGATAAATAAATAAGTACTTATAACAATAAGCCCAGGTTGATTTTTGACTTTAAATTATTGTACCGAATTAAATGCCTTTTTTATATTAGTCTTTCTTTGTATAGTTTTTATTACCATATATATTTACACCTGAAGATGGAGGTATCATCCGAAACACGTCGTGTCTTTTTAAATATTTGAAATTTCCAAAGAAATATAACCATTTGCCATCTTCCACGAGATTTGAACATTTCTAACAGAGCAGGTTGTATGGGTCCACAGTGTGGCACGATGACGCATGGGCGAAAGCCGTTTGAACGTAGTACGAGAGCTATCGGGAATGTTGAGCGAGGTCGTGACTCGAACCCAAGGCCCCGCGACCCCGGAGACGGCATACCTACCACTTAGCCGCGAGCCATGCAGAGTAAGAAAAAAAACGCGACAAAAAATCTGATCTTTTATGATGTAATGTCAAAAGTCGCGACAATAGATAGACGCGCTTTTGCCGCACTCTGCAAGGTAATGAAAGACATTTTTTTTTACGTATACAACAGGTCGCTTGAACCCAATTACAGTATACAATTGGTTTTTAACCCTTAACGTACCGTGTTCAAAACAAAACGCTCGCTCCCATGTGGTCAATTCAGTTTACCGCTAACTTTATCTAAATATCAAGCATATGACTCGATGAATCAAAATTTAATTTATGTCATCTTGTAGGGAATTTCATTAGGAATAGATCGATATCTATAACATACATGGATTATTTGAAAAACTTATCATTATTAATTTTTTCCTGGAACCATGCGATTTCTGATATGGAATGCGTCACAGCATACGATCAACTGGACACCAAGTATTATATAAACTTGCTCGCGCCGCGGCCGGCGGGGCGAGACTTTACGAGATTTTACGTATGATAAAGGCACCTAGGCAAAATGTATAGTACGTACAAGACAACGAGTACGTATTAATATTTGTCCCTTTTGGTAAAGTGTTAATATTTTCACAGTTCTGATATTATTAAGTTGCGTGCTGCGTTTCCATCCACAGTCAGTATTATTACGTACCTATTGAAAAGGCCAAAGATATAATTTATAATACGTTCAAAACAGCGAGTAAGTATTTGTCACTTTTGATAAAGTTGTAAATATTAGCAAAACAAATTCTACCTTAACACGAATGAAGGTGAGGGCAGTCTTAGAAAATATTTTTTTTTGGGATGATAGAAGTAATTTTTTGCTTTTTTTTATTACGAAATATTGAGAACACTTCAATGGAGGATTACAATTTTTTTTATAATATTAGGGTCCATAGGTTTTAAGAAAATCAACTTTAAATTGGCAGTGGAAACTCAATTGACCACATGGCAACGCGACGGTTAAGCTGATACGTTGATTCTCGTGACATGTGACAGGTAGCCAATCTATCGCCATTTTATTGTCACGAGAATTCTACACCAGACCAAAGACAGTGTGACAATCACACTGCCATAGCCGGGAATCGAACCCAGAACCTTCGGAATGGGAATCAGAACTCTTACCACTCTGCCACGAAGGTCGTCTTCTACTTCTTCTTTTTGTCCTGTCACACCTCCGTGGTGCATAGGGCCTCAAGGAACCTTCTCCACCCGACTCTATCGCATGCCTGATGCCTAACATCATCCCAAGTGAGGCCTGCCGCCTTAACCTCGTCCTGCAGGGTTCTTCTCCAGGTGGCTCTAGGTCTGCCTCGCTTTCTCTTTCCCCCCATAGGGGACATGTGAACAAAAAAATTCCATTTTTTGGCTCCACAGTTTTAGATCAAATGTCTGCAGGCACAATTGTTAACCAGCGCAAAATATACGTTACATATCACAAAAACAAATATTTGAGAAATAGAGGCATGTAAAATAGTTTAAATCGACAGTTGTTTCGAATAAATTCAGATTATAATTTTTCATTTACAATTATATCATTAAATTTTGGTCCGTATTAAACCGATACAAAATAAACACTTATTATTTTTAAATTGGTTACTTTGCTTCTTCTTCTTCTTTAACTTTTTGTCCTGTCACACCTCCGTGGTGCACAGGGCCTCAAGGAACTTTCTCCACCCGACTCTATCGCATGCCTGATGCCTAACATCATCCCAAGTGAGGCCTGCCGCCTTAACCTCGTCCTGCAGGGTTCTTCTCCAGGTGGCTCTAGGTCTGCCTCGCTTTCTCTTTCCCCCCATAGGGGACCAGTCAAGTGCACCCTGGGCGATGCCGGCTGGATTCTGTCTCAGAGTGTAACCGATCCACTGCCATTTGCGTCTAGCGATTTGTTCTCTAATTGGCTTTTCGCCTGCCATAGTCCAGAGAACGGCATTTGACACTGTTTGGGGCCAGTAGATTTTGACATTTGAATGAAAGACAATTAACATTAAAACTAACGAACCATCACGCCGTCTCTCCGAAGGGGTAGACAGAAATCGACCGCCAAACTACTTCTTCGACACCCATACAACGTGTCACGTACGCACGTCGATTTCTCCGACTTCTCACGAGGCCGACATTCAATATTTGATTTATTTGATGGTGCCACGTTTTCATCGGTCAACCTCTATTTATACATCCATTTACATCATTAATATATACATTCAGCGGTCTCCTCGGAGATCGACGTCTTTGATATTAGTGAAGGTACGTTCAGAAGACAAACACTCTTCACTTTAGAAAGTATCTTGTCTTCCTAATGTCGAACCATCTCTAATGCGTTCCTGGTACATATTATGTTGTATTGGTATTATGTAATATTTTCATTATTCATACATCGTGTCATGCACGCGCGTCGATTTCTCTGACTGCTAACATGGCCGACATTCAATATTTGATTTATTTGATCGTGCCACGTTTTCCTCGGTCTTCCTCTATTTATGGTTCCATTTAAATCGTAAACATATAATTTTTTCACCATTCTTACTTCATTCATTCATTCCATATGTCCGAACCATTTTAATGATCCTTTCATTATTTTGTTCATAACACCATCATTCACACCGCATTCACTTCTTATATTTTAATTCGACACTCTATCATACACAGAATATACGCACATTCGTCTAAGAGATCTCATTTCCACTGCATTTATTCTACTTTCATCCTTCTTTTGTCAAATCCATCCTTCGCTTGCATACATTAGGGTCGGTAGAAGAACACCATTGTGCACTGTGTAACTCATAACAAATATATTTTGCTATATTTCTTGCACACAATTTAACGAATATTAAAAAAATATATAAGATCGGAATCCGAAGTGTACAAGGCCGATGTGTGCACAATTGAAAATGTAATAATGCGCGCAAACAAACTATGTATATAAAAAAAATACTATTTGTACAGTTCTCGGACGATGCGCGAGTGTGGTGGAAGAATTCGATGAATGTATTGACATCACCACTAGACGGGCGACCCACATAATCTTGACACGCAAAAACCGGCGGAAAAAAAATATCTTTGAATAATTCATAACAATTTTAGATGTCGCTAAAATAGACTAGCATGCATTCAACACTTTATGACTGTGCATAATTGACCAACTAACCTCCCCGGAGGGGTAGGCAGAGAGGATGGATCGCCACAATGCTCTGTCCTGGCATACCTCTCGGGCTTCCTCTACATTCATACATCGTACCATGCACGCACGTTGATTATTCCAACATTTTTTTAAACGAAAATTTTTCTTAGTGTCAAGCATGTATGAGGCATGTAAAATAGTGACTTTGGATGAATGTGTCTAAATCTAAAGTGATGGTTTTCGAGAAAGAAGAATGTATGACATGGTATGGAAGTGAAGCTTGGAGCTGGCAAAAGAAGGATGAAAGCAGGATAAACGCCATAGAAATGAGATCACTAAGAAGAATTATAAGATGTAGCAGACAGCAAAAAAGGGACTGGTACGGTCATGTTCAAAGAATTGGACACCACCAGACTCCCCTATATTGCATTGCATAATCAGTCTCATGGGACTCGTCCTCGTGGAAGACCTCCTTAAAGATGAAAGGACAGCTGGGAGTCTATCTCACGATTCAGTCTCCTTCAGACTGCTTGAATCTCCAGCGCGATATACAAAGCATCATGCAATAGAGTAAACATAATAAATTGTTCTTCAACATCTCCAAGTGTTTTGTAATGTCGTTTACACGAGCAACTAAAACAATTTACTTCAGATATCTAATGGATGAAGCCCAGCTCGAAAGAGCGTCGACGTCCATGGATCTAGGGGTGTTGTTCGATGCTCGCTTGTCGTTTAGTCTTCACATAACTTCACTATGTAATAGCTCCCTCAAAATGCTTGGTTTTGTCATTAGAAACGCCAAGATCTTTCGTAATATTCAGGTGCTGAAGCTGCTGTATAACTCTCTGGTGAGAAGTCGGTTGGAGTTTAGTTCCATTATCTGGGCGCCGCATGAGGTTCGATATTCTCTGATGGTGGAGAGGGTGCAGAAAAAATGTCTGCGATACCTCTATCTTAGGGAGTATGGATATTACCCGTGGCTCTTTCCAACTGATTTCTTGCTAGGGATGCTAGGCTACCAGTCACTCGAGAGGAGACGAGACATTCACTTGGGTGTCCATTTCTTTCGACTGATAGGCGGTTGTATACACAACTGAGTGTAGGTCTGTTCGTCCCTGATAATTATCTTCGACAAAGGGGCCATAGATAGTTTTATCTCCTACGATGCAGAACCAACCTGCCAATGGTTATGCCGGTAGGTAGAGCATTATCTTTGCTTAATCGTATCACCTCGGAGTTTGACATATTTTGTGATAGTTTGGCTCATCTGAGGGAAGTACTATCTTTATTATAATTGTATGGTATATTTATTTTATTAATTTGTCATGCATATTATAATATGTTTCTCGCTCTTTTTATTAATCTATTACGTATTACTTATTATTGTGTATCATTAACTTGTATCTTTAGTGTATTGGGAAAAAATTCTGTAATGCTTTAGATATGTTTAAAATAAATAAATGAAATGAAATGAAACGAGAGGAGCAACACTCTGGAGAACAGACCACATAGGTCTACAACAAGGAAGAAGATGAAGAATCATATTTTCTTTGCAAGTGTGATATTATGCTTGTAACTAACTTACTAACCAACCGACACTCTGTTCTCTCCTGACAGTTCAGACTTCTCTCGATACCTCAACATTCGTTAGTTAGCTATTTATTTATATTATATATAGGTACTTTGTATCACAAATTGTAATGTCCCGTCCTTTAGTCTATATGGACAAGTTTATGAAATAACTGAAAGGTTGGATGCAGGTGCCAAAATGAACGGAGTGTCTATTGTATTCAGACGACGCTCCTACTTACTGACAATAAGCTTGAACTAATTAAACTAACTACCCATCATGCCGTCTCTCCAAAGGGGTAGAATGCTACACTTTTCTTCCTAACATAATACTTCTCTTGCTTTCTCGACATTCGTACATCATGTCATGCACGCAAGTCGATTTTTCCGACTCCTCACGTGACCGACGTATATTATTTGATAGATTTGATTCATAGGCTGCAACTAATGAGAGACCAGTCAAATCCCTGATTTGATCGGACCAGCGGCTCGGTGGTCGCCCTTGTGGTCGCCTTCCCTCCACTTTGCCAATGATGATGAGCTTTTCAATGTTGTTCTGATCTCTCCGGGCTGTGTGTCCATAATATTTCAACACTCTCTGAGAGCACATCCGCGAGAGTCTTAAAATTTATCACACAATCATCTAATTGTAAGAAATGTCTTTTCTACTGCATTCTACTTTGATCCTTATTTTGCCAGTTCCACGCGTTACCCAGTCACCGCCTTCATAATTGCAACATGCAACATGTAAAAGCTTCGACTTTAAATTTGCAATTTGTAAAAGTTTGCATATAATAAGCGGTTTTATTGTGAATTAAACATTGAATAAAATGTACTAAAAATATTCGCTGGCGACACACGACATGCGCGCGACAGTAGCGACAGGAATGAACTCGCACGTCACTAGTCACTCCGGATTTATCATCATACGACGACTATTTATACATAATTATCAGACCTGAAAGTGTTACCATGTTATAAGTACGGAAAAATGTGACCAGTACATTGATAATCTCAACACAATACACGTCCACTTAATCTCAATACACGATACACACACAAATCAAGAAGTTTTCGTACTGAAATAATAAAGAAGTAAAAAAAAATCTAAACAAATATGTCATTAAAAAGATTCTTTCAAAGTGTAGGCAGAGAGGATAACATATTTTTGAGTTAACTTCTTCTTTCCGTGTCCTGTCAGGTCTCTCCAACGTTGACTATCACCCTTGAGTAGGTCTCCCTGTCCTGGGCAGCTCGGAACAACTCTTCCACGGTCCTCAGCCCCGTTCACTCTCGGATGTTCCTCAGCCAGGAAACCTGCCTTCTCCCAACAACTCGTCGACCCTCAATCTTACTTTCCAAGATCAGATGTAACAGTGCGTACTTTTCGCATCTCAGAACATGGCCCAAGTAGGACACCTTACGGACTTTGATGTTGGTCAGCAACTCTCTGTCAACTCTGGCTCTATGGAGAACGTTTGTGTTGCTGACCATGTCAGTCCGGGAGATGCGTAACATCCTTCGGCGTATCCACATCTCAAAGGCCTCTAATCGGTTCATAATATTGACTTTAAGGGTCCATGACTCCACCCCGTATAACAGCACTGACCGAACATAGCATCTGACCATTCTTTGTTGTAATTTTAAATTTGAGTTAACTAACCATCGGAAATATTTTATATTGTAAAATAAAGTATTTCCGAAAAAAGCATATTTGAATACTTATTAACAAATAATTCAGATAATGATTTTACATATTTGCGCAAGTAGCGCAGGATAGATATGCCTTTGCTGCAGTGATCGCCAACGTTGGGGGGACCTGACACGGCACCGAAAGAAGAAGAAGAATGATTATAAGGCAAATATGGCAGTACATAAAGGAGATCTACCAACCCTTATGTTTCGAAGTGAAGGGATAAATGCCGTAGAAATGAGATCACTGAGATGAATGTACGTGAAAACGATATGCTATATAATAGACTACCGGCCAGTAAAAACTTCGCTTCAAAACATAGGTATAATATATAAAATTAATTAATTTGGTTTGATTCTGATTTTGAAAATTTGGTTTGGTTCATATGGATTATCCCGTAAATTTGGAGATATTTCGTGTATAAGTTCATTGTTTTGGTCAATTTGAGTATTGTCGCTCTTTATGATAGTTATTTGTGACAAAAAATACGTTTTCACTGTTTTAGTGTTAAAATTATATAAGTTTTTACGTTTATAAAAATAATTTTGACAGGTGTAAAAATATTTTTTTCATTTGTCCAATGACAATTTGAATAAATTCTTCAACAATATTTTAAAGTTCTTGCTGGTGTTGGATTGTTTTAAGTACCTAATTACAGTAAATTTAAAAAAAAACGTGGATAACGTGGAATAAAAATTAAATAAACACACATGTCCGGATCGTCCAGCTGATGACAAGTGCACCATCTAAAATAACAATATGTGTCAAATTATTTTTCTTTGTTATTTTATTTTATATCATTGTATTTCATATAATTTGTTTTAGATTTATTATGTAGACGTTGAACGATCGAAGTGTGCGCGGGAGATGCCTATTGGTGGCGATGAGGTTCGCAACCCATCACACCGCGTTTCGCGCGATGGCGAAAAGAGAAGGATGGAGTGCCGCATCGATTAAAGTGTGGCGTTCCATTCTTTCTGCCTACCCTTTCGGGGAGACGGCGTGATGGTTAGTTAGTTTTTTTTAGTTAATTTATTTGGTGCATGTCGGAAACTATTGTACCTCACTACGTGTATCCAATGTACTGACACGCTCATGTGTGGCCGTCAGCTGGCATTTTAGCAATCAATACACCAATTACATTTACATAATACACAATGGAGTTTTTGTCACAACCATTGAAGAATATTAATTTTTTGTCGAGTCGATGAACAGTTATTTGGAACATAGAATTGATCACCCAGAAACGAGTATGAATAGTCGAAACAGACTATAATATTAATGGTCTACACAATAATAATAATAATAATAAAAATAATAATAATATGCTAACTTTTAAAGTGCCGTTTTTGTGATGTAATCACCTCGAGGGCTCATTAAGACGTGTTTTAAATCTAAATATGAACGCTGCATCTGATTGATATTCGCGATCGATTAGAAAGTATAATAGAACAAAATATGCATGTTTTAAATTGGGTATGAAATATGAAAAAGATGGGTTTTCAGCTTAGATCTGAAGTCTGTCGGATCATTTATGCATCTGAGGTGTGAAGGAAGATTGTTCCAAGCTGATGGACCGGCTACCGCAAACGCTCGATCCCCGAAATTTGTACTAGGGCAAAGCTTTGGCTAACTAATCTTCCTATTGCCGAGGAGTTCGGCGAGCGAAGTGTGGATTTCCTTGTATTTAGGCTGTCCGTTATACAGAGTTCGGATATATACTCGTCATTTGGACCCATTCCATGTAGCGCTTTGAAGACTGTCCAGCAGAGTTTATACTGAATTCTTTAGGGACTCTTAAGCCAGTGAAGTTCTTTGAGATGTTGTGTAACTGATATTCTCTCAATGTGAGCATTCACACGACGATGTCCGACACTCCTGTTTTGGCTCTAATAGTGGTATTGCAATAATGATCATATAAAATGATTTAGAACATAGTATGTACGTCATTTATCAATAGCGAGTTAAATGGAGCATATACGAGCCCTCACCCACCCTACCAACGATGATTATACTAGTTTTGTCCGGAACCCTTTGGAATCACTCCCTCCTATTTATCAACTGCCTATCGTGTGGTACACGTCTCTATAACGAGCCCCTAGATCGATACTGAGCAGACATCTCATAAAGCAATTAGTGAAAATGGTTTCGGTGACCAAAACACATTTTTCAAGAATTTTGCCATTTCGTTTATTATCCAGTATTTAATACAGTAGAAATGATATCTCTTAGACCAGATTCCCAAACTTGTTTGTCCCGTAGACCCCTTACCGTTTTTTTCTATTTTCTGTAGACTCGCACCTACTTTCCTTATATTGATTTTTTTTACAAATTCTTTATAACTATAAAATTACTTTTTGAAGCTGACACAGAGCTACTCCCTTTAATAGGGTTTTCTGTAGAAAAGAAATCTTTAAAATAAAATAAATGTTAAGTTTTATAGTTATACATTTTAACTGTTAAATTTACAACACTTATAATATCACAATGTTGTATTATACTCTTTTTGAGAATGTCGCGACAGCTTTTTATCATCAGCAGATCAAACAGCTGTCGTGACATTCTCAAATAGTGTATAATAAAAAATTGTCACATTATAACAGTGTTGTAAATTTAACAGTTAATAATGTTGAAGAATCATAGTTTTTCAGCCAAAACAATAGACTATTTAGACATACAATCATTAATTAAAACAAAACAAAATGCAAATCTAACATTTTTACATAAAATAAAAACAATGTTCCAATAGGGGGATGAGCCTGATGCTATGATATCAAAATTTCAATATTTGGCTTCAATTTAGTTGAACCATCTCGTGGACCCCCAATTATTTTTCCAGTTGCCGTAGACCCCTTGTAAGTCGAAATCGACCCCTGGGGGTCGATTTAGACCACTTTGGGAACCACTGTCTTAGACGATTTTGTGGAAAATATGTGTACATAACCATGCAGAAACCACTTCGCCACCGCTCTAAATAAAATCTATGGCGATACAATCAAACCCAATAGCTTTTCCACTTTTCATTGCTTTCACTGATCTTTCCATCTCATTCGTACGTATTTTCTCAATATGTATATACGAGTATACGAGGTCTGTTCAAAAAGTATCCGACCATAATTTTTATTGGCAAAAAATAACGCTTTTAGGTCGGAGCTTAGATGACCGTTTGTAGGTATACCTAGTGCGCATGCTCATTTTTTTTCACGACCACAGCGCCACTCAGTCGCTGCCACGCCGTTGAAGAGTGAGCATGTGTACGCTATTGTCGTCGGATTTTAGTTTCAACGAGAAAAAGTTGAACAATATTACTGGATCAAATTTTGTTTAAAGCTTGGGGATTCTCAAGTGGAAACTATCCGCAAAATTAAAAAAGAGTTTGGGGACGAAGCAATGGGCACCACACAGATAAAGGAGTGGTATAACCGCTTCAAAGATGGCCCCTCATCATTGAAGAGTGAAGCACGATCCGGTAGGCCCTCAACATCCAAAAATGATGTTGTCATTGATCAAGTAAGGACCCTGGTGATGCAGGATCATGGAATAACGATCAGAGAAACTTGCTGATAAAGTGAGCATTAGTGTTAGATCCATTTATTCCATTTTAACTGAAGATTTGCCCGTCAGAAGGGTCTCTGCAAAATTTGTGCCAAAGTTGCTGACAATTGAGCAGAAGCAACTTCGTGTGGAGATCGCATAGGACATGCTGGAGACTGTGATCGATGATCCCAATCGCTCCCTGTGATTTCTGGCTTTTTCCCCAGCTGAAAATGCCTTTAAAAGGGACCAGATTTCAGACCAGGGAAGACAGAGTCTTTCCAGCGTTGCTTCCGGCAGTGGCAGAACCGTTGGAAGAAGTGTGTAGCAACTCAAGGGGACTACTTTGAAGGGGGTTAGTGTCATTTAAATGTATCTCAATAAATGTTGTTTTTATGAATAAAAGTCGGATACTTTTTGAACAGACCTCGTATGTTATATATAAAAACCACAAAAAATTTCAGCAAAACGCGGGTTATTCATCCGAGCATTTCGCTTCGGAATATAAAAATTCCCGTCTGGCATCGATCCGGGGTCCTTTGGGTGCAGAAGTTTGCGGCCGACCCCTGCAGCCAGGAGGGTACGAGGAGTGGATACAAGGAGAACAAGAGAAAGGGGAGGAACGCGAGATGAGAGTTCAGTAGATGGGGGAGACTTTGAAATAACAGGTGATACTCGTATTTCACCATTAAAATCGCAGTAGATTGCTTTGCGGTGTAGACAAGTAGGTACCTAACGCAAAATAATACAAGAAGAAAAAAGAATGCTAGTTGCAACTCACGAAATATTCACGGAAGTAAAGATTTTCTACCCTTTTGGTTCACTGTACAATCGTTATCAGTAATAATTTTTAACTTTTAATGTAAAAAAATTTTTCTCCAAGTTAAAAAATTCACAATTAACAATACCAAATTGTTCTCCTTTTGTTTTCTACACTACTGTCATACAACAATAATCAGAACAAAATTCAAAATAATCCAGAAACGTTCTCGGGCACGCGTATCGTGTGCATTTCGAATTACGTTCGGAGAGAATCTAAGTATTCATCTCTCGCTCTCTTGTATTCAAAATATTCTTCTTCGAGCTATTGCCTATTTATATTATATTTTTCTATGAATTAAAAATGTTGGTCTCAACAACAACAAACAAACACGCCGTTTCTCCGCAGGGGTAGGCAGAGAGAATGAATTGCTATACCACTCTATCCTGACACATATCTCTAGATTCCTCCACATTCATACAACGAGTCATGCACGCACGTCGATTGTTCCGACTTCTTACATGACCAACATTTAAAATTTAATTAATTTGATCATGCCATCTTTTCCTCGGTGTGCCTCGTTTAGTGCTTTCTGAAGACCTTAAAGTAGGTACTTTACTGAAAAAAGCGGTATATTCGATGTGTCGATGTGGTGATTCGTAGTGCAATATAGGAGAGTCTGGTGGTGTCCATTCTTTGGACATGACCGTACCAGTCCCTCCTTCGCTGTCTAGTTCATCTTATAATATCCCCAGCCTCACATATCTATCAAATTCTGGTGTTACTCACGCGATCTTTCAGTGTCTTGCCTGCTATCATCATCTTTAGTGTCTTCATCTCGGAAGTCCTCAATTCTTGTTTGATCCTGACCGAAGTAATAAATGTAAATAATATAGGGTGTACGAACCTCTCCATTGGTGTGAGGTTTTGAGTCATCGTCGCCGTTCACCAGGGCGGCCCACCGGCGCCAAACCTCGCTCAGCTCCGCAACGGGCTGCACCTGAGTGATAAAAAAAAATAATACGTCATACATAGCATCATAATAATACGTCATCTATCTAATAATGTCACGCGGGCCAACAAAATGCTTGATTTTATTCTACGGAACGCAAGATCTTTTTCCAACACAACGGCGATTCGTCGACTGTATGAAGCGCTGGTTCGTAGTAACTTGGAGTACTGCTCTATCATTTGGGACCCCAGAGAAAGTACAGTCATCTTGGAACTAGAAAGGATCCAGAAACGATTTTTAAGATCTCAGAGAGTATAACTATTATCCCTTTTTCTACCCCTCACTATTTCTCTCAGGAATGTTGGATTTCAACACTCTTGAGACTCGTCGAATGATCTTTCTAGAAAAGCATTTTTTTAAACTATTATCCGGAGGTATTTACAATCCAGGAATACTGAGAGAATTAAATAAATACGTTCCCCATAGTTATAGCAGAGCAAGGGGGCATATATAATATTATTTTATGCCCCAAATTGCTGCACAGAGGCCCTTCGAAGTTCTCCTGTATTGAAATTCGTCTTTTAAATGAAGTTGCAAAAGAGATAGACCTCTATGGATGCAATTATGGTGAATTCGTGAATACCCTTACGATAAAGGCAGCAAGGAAATAACTGGCATATTCCTATTCATAAGGTTCTATGTATATTTCCTTTGATATCCTTTTTTTTCACCCTTTACATCGATTTGGCTCGCGTTGTAATGATGTAAGGAGGTTTTTAAACAAAATAATAATAATAGCATTAAATGCTAAAAAAAAAAATTAATTTCATATTTCAATGTTGGATTCCAACACTCTTAAAATCCGCCGAATGATCTTTCTAGATAAGAATTTTCTTATTTATTTATTTATTTTTCTTATAGGATACATCACCTGCAGCGAAGCCATGACTGCCATTTGGCCGGAATTATATTCCATACATAATGTCATTGAATGTCTTTTAAAATTAAAATTGTGGCAATAGCACTTAGACAGGGTATTTTATTTCATTTCAGAGTTCAAGCGTTCTTAATGAAAAACCCAGTGACTTGCGACAGTATGAAACTGCGCCGCTGTTTTGCCGCTGAATAAGACAATAGAGCGTGATAATCGTACTGTATGAGAAAAATTCTAATATTGTTATAATTTTTAAAACACAAAAAGAACGAAAAGAATGGACGAGATAAATCCGATTGTCTAATTGGCGTGGCGTTCGGCGCGCACTTCAAAAAGCCACACATGCTACCGGCGCGGCGCCATTACTGCGCGGGATTCGTCAACCAATGGGATGCGAGCTGCGTATTTAATATAATATAATAAGTTTAATAAAATATACTATTTTATAGAAATATAGTATATCATTCGGTGGAGTAGATCCAGAAGAACATACTACCATGTAACTAGAATGGATAGTGACAGACTAGCATTTATAGACGCTCACGAAATCCCCTCCGGACACTGTCCACCTGGAAAACCACGTAATGGTGTGTTTACACAGTGCGAGCTAGCGTGCGAGTTGGCATAGACAGTAACTGTCCTGCAGCTACTGTCATTGTGTAAACGAATCATGCGAGTTACTGTCAAGGCAAGTAGGACAGTAACTGGAGTGCGAGCTGCTATACAATATTTTGTTTTCACTGTCCACTCGCCTTCCCCCTCCACACCACACGACCCACACGGCAGTAGCTTGCACGCAACTGACATTGGGTGAACTACAGCCGAGTTACTGCCTTACCAGTCCAGACGTGTTCAATTCCCACTTGAGTGTATTGTCTGTTTTTTTTAAGTATTTTTGATAACGTGTTTTTCGTTTATTAATATTAAATTTATTGATATTAAATTTGGCCAGAAACTCTCATTTTCAGCTCTCCATGTAAACAATCGAGGTACAGGCAGCAACTGTCATGGCAATTGGCATGACAGTTGCTGCCTTCTTGCCAGGTTAGCTACAGGCAGCAACTGTCATGGCAGTTGGCATGACAGTTGCTGCCTACTCGCCAGGCAAGCTACTCGCACTGTGTAAACACACCTTAAGAAATGGACGGACAGCTGGTCCACATCATCCGAGGAGACATGATTTCTGTGTCAGAGAATGTCAGATCTATTAAAAGAAGAAGAACAAGTTAAAACCTTCATCATTGTGAAAACGATATGAACTGTGAGTGTATGAATGAAAACGAATCAAAAGTGGAAAAAACAACGTTTTATTTAATACGAATGAAAACGTTTTATTATATACGAGAATGACATGTTTTGCTTAGGCATTATCAAAAAACTAGTTATAACCTCAGTTGTTTATAACATCCGATGATGCAAAACAGCTGCCGCGACAATTTCATTGAAATTAAATAAATAAATTGTGATGACGGTCTTCGTGACAGAGTGGCAACAGTCATGACTGCCACACCGAAGGTCTTGGGTACGATTTCCGGTGATGACGTGTGAAAAAAAAATACTCTTTATTTGGTCTGGTAAAAATCACGTGGCAAATGGCGATAGATTACCTATCGCATTTCATGAGAATAATATGGTAAAAAATTATGTCGTATAAAAGATGTAGAACGTAACTGGAAACTAGCACATTTAAGGTCCAAATGGCAACCAATCTCTAGGATTGAAATTTTAAAAAAGCAGAGTTCGAAATTATATAGTTTCGGATTAAAATGTTGGCGACCGCTGATGAGTACTGTTACGCGGATTTACTCTGTAGTCTGGATTAAAGATTAACATGGATCGGTTTAATAAGTAGATACACTGCCTGACCAGTGACGGCTTTAGTTTATGTTGTATCATAAAGCTTATAAAGCAAAGCCCCACTGACATGAAAACTTACGCAATAATATTAATAATAAAAATTAGGCTAATTTGTATAGCGCCGTTTTCATGAATAGTTCACC
The DNA here is from genome assembly GCA_022606425.2 of Lepidostoma basale. Classification (NCBI taxonomy): domain Eukaryota; kingdom Metazoa; phylum Arthropoda; class Insecta; order Trichoptera; family Lepidostomatidae; genus Lepidostoma; species Lepidostoma basale. The sequence continues at coordinate 754,186 of JAHDVF020000159.1, read as the reverse complement.
TTAAGGGCGCTTTGACAGTGTTTTTAGTAGTTAGAGCTGCATGTGACACCAGCAATCAGATAATCGTTGCTTACATTTTATGGGATATTTTAAAAAGGTGGATTTTTAGGTGAGATTTAAAGTCTGTCGGATTGTCAATGCATCTGAGGCGTGCAGGAAGCATATTCCAGGCGGACGGACCTGCCACTGCGAAAGCCCGATCTCCGAAATTTGTCCGTGGGTTGCGCTTTGGCTCAACTAATCTGCCTATTGCCGAGGAGTTTGCTAATCGAAGCGTAGATTGCCGCAAGTTAGGGCTATCAGCAACACGAAGTTCAGATATATAGGCTGTGGCATTCCGTGAAGCGCTTTAAAAACCGTCCAGCATAGTTTATACTGGATTCGTTCAGGACACTTGAGCCAGTGAAGATCTTTTAGATGTTGTGAAATATGCGAGTTTTTTGGAACACATTTTATAAGTCGTGCTGCTGCATTTAAAATAGATTGAAGTTTGTTTGTTTGTTTCTTGGGTATGTTGAATTATGCAAAAACTTATAATTCTTCTTCTTCAGCCTATTTCCATTCACTTCTAAACTGTTATATACCATAAAGCACCTATACCAAGAATGACTAGACTTGCAAACTCTTATCAAGACTTAGTTTTTTTTAATTGAGTAAAACAAAATACTTTTGTTTTACCCAAAAAAACTTCAATAACGGAAGAAGAATAACAAATAAATAAATAAAAATTTAAAACATTACAGCGTGTGCCAAATGGATGTATAGGTTGTGAAAAAAAGTACATCAAAGGAAGGATTATAGCTATCATTTTGATTCTCATGACATGCTTCGATAGATAGCTAATCTATCGCCATTTTAATGCCACGTGAATTCTACACCAGACCAATGACAGTGTGACAATCACACCTCCATCGCCGGGAATCGAACACGCGATTTTCAATGTGACAGTCATAGCTCTTGCCACTCTGCCAGGGAGGTAGTCAGAGTTCTACTATTGATATAATATGTTTTTTGTTTCGTTTTCAGACAGTCTGCTTCTTCTTATTTATCTGCTTTATTTAGGACTGTGTCCTGTTATTTCTCGGAGCCTGTTCCTGGGATGCAGATGTCCAACTGTCTCGCCATCTTTTTGGTGTTGTTCCTGCAGGTCGATTTCCTGTTGATACTTATATTATTTGCGGCTATATTTATCACTCTTTCAGAACATGTTCTTTCCACGTGATCTCTCCAGTAGCGTCTTCTCAGTCTTCCCCATCGCACGACATCTTCTACATTGCAGATCTTTCTTATTGTGTCTCGGAGTGTAGTTCCCGCAACGGATCGGAGAGTCTTTATTTCTGCGGTTCTGAGGAGACTTTTTGTTCTGATGGTGTCAGCTCTCGTTTCTATTTCATATGTCATTATAGGACGTACGCATGTCTTATAGATTCGAATATTGCTCTCCTTTAGCATATTTTTATTTTTCCAAACAGCATTCGTCAAGCAGGCAGCCACAACAACGGCGGCCCTGTTTGTTATTTCACTTACTTCTCCGTAGAGGTCACTGCTGCTTGATGCATCAACACCTTAGTACTTGAAATGCAACACTTGTTCTATTATTTTATTATCTAATGCAAGCTTGCATTGTACTGGTTGTCTTGATGTGACCATGCTCTTGGTTTTGCCTATGGAGATTTTCATGTTGAATCTTTGAGATGTGTAGAATTGAGAGAGTAATAAAATGAAACATTCACCGGCCGCCGCTGCAGCAGATGAACGTGCATGTGAAGTGCGTGTTCTGTAACCAAAACATCGCGTACAATAAACCGGTACACGTGAGTTCACCTACATAATCCTCAGGGACATTTATCAAATTTCAATTCACATTCTAATCATCTTCTTCCTTCATATAGACCTGCAGAGCATATTCTCCAGAGGGTTGCTCCTCCTGTGAGGTGTATTCCCAGCTGTCCTTTATATATTTAAGGAGTTCTTCCACGAGGATGAGTCCCGTGAGGCTGAATATGTAGTGGAATATAGGGGAGTCTGGTAGCAGTGGCGTGCCTAGGGTCAACCAGTAAGGCAAGCCCGTCCGACTTTTTTGTGTTATAATATTAGTAGAGGGTCACGATATGTCTTTTTCCGGATTAAAAGAGTTTTATATTTCTAAATTAGATAATTTTAAATCCCATTTCAGGCGTATTTTAAATCTATACAAAAAATAATTTTCTGCGTCATCAAACTCATTTTCTTGTATAATATAATATAATAAAGTTTTTCCAAATACAAGAAGAAATATAATTAATAAGAAATAAGCTGTAAATAGACAATAATAATACATTTGTTAACACCGAAACACGAATTATAAATAAATGTTCGTAAAGAAATGACATAAGCTTTCTTTTCTTAACATTTCTGCACATAACGTAAATGACAGATAACATTCTGACAATAGAAATGAAGTTCGTGACACATTGAATAGAAACATACTTCAGAGTAATAAAGCCCGGCTTCAAATCCATAAAAAAAATTGTAGATATCTTCTGGTATATATGCACCTAGCTATATGATTACAAGCCAAAAATACATAAGTGCGACAAATACCCTTTTACATTTTGCAAGCCCAATATGAAGCCCATCGAAAACATGAAACAAAACATGTGGACGTAGGCGATTTCGCGGGCATTCATTTACCCAACGAATTAAATTGCTTTAACTCGCGCGAAAATTCAAAATATTATTTTATTCTTAGACGGCTCGAACGCGCAAAAAACATTGTTTTATTATAGAGCTTTTTAAGGCAAGCCCGGCTTTTCGGATTGTATGGAAGTACCGCCACTGTCTAGTAGTGTCCATTCTTTGGATAAAACCATACCAGTCCATCCTTCGCTGTCTACTCCATCTTATAATTTATCCAGCCTCACAATTCTCTCTTATTCTACTATTCCTCACGCGATCGCTCTAGAACAATGGTGTAATAATGCATATTGATTAATTTATTTATTTATTTATGGATCATTTACCAAGTACATGGTTTTAATACCTCCCGACTGGGGTAACCCGCATTCCTAGCACTTATATAATTTCAATATATAAATTACAAATATAGGGAACAATTAATGAACAAAATAATAAAAGGATCATTAGGATGGTTTGGAAATATGGAAAAAATTAATGAAGAAAGAACGGTAAAAAATATATATGTTAACGATGTAAATGGAACCAGAAATAGAGGAAGACCGAGGAAAACGTGGCACAATCAAATTAATCAAATATTGAATGGCGGCCACGTGAGAGAAATCGACGAGCGTGCATGACACGATGTATGAATGTTGAGGAAGTGAGAGAAATGTGTCAGGAAAGAAAAGTGTGGGAGTCCATTCTTTTTGCCTACCCCTTCGGAGAGACGGCGTGATGGTTAGTTAGTTACATAGTTTAATGAACAAGGGGAACAACACATATCCTAAAGTGTAGACATAAAATTAATTGTCTTATACAATATATAATAACACTTTTTGAACACTATTTAAAAATATTGACTTGTTTTTAAAAATTATACTACATTAAAGCCGCCGTTTTTTAATATCTCCGTAGTTACATGTTTTTACGAATGAAAACGTCTGTATACTGAAGTTTTCATACAATTTATGGAAATGGCATGTTTCGCTGTTTAAGACATTATCAGATGTCAAACGTCGGTTTTCTAGGAGTTTTATTATATAAATTATATGGAATGACATGTTTCGCCTTTCTAAGGCATTATCAAATGTCCTTCTAAGACATTTGATAATGGCTTAGAAAGGCGAAAGTGTTATTCCGTACAAAATATAATAAAACTCCTAGAAAACAGACGTTTTCATTCATATTCATTATTTAATATGAAGTTTTACATCATTGTTCCAGAAACAATAAAGAATGAATTAAGATTTATAAAGAAATATTTAGACCCACCGAGTTGTGTATATAAAAATAGCAGAACACAATAAAGAAAAATTTGTTTAGAGAGTATAGTAAAAAAGGCGATAAAACGATTAGAATCGCCATTTTTTTAAAACAGTTTTTTTATGTGAAATTAACGCGAATTTTACAGCTACGGAATCAACCGTCACGAAATTTCGTGATTTCAGTTTGTGATGTTTTATTCGTTCTACAGATTTATAGTCGACATACTGTTATTTATTTTTTAACTAACTAACCACCACGCCGTCTCAAATCCGAATGGTTAGGCAGAAAGAATGGACTGCCACACCGATGCGGCACTCCATCCTTCTCTTTTCGCCCCCGCGGGAGACGAGGTGTGATGGGTCGCGAACCTCATCGCCACCAATAGGCATCTCCCGCGCACACTACGATCCTCCAACGTCCACAAAATAAATCTAAAACAAATAATATAAAATTAAAATAATATAAACACACGAAGTTCTTTTAGATCCAGACTTTTGTGTTCTTTTAAATAACTGTATTTTTTTTAAATATTAATATACCCAAAAAACTGAGAAAAGAAGGATGAAAGTAGAATAAATGATTTATTGTTTGTTGAATAATGATGTGAAGCTCCATGTTTAATAATTAAATTATATGAAAACGTTTGTCTTACCTATATGGAATGAAATGTTTCTCATTTCTAAGGCATTATCAAAGGATATCTAAAAGACAGGCGTTTTCATTTATATTAATTATAGAATACATGACAGAGAAAGAAATTATGAAATAAGAAAGATCTGCAATGTAGAAGATGTCGTGCAATGGGGAAGACTGAGAACACGCTACATGAAAGATCATGTGGAAAGAGCATGTTCTGAAAGAGTGATAAATATAGCCACAAATAAAGTACCAACAGAGAATCGACCTGCAGGAAGACCACCTAAAAGATGGGGAGACAGTTGGACATCTGCATCCCAGGAACAGGCTCCGAGAAATAACAGGACATGTGAAAAATCTGTGTATGATAGAGTCGAATGAAAATATAATAATTGAATGCAGTGCGAATGAAAGTGTTATGAACAAAATAATGAAATAATCATTGTATAGGATCATTACAATTGAAGGCTGGTTATTACAAAGGTGCCAAGTGATTTAAACATAAAGCAGAGAAAATAAGCAAACACTGTTTTTTGTTCCTTATGTCATGTACCGCGGGTGGCATCTGTAGGGTGAAGTTTGAACTATTGAATAATAAATTATATTTTTCAATCATTACGCATTTTTACACAGTTATTGGCCTTTATTTTTAAGAGTCATATGGAGTCCTCACGAGGCTAGATATTCCGTTATGCTGGAGAGGGTTCAGAAAAAAATTCGGAGGTATCTCTACATGAGGGAGTATGGTAGCTATCCGTGACTCTATCCCAAAGCATTTCTTTTTGGGAATGCTTGGGACCAACTCTCTGCAGCTTCGAAGAGATGGGCATCTCATGACCCATTTCTTTAGATTACTCTGAGGATATTTCGAGAACTCGGCCGTGTTGGCGGGTGTTCGGCTTTTTGTACCTGATAGATATCTCCGACAGCGACAGCATCGATTGTTTTACCTACCGGTCGCCAGAACCAACCTGCCTCTGGTGACACCCGTGGGAAGAGCAATTAATCTGCTGAACGCGGTCTTCTCGGAGATCGACTTCTGTCATATTAGTGAATGTACGTTCAGAAGACAAATACTCTTAATTCTGGATAGTATCTTGTCTTCCTAATGTTGAACCATCTCTCATGGTTTCTGGTAGTATACTATGTACAATATATTATTTTACCTGTTCTCAATAGATGACTTTAAAATTAATTTTGTAATGTCTATTGCTAAAATAAAATGATTAGATTTGAAAAAGACCAATAGGCATCAAAAACTCATTTTTGACTTTTTGTACACTTGGCACATTTGTAATCTCCAGCCTTCAATTGTAGGTCTCTTTTCGTACTATCATTTTTATAAAGAATTTTATCTTATTTATAAAGAGAAAGATCTGCCCACTCGAAGGCATAAATAACTAGTAATTATATTGTAAAGTGGAAATTAATGTATCCAAAATAACAAATTCCGAGTGTAAAAAGTAATTTATCTATGACATTTGCATAACAAATTAACGATGCTAGTGAATGTTGTATACGTATATGCGTACTCTGCATGTGTATATTTGTGTAAATGTGTGTTCGTGCGGAATATATATTACAAGTGCAGTACCTAACGGTGAAGCCGAATCGTTTAGTGGGCGGATAGAGTGGATTAAATGTTGATTACGTCATTCTCGGCGCTTCTCAAACTGTGGGAGTGGTCAACGAGCCAGAAAACAATTTCAAAAAAGTAATTAATACAAATGAAAACAATAATACACTTTTAGTAATTTGTATTAACACCGAGGACGACCGAGGAAAACATGGCATGACCAAAGTAATCAATTACTAAAAGGCGGCCACATTCGAAGTCGGAATAATTGACGTGCGTGCATGGTACGATTTATGAATGTAGAGGAAGCCCGAGAGGTATGCCAGGACAGAGCATTGTAGCCATCCATCCTCTCTACCTACCCCTCCGGGGAAATGGCGTGATGGTTAGTTAGTTAGTTAGTATTAATACCACTTTATTTGGTAACACCAATCGGGAGAGAGTAAACTTAAAATAAAATCAGAGAACAACCTAAGAAAAGAAATAAATATAATGTGGATGGGTGAAAGGATGTGGGAGGAGAAAGTGGGTGCGGACGAATAGACTGCTAAAACGGTGAGTCATGCTCATTGGGGAAAAATTTTGGAGATTTTTTCTAATTCAGATTTTAGTGGCGGACAGGGGAGTTAAATATTTTATTTTATTATTTTATATTTATGGGAAGAGTTAAAATTATTTTCAATGGGGGACATTGCTAGAATGGGACTATGGGAAAGATTAGTTTGATTATTAATGATGATGTTATGAACAAAATAATGAAAGGATCAGATGGTTTGGACACATGGAAAGCATGAATGAAGAAAGAATGGTAAAAAAATTATACAATATGTTATCAATGTAAATGGAATCAGAAATAGAGGAAGACCGAGGAAAACGTGGCACGATCAAATAAATCAAATATTGAATGTCGGCCGCGTGAGGAATCAGAGATATCGACGCGCGTGCATGACACAATGTCTGAATGTTGAGGAAACGAGAGAAATGTCAGGAAAGAAAATTGTGGCAGTCCATTATTTCTGCCTACCTCTTCGGGGAGACGGCGTGATGGTTAGTTCTTCTTATTAAAGTGCCCTGTCAGGTCCCCTCGACGTTGGCGATCACTCTGGAAACTCTTCCCTATCCTGCGCTGTCCGGAATAGCTCCTCCACAGTTCCGATTCCCGTCCATTCCCTCACATTGCTCTATTTTTCACTTCATAATTAGATGCTGCAGGCGATATTTTTCTCCTCGTAGAACATGACCCAGATGTAAAATCTTGCGGACTTTGATCAATGTCAGAAGCTCTCTACTTACTCCTGCACGATTCAGGACTTCTGCGTTCGTCACTCTGTCTGTCCATGGGATCCTGAACATTCTTCGGTGAAGCCACATTTCGTATGCCTCTTACTAGTTCATTGTATTTACTTTTAATGTCCTTGTCTCACACCCATATAACAGAACAGAATTGGTTAGTACCAGATGGTTAGTTAGTTAGTTTTAAATTGCTGAAAATGTAAGACCGCATTTTGAGCGATTGAGAACCAGCGAGTGGCGACCTTTACCGAATGACTTACTCCCGGCTGGGAGTGCCGCCATGATTCACAGGTGGACGGGTTCACAGACCCCTGGACCATCTTTATCATCAGTCGGCCATAACAACAATGATACACAGACAATAGCTTAGTCGAAATACGACGTGAACGCTAATTACTCGAACCTAATTACACAATTCTTATCTGGCAGAAGTGTGGAGGGGAGAAAACGTACAATTTCTTCATTCACTTTTTTTGATCCAGCGAAACTAAGAATGACCCAAAACCCAAAATACAATAAATTATCGGTACTGCTAAATAATTAATGAAAATAAAAAAAAGGAAAAAAACCTTTTGAAAGGTCTACCTATTTACTAAAAATCCAGTTATGTTTGTGTCTTCGATCGGTTTCGGCAACTCGCTGCCATCTTCTGGACTGCCGAAACCGGTTGAAGACAAAAATATTTGTAGATTTTAACTAAATATACTCGTACATTAGATAATCCATTGTTTTGGCGGAAACAGTTTTATATTTTAACATTATTAACTGTTTTAAAAAAAAGCATCTTATAAACTGTTTATTAAAAAAACATTGTTTTATGTATCACAATTGTACTATTTTATTTTACGCGACAGCTATTTCGTCAACCTATATTGACATCATCAGGTGTTTTAATTGTAACACCTGATGATGTCAAAATAGGTTGACGAAACAGCTGTCGCGTAAAATAAATGTACAATTGTGATACATAAAACAAAGTTTTTTAATTTAACAGTTTATAATGTTAAAGTATCATAGTGTTTCGGCCAATACAATGGACTTTATAAGAAACTTTGTTATAAATATCACAATTATCATAGTGTTTCGGCCAATACAATGGACTTTATAAGAAACTTTGTTATAAATATCACAATTGATTATATTTATTTTCTCGCGACGCTGTTTCGCTAACCGATGTTAGCTTCGTCAGGTCTCAAAATCAACTAGATTATTGTAACAGCACAGATTGTTTTACCTACCGGCCGCCAGAACCAACCTGCCTCCGGTGACACCAGTGGGAAGAACAATTAATCTGCTGAACGCGGTCTCCTCGGAAATCGACGTCTTTCATATAAGTGAAAGTACGTTCAGAAGGCAAATACTCTTAATACTGGAGAGTATCCTGTCTTCTTAATGTTGAACCATCTCTCATGCGTTTCTGGTAGTATACTATACACAATATATAATTTTACCTGTTCTCAATACATGCCTTAAAAATTAATTTTGTAATGTCTGTTAATGAAATAAACTGATTTGATTTGAAAAATATTTCCTGATTTATCTAAGGAAATGAGGTATGAGAAACCTGTTTCTTCGAAGCTGAAGCATCATGTGTCAGGAGCAGAGCCTAGTTCGAAGAGTGTATAATATGCATACAAGTTGGACCAACCCCTAATTGTAGAAATTGATGCTAAGAAAATAAGACAAAGGCGCTAGTGTAGATTGAACTAAAAAATGTAAAGTGTTCCTCAACATTGTAGCATATATACATCTTCCCAAAAATTGTCAGACGTGGTGGTCGTAAGAAGGGCGGAATGGGGAATGTTGTTAACCGTCGCGTTGCCATGTGGTAAATTGAGTTTCCACTGCCAATTTAAAGTTGATTTTCTTAAAACCTATGGACCCTAATATTATAAAAAAATTGTAATCCTCCATTGAAGTGTTTTCAATATTTCGTAATAAAAAAAAAGCAAAAAATTACTTCCTTCATCCCAAAAAAAAATATTTTCTAAGACTGCCCTCACCTTCATTCGTGTTAAGGTAGAATTTGTTTTGCTAATATTTACAACTTTATCAAAAGTGACAAATACTTACTCGCTGTTTTGAACGTATTATAAATTATATCTTTGACCTTTTCAATATGTACGTAATAATACCACTGTGGACGGAAACGCAGGACGCAACTTAATAATATCAGAACTGTGAAAATATTAACACTTTACCAAAAGGGACAAATATTAATACGTACTCGTTGTCTTGAACGTACTATACATTTTGCCTAGGTGCCTTTATCGTCGCCCCGCCGGCCGCTGCGCGCAGACAAGTTTATACCCGTATCTCCAGTCGCCCGTATGCTATGACGCATTACATATCAGAAATCGCATGGTTCCAGAAAAAAATTAATAATGATATGTTTTTCAAATAATCCATGTATGTTATAGATATCGATCTATTCCTAATGAAATTCCCTACAAGATGACATAAATTAAATTTTGATTCATCTAGTCATATGCTTGATATTTAGATAAAGTTAGCGGTAAACTGAACTTACCACATGGGAGCGAGCGTTTTGTTTTGAACACGGTACGTTAAGGGTTAACATAAAGCGATCGCTTAACCCAACCAATGACAGGTCATAAGTCGTGTAAGCGCCTCGACCACCATATTCTGTTCCCAGAAAACAATTTACATCTTCGTCTCTATTGAGATAAAATTAATCATTATAACTAACTAACTAACCATCACGCCGTCTCCCCGGAGGGGTAGGCAGAAAGAATGGAACGCCACACTGTTCTGTCCTGACATACTTCTCTTGCTTCCTCTACATTCATACATCTTGTCATGCACGCACGTGTCCGACATTCAATATTTGATTGATTTGATCGTGCCACGTTTTCCTCGGCCTTCCTCTATTTCTGCTCCGTTCACGCCGTTTACATATACCTTCTTTACCATTCTGTCTTCACTCATTCTTTCCATGTGTCCAAACCATCTTAATGACCCTTTCCTTATTTTGTTCAAAACACTTTCATTCGCACCACATTCACTTCTTATACTTACATTTGTCACTCTATCATATACAGATTTGCCACACATTCGCCTTAGAGATCTCATTTCTACTGCATTTATTCTACTTTCATCCTTCTTTTGCCAGTTCCATGCTTCACTTCCATACATAAGGGTCGGCACAAGAACACCATTGTGCTCTGCCATCTTGGCTTTTTTTGATAGTAATAAAACAATGTTTTTTTAATTTAACAGTTTATAAGTTTCTTCTTTTTCTCGGTTTCAGAGATGCTGAAACCGAGCTGTCGAAGAGCGTGTAATATGCGTACAAGTTGGACCGACCCTTAATTATAGAAATTGAAGCTAAGAAGATAAGACAAATACATAATATGTATTTTTAAACAACGTAAAAATGGAAATATTTTTTTTTTAATTATTTTACAAAATATATTTAATATTACAATGCTTAAAATAAACATCTATTTTTAAAACAAAAAAGAACTTAATCTCAAATACTAAAACTGGCATTGACACAAATTTTTAAATGCGTTTTTTTCCCTGTAGAAATAATCCACGATTTTAACAGTTCAAAGAACAATAACATCCAGTCTAAAATTTCAAAGGCAAGAGATTAGAATTCGTTTAAAAATGATAGCACGATTCAATTTAACACGAATATGTGGGTCAAGACAAATACTAACAATAAGATTATTATTTTTAAAGTTTATTTTCTTGTTGAGATGAAACAGAATAGAGATTCGTTTCTATGTATTGGCAAATAAAACATAACTAACTAATTAACCATCACGCCGTCTCACCAAGAGGGTAGGAAGAAAAAATGGATGGCCACACTTTTCTTTCCTGACATCGTTACATGCACACGTTACGATGTATGAATATAGAGGTTAGAAGTTAGAGAGGTATTTTAGGACAGAGCATTATTACGGTCATCTATGTCTATCCCTCCGAGAAACGGCGTGATGGTTATTTTTTTTATAGTTTCTTGAACAATGATATAAAATTCTGTATGTTTTTGGGATCTTGGGAAAATCCGTGTAAAGATCTATTTACACTGGACAGTGACCGTAACGGCACCGTATGGTCACCGACGTAGACTTGAGTCTCACCGACTCTTTATCTCAAATTCTATAATAAAATTGCAGTTGAGAGAGTGGACAAGAGTCAGTTTTACGTCTGCGCGTCGGCGATCGTTGCAGTTTCCATATTCAGGGTGCTCATGACTTCCCTGAAGATGGAGACCGGAGGAAATCACACTGAAGATCGAGACTGGAGAAAACCACCCTGAAGATAGAAACTGTAGAAAACCACCACGAAGATGGAGACCGTAGAAAATCACACTGAAGATAGAGACAGGAGAAAATCACACTGAAGATAGAGACTGGAGAAAATCACCCTGAAGATAGAGACTGGAGAAAATCACACTGAAGATAGAGACTGGAGAAAATCACCTTGAAGATAGAGACTGGAGAAAATCACACTGAAGATAGAAACTGGAGAAAATCACCCTGAAGATAGAGACTGGAGAAAATCACACTGAAGATAGAGACTGGAGAAAATCACACTGAAGATAGAGACTGGAGAAAATCACCCTGAAGATAGAGACTGGAGAAAATCACACTGAAGATAGAGACTGGAGAAAATCACCCTGAAGATAGAGACTGGAGAAAATCACACTGAAGATAGAGACTGGAGAAAATCACACTGAAGATAGAGACTGGAGAAAACCACCCTAAAGATGGAGACTGGAGAAAACCACACCGAAGATAGAGAATGGAGAAAATCACACTAAAGATAGACACTGGAGAAAATCACATTGAAGATGGAGACTAGAGAAAACCACCCTGAAGATGGAGACTGTAACGATCTCCGAAACGTCGGTCCAAAAAGACGAGTTACACGAATTTTCCCAAGATTTCAAAAAACACGAATGAAAACGTCTATATGAAAAGAAGTTTCATCAAATGTTTTTACTGAAATCTCTCGATGGAAGTTCATTTAAAAGAAGAATTAAATAAAACGATGTTTTTTTTAACTACTACCACTATTTGGCATTATTTCGACAGCGACCGGATTCGCCAGGCTCGCTGGCATCGACTGACTGGTTTGTCGATGCCAGCGAGCCTGGCGAAACCGGTCGCTGTCAAAATAAAGACAAAAAGTGAAAGTAGTTAAAAAAAAACGCGTTTTATTTCATTATTATTTAGAAGTTTTATTATATTTTATGGGAATAACACGTCAAGTCTTGCTTTATGAATAACACGTTAAGGCATTATCAAAATTGAATTCACAAATCGTGAAATTCACAGGTTTTGAATAAATACACCACGTGTCATTTGTACACTATATTTCACGTACATAGTGTAGCATTTAATGTATGCCTCGCATTATATTACATTCTTACAAATTATGCCTGTGAATGCACGAGAAGAACTTACAATGAAAACGTGATATACCATCCTGTACGTTTAATGGTGTTGCATAAGTGATACAAATATATACATGTAAGAGTTCATGCTAGGTACGAGGGGAGCTCGAAATACCCGCGGCTGTACCCCTCGACAACTTTCCGGCTATTCTAAAAAACATTACCGATATTGTTTATCTGCGAACCATGTTTACAAGAGATGGAAGAATGGAAGCAAGAGCAGACACTGTCAGAACCAAACATCTCAACCCCTTACTGCATGATATTTTTTAAATTTGTAAAAAAATATATATTACGTGTAAATGATGAACAAAAAAGACACGTATTTTTTTATTTTTCAAATAAATTATTTTTTCCTATATAAAATACAAAAAAATATTTCTAGGTCTTCCCCTTTTTATCCTTACATTTTACACAATACTATCCATAATTTTATATAAAAGTGATCATTTTATTACTAACCTAATGAAAATAATAGTAAACCAGTGTAATATAATTATTTATAGCGTTTTACAAACAAAAAATAACACTATTGAATATCACGTTTGTACAGAAAATCATAAACCGACAGTTGGAAACAGTCGAACGCACATCTAGTACAACCAGAGACATCTATCAAAAAGTTTGACAACCAGTAACGCGGATCATACATAAAACTTTAGTATTATTGCTAGAAACAAGACATATTTCATTATTTTGTTGTTTTTTATGGCGAAAGATTATTTTGGATCATATATGAGCCAGTATGCGGTAATGGGGTTAAGAGTAGCAGAAATGAGAACATTGTGACCTATTGTGGGGAGAACCCTTAGAAATAGGATACCCAATGAAGAAATTTGCAAATCCTGCAAAATTGAAGACATAGTGAGTTGGAGTAGACAGAGAAGACGATTCTGGAGGGACCACATCGAGAGAATGGATCCAGCAAGAATTCCTAATATCGTTATGCACGAGACTCCAGAGGGCCGTCGACCACCAGGACGACCACCAAAGAGGTGGAGAGAAGGGTGGTCGTCTTCATCACAGGAAGAAAGTTGATACACAATTGCATTTTAATTTTTCGCGACAGCTGTTTCGTCAACCTATGTTGACATCATCAGGTGAAACAATAATATTATTAAGTGTCAAATTTTCGTGAATTTTCGAACCTTTTTAAATCGTTTTTCGAACCGAAAAAAGATCGAAATCTTGATATATTATTGTAACACCTGAGGATGTCACATAGGTTGACGAAACAGCTGTCGCGAAAAATAAAAATACAATTGTGATACATAAAATAAAGTTTTTTAATTTAAAAGTTTATGTAAATCAAATAATGTATGCCGGCCACGTGAGGCGACTCCTCGAAATTTACGTGCATGCATGCAACGATATATGAATGTTGAGGAAGCGAGATGTCTGGAAAGAAAAGTGTGGCAGTCCAATCTACCCTTTCGGAGAGACGGCGTGATAGTAAGTAAGTAAGTTAGTTTTTCAAGAAACAATAAATAATCAAATCAAATCAGTTTATTTCATTTCATCAACAGACATTACAAAATTAATTTTTAAGGCATCTATTGAGAACAGGTAAAATAATATATTGTGTATGGTATATTACCAGAAACGCATGAGAGATGGTTGAACATTAGGAGGACAGGATACTCTCCAGAATTAAGAGTATTTGCCTTCTGAACGTACTTTCACTAATATGAAAGACGTCGATCTCCGAGGAGACCGCGTTCAGCAGATTAATTGTTCTTCCCACCGGTGTCACCAGAGGCAAGTTGGTTCTGGAGGCCGGTAGGTAAAACAATATATGCTGTCGCTGTCGGAGATATCTATCAGGGACAAAAAGTCGAACACCCTCCAGCACGGCCGAGTTCTCTTAATTATAAATCATTAAAAATATATTTTATCTAAAAAAAGTTTACAGCACCAGTTTGTATATATTATATTCCGCGAATATATAGGTCTCTTCTCATCCTCCAGAGAGACGTGAGAAGTAACGGCTGAAGTCTAGATATGATGCAAGTATACCGAAGTGGGAAATCAAAAGAACACGTTGCCGGGAACGAAAAAATAAAAATAGATTCGGGAATAACGAATATTAATACGAATGAAAACATCTGTTTTCTAGAAGTTTTATTATATTTTATAGGAATGACATGTTTCGCCTTCGGAGAAAGATATCGGAAGAAGGGTTGAGCTGAAAAAAAAAATGGTGCACTTAAAGTCATTACCGCAAATACTCGTAGAAATATAACGACTTAAGCAAAGATGGCAGTGCACAATGGAGTTCTAATCCCGACCCATTTGTATGGAAGTGAAGTTTGGAGTTGGCCGAAGAAGGGTGAAAGTAGGATAAATGCCGTAGAAATCAGGTCACTAAGAAGAATGTGCGAAAAACAGTGTATGATAGAATATCTAATGATGAAGTAAGAAAGAAATGTAAGGCGGATGAACGCGTGATAAATAAAATTAAGGGTCACTAAGATGGTTTGGACATATGGAACGAATGGATGGGGGAAGAATGATTAAAAAGATATATACAAGTAGTGTGAATGGGAAAAGAAGTCGAGGAAGGCCATGGAAGACATGGCATGAATTAATCAATTACTGAAAGGCGACCATATTTAGTTAGTTAGACATGTTTCGCCTGTTTAAGGCATTATTAAATGTACACTTTAGAAAAACTAACTAAGTAACCATTATGCCTTAAACAGGCGAAACATGTCATTCCCACATAATAAAACTTCTAGAAAACAGACCTTTTTGTTCATATTAATTATCTAATATGACATTTCATAATATTGTTCACGAAACGATAAACGAACTAACTAATCCATCACGCCGTTTCCCCGGAGGGGTTGATAGAGAGGATAGACCGCCACACTATTCTATCTTGACAACTCTCGCACCTTTTCTACATTCACACATCGTGTCATGCACGCTCGTCGATTGGTCCTGCTACGAACATGGCCGCCTTTCAGTAATTGATTAATTTGGTCATGCCATGTCTCTCTTGGCCTACCTCGACTTCTTTTTCCATTCACACTACTTGTATATATCTTTTTAACATTCTTCTTAGTGACCTCATTCCTACGTCATTTATCCTACTTTCGTCTTTTTCTACCAACTCCAAGCTTCACTTCCATACATAAGGGTCGGCACTAAAATTCCATTGTGCACTGCCATCTTTCATCATCATCACCGAGGAAAACGTGGCACGATCAAATAAATCAAATATTGAATGTCGGCCATGTGAGGAGTCAGAGAAATCGACGTGCGTGCATGACACATGCGCGATGTATAAATGTTGAGGAAGCGAGAGAAATATGTCAGGAAAGTGAGGCGGTCCATTCTTTCTGCCTACCCCTTCGGAGAGACGGCGTGATGGTTAGTTAGTTAGTTAGTTATGAACATCCATCAAGAGATTTTAGTAAAATCATTTGATTATCTTAAACTAATCGTTGTTATGTGTAGTGTTTATCCAATTTAGCACCGTGATAATGAAATGCATTTTCTATTAATTATTTTTTTCCTTTTTCACAATGTTTACAATTTACAGTCTGTTTCAATTCGTAAGGTCAATATTAAACTTGATTATACTTATGTAACTACAATGTTTACGCAGTCCAAATCCATAATTGCGACGTCGACGGGAGTGAAAGAGCGAGCTGTACGTCGATCCGATTATAATTAATCCAGTTTGGCAACGTAGCCGCGCTCCGGTGACGTCACAGTCGGATGCGGGCAGGTCCGGCTAATGGCCAGTCGGATACTGGCGCACCGGAACAAAGGGATGTGGAAGCCGGAAGTGAATCTTTGAACTGTGAACCCCGCCGCGGACGCGATCCGTGATGGTTAAACAACGGCGACAGACATGCGGGCGGTACGGGTGAACTTGCAAGCAAAAATCTCTTCAAAATTAAGATAAATGACATAAACATATCTTAATATTTCTTTTTTTTATATACTTGTATAAATTTAAAAAAAATTGAATATCAAACATGTTTCGGACTAACCAGCCCTTCATCAGTGATATTATAAAATTTATTACAATGACATATGTTATAATGATTTATTTTGGAACGTTTATGCTTTCGATATAACAAATATTATCAATAAATTTAAAATAATTATTTATTTGGGGTTCAGGTATAAACTTACAACAAAGGAAAAAAGCAAAGATTGGACTTGACGTTAATTTATTTTATTATTTATAATATTTTCATTTTTTTAAATTGCTCTAAAATTTCTAAAATTTCTAGATTGTGCAAAGCTATATTTCTATAATAACCATGCAAAATTACAATGCCATTATCTTTATTAAATTAACGATTTTTTCTCAAAAAAGTAAAGTCTTTTTTTGTTGTAACCTGAACCCCAATAAAAACTTTAAATTATTATTTTAAATTTTAGATAAACTTAAAGCGTTAACACTGTGGAATTCCATTATGTCGAATTTTTATGAATTCAAAGTGGAAAAAACAGTGTTTTAATTCATAATTTTTTTAATTTATATATAATACAAAAGAATAAACATTCCAAAATAAATCATTATAACATCTGTCAAAACTGACCATATTTGTTATCAATTTTATAATATTTTAAATATTTATATAATATCACTGATGAAGGGATGGTTAGTCAGAAACATGTTTGATATATAATTCGTCGTTTCTTCGGAGGAACAGGCAGAAAGAATGGACCGCCAAACTATTATTTCCTGTTATACTTCTCTCGATTCCTCAACACTCATACATCGTGTCATGCACGCACGCCGATTTCTCCGACTACTAACGCCATCGACATTTAATATTTGTTTGATCGTGCCATATCTTCCCCGGTCTTTCACTTATTCTAGTTCCATTCACATCGTTAAAATATTCCTCTATACCATTCTTTCTTCATGTGTCCAAATCATCTTATTATTTTGTTTTTGACACTTTCATTTGCACTGCATTCACTTCTTATATTTTCAAATAAATCAAGGTTGGTCATGCTAGAAGTCGGAAGAATCGACGTGCGTGTATGACTCGTATAAATGTAGAGGAATTTAGCTAGGTGTGTCAGGATAGAGTAGTGTGGCGATCCATTCTCTCTGCCTACCCCTGCGGAGAAACGGCGTGATGGTTTGTTGTTGTTGTTGTTAATTGTTAGAAATCAACGTGCGTGCACGACACGGTATATGAATGTTTGAAAAATCGAGAAGTATATATTTGCTTTTGGTTCTCTAACATATAAAATAGTTTTGTACTAGAATTATAATCGATTTTTTTTTCGATTATTTAAATCGATGTTTCCCACCGCAGACAGGTATATGACTGCCGGTTCTATGACCTTGAGCAGAGAATGTGCAGTATTTTGAAAGAATTTATGTCCGAATAACCTGCATTACTGGTATGTATACAAAACTCTATTTGGTATACTAATTATTCACGCCTTTTTATTGTTGAATCGCTTATTACAACATTACAGCGCGAGCCAAATCGATGTAAAGGGTAAAGCTATCATATTGATTCTCTATCCAAAAAAGCTAAAATGGCAGTGCACAATGGTGTTCTTGTAGCGACCCTTATGTATGAAAGCGAAACATGGAACTGACGAAAGAAGGATGAAAGAATAAATGCAGTAAAAATGAGATCTCTTAGACGAATGTGTGACTACTCTGTGTATGATAGAGTGTCAAATGAATATATAAGAAGTGAATGCGGTGCGAATGATAGTGTTATTAACAAAATAATCAAAGAATCATTAAGATGGTTTGGACACATAGAAATAATGAATGAAGAAAGAATGGTAAAAAAAATATGTTAACGATATAAATGTTACTAGAAATAGAGGAAGACCGAGGAAAACGTGGCACGATCAAATCAATCAAATATTGAATGTCGGCCACGTGAGGAGTCAGAGAATCGACGCGCGTGCATGACACGATGTATGAATGCTATATATTTTTTTTTTGTATACAACAGGTCGCTTTAACCCAATTTTTTGTATACAATATGTTTTAAGCTGATATATTGATTCTAGTGACATGTGATAGGTAGCTAATCTATCGCCATTTTATTGTCACGAGAATTCTACACCAGACCAATGACAGTGTGACAATCACACTGCCAGCGCCGTGTTGAGGAAGCGAGAGAAGTATGTCAGGAAAGAAAAGTGTGGCAGTCCATTATTTCTGCCTACCTCTTCGGGGAGACGGCGTGATGGTTAGTTAGTGAGTTATAAAAATAAAAAAGTAATATAATATAATATCATGTAACATCATGGTCTCATCCACGCCGAAAAGTTACTTCGATCATTTTTATGAAATTTAGCTCGTTCAAATGGAAAACATCAATGTCTCCAAAATGCTTATTGTAGTTGGCACAAATTCGATACATTGCCGCGCTCTGAGCGTAGTTAGTGCGATGATGTATGAATATTGAGGAGTCGAGAGAAGTATGTCGGGAAAGAACAGTGTGACGGTCCATTATTTCTGCCTAGTATTTCGGAGAGACGGCGTGATGGTTAGTTAGTTAGTTAGTTGATGAAAACGTCTTATTAAATGATGATTTTTTTCTGTGAATTACAACACTGTTTTTCTACACTTTAGTTTATTTTTCTCGTGTATAAATAATCTATAAGATATAATCTTATCATTTATATCATTCTCCCGATAATGAAGCTGTAAAATTTTCTATACGTATCGAGAAAAATAAACTCAAAAGTCGAGATCGAGAAAAATAAACAGTTGAATTAATTCAGTAAAAAAAAATCATCCGAAATATAATAACAATATTTAGGGGGCAAATGATTCAGATTAAAAATTTTGTTTCATGAACAATGATTAAAATATCACATTAAATTATGATTTTTTAAATGAACACAGATTTTTCCACATATTTTAAATTTATTTCTCTCTACTTTCGACGGTGGCGATGAGGTTCGCAACCCATCACACCGCGTCTCCCGCGGAGCGAAAAGAGAAGGATGGAGTGCCGCATCAGTAAAAGTGTGACAGTCCATTCTTTCTGCCTACCCTTTCGGGGAGACGGCGTGATGGTTAGTTAGTTAGTAAATTGATAAAATACGCATTTTTCCTGTGATGGCTTTAAGTGAGTTTTCTTAGTATCGCTTGATACCTAGATAAAACAACAAATGGAAATTGTAATCAGGCGTTCTCATTTATCTATATCACGCCTCAATACAGAAAAATGTCACATTTACGATAACTGATTTTCAATCCATAAGAAAATACTTATCGCTTACAGCTATGGTCTATGAATCAGTGTTGAACCACACATATACGTGCCGTGGAAAAATATACGAAATGATTTGAAGCTGACTTGATATCGCACGTTAAATAGTAAACTGACCGATTATGGTTTAGGTCATAATTGAGTTAACATTAGACAGAGGCTTGTGTTAACGCTATCCATATATTTTTCACAATGTTAACGCTATCCATTCGTACGTGTTTTTCGACTGTTTTTGTTAAAACACCGACTCATGTCAGATTGTCCAAAACTTGCTTTTTTGAGTTAAGCCAGTGTTCTATTAAGCGTGCGATATATATCTAATAACAGTAATACCATGGATTGAAGAGAGACGAACCAAGCAGTATAAATGATATTTATTAGAATTCATTTTTAAATCCTTGTCACTCGTGAATTCTTTTGTAGGGTCACGTTTAGATTATTGCAACGGAATGTACACTAAAACTAACTAACTAACCATCACGCCGTCTCCCCGAAAGGGTAGGCAGAAAGAATGGACTGCCACACTTTTCTTTCCTGACATATTTCTCTCGCTTCCTCAACATTCCTCACATGGCCGACATTCAATATTTGATTTATTTGATCGTGCCACGTTTTCCTCGGTCTTCCTCTATTTCTGGTTCCATTCACATCGTCAACATATATTTTTTTTACCATTCTTTCTTCATTCATTCCTTTCATATGTCCAAACCTTTGATGATCCTTTCATTATTTTTCATTTATTTATTTATGAAGATTACAAACATTACAGATGCGTCCAAGTCGTCTGCAACCTCAAAATTACATAATTATGCATTTGTTCAAAATAACAAAATACATAAATACTACGGCATCAAAGATAACAATCACAACATTGATATTGCATCCCTGAGGCAACTCACACTAGATGCCTTAAACATTTATGCTGTTTGTAATTTTGAGTAAATAAACAGATTTGATTGACTGATTGATTGATTGATAAAAAATTCGTCATTACGGGATTCCAGTGTTAACGCCTTAAGTTTATCTAAAAATTATTAAGTTTCAGTTAATGAATTACCCCCGTTCCGCTTTATATATGTCGGGACCTAGATTCATTATACAGTGACGAAAGAGATACATCCGGTTCTAATGAGTGACCACGTTGAATGCGCCTCGTATACATTACACGGGACACTACCTGGTGGCCCCAAATATCTTCATTAGATTAAAACATGATATCACTCACCTTCACGGTAACCTGATCTTGACTGCCCTTGATCATCTCAATGATCTCGTCTCTCGACTTATCATCGACGCACACTCCGTTGACTTCCAGGAGTCTGTCTCCCGGCAGCAGACCAGTTTCATGCCCTTGTCCAGTAGTACCAGGCTCGGCGAATATAACCGCTTTCATCTTGACACCGTCCTTTTCATCGTCGGAAGAATTGACTCCGTTCAAGCCGTCTGTGATATGTCTCTCGACAATCATGGCGCGACGAAGACTGAATCCGAAATCGCTTCTGGGTGCTTTCTGACGCTGGATCGTCAAGACACGAGGCGGAGGAAGCGAGGCCGGAATTATATCCGGAAGAGGCAGGTACATCCCGTCTAAATATTCCGAAAACTGATGGAAGCCGTCAGAATCCCCCGTGGGAGACATTGAAAACGGGGGCGTTGCGAAGGAAGAATTTGACGTTGAATCAGTCATGGTATCGGCACTCGGAGACGGGGAAGTAGCGCAGGCGGGATTTCCATTTTCTCTAAACTGATCACCATAGTCTTGGGTGATAGTGATCGGCGGTGGTGCACCGTAATTATTGTAATAACCAGGTCTTGAATTCCCTTCTACCGGGCTGTGAATGACTTTCTTTGTGAAATTCTGGGAGTTGCTCGCGTCCTCGCCAAGACCGTTGCGCATCGGTAGGTTCTGATACGAAATTACCTCGTTTCTCATAGTGTTGTGTATGAGGGCGTTGCTGTCTTGCCCGTTCTGAACGAAGTCTATTTGATCAGAAGAAGAGTGGCCATTGTTGTGGCTGTTGGAAAGCCTCGGGCCTTTGAGGATCCCGCGTTTGGGCGGTCTCGGAGGTAGCGGTGGCAGATTCGGAGGTTGTTTTTGGACACCGTTTGGATTGTTCAAAGAATTCAAAGAAGCCTCCGAACTGTCCGACTGCAGGAGCGATTCCCTCCAGACTATCGAGGACGTTTTGGTCTCTGATAGAATGATGTGGTTGTTTTCCTCCGTCTGTATATCGCTGACGAGAGGGTAGTTGGAATAGTTTGCGTCCCTGTCTAACTCGGCGAAGAATGATGCGCTGTAGTCGGCTGTGATGCCCGAGGGGAGTTTCTCTTTCTCTTTTCGCCTCCCTCTCAGTTTAAGGGACCGTCGGACCTGGAACAAAAGAAAATCGTTTTAAAATAAATAAGACGTAAAATTTCTATTATTTCAACTTGTTTGACTGTCAGAACATATAAAAATGAGAGATTTGTTATTAATTTTATATAATTGGCACATAACAAACGAACAGCATTTATGTGATTTATTTGGACACAACAAAAACAGTTTAACAACAACAACATTGGCGCTACAGCCCACTATGGGCCCCACCTCCTCAAGAATTCTTCGCCACTCTCCCCGGTCCATCGCCGGCATTTTCCAGTTTGTTACACCAATTGCCCTGAGGTCTCCCTCCACACCATCCATCTACCTCAGTTTTGGTCTTCCTACACTTCGCTTTCCATCTGGTCTTGTATTGAGAATTTTCCCTGGGATTCGATCTTCTTCCATTCGCTGGAGGTGTCCCAACAATCTGAGACGCTGTATTGTTATAAACTTCACTATGTTGGGCTCGTTCTTCCAGCTTCTGGTATACCTCACTCTCCACATTCCACCTCCACAATGAGGCCCAAAGATTTTTTTCAACACCTTCCTTTCAAAGACCAGCAGCGCATTTTCGTCCCTTTTGCTCAGTACCAAACACTCCGCACTATATACAAGTACTAGTCTCAGCAATGTTAAATAATAATTCAAATATGAAATGTAAAACATAAAAAAAACAATATATTTTTGAAGGATCCCAATATGTCGACGTCAGTAAGCCAGGGCTCTTTCAAAAAATGATAATATATTGTTTACGATCACTGTTCCACTGATACTAAAAATGTCCAATTCCGGACTATAGATTTAAACGTCCGAAATGCTCTTCTTACTAGCATCGCCAAAGGCAGTGTAGAACAATGCCTGCGGTAACGCCGGCACCAAGAATAAATAGTATTTCAGAAGATATGAGTTCACAATCGAGCCCCTTCACTCCTCAGATCAACGGAATTATACCCTGGCATACCCAAGAGCCCTCGAGGTGAGTCACTTGCGAAAACGGCGCTATACAAATCAGCCTAATCATCATTATTATTTCTTCTATATAAGCCATACTTTGTGTTGTTATGATGGTTTATTTCTCTTTTTCTTTTTTATATATTTTGTATATACAACACTAATATTTTTTTAAAAATTACATAGACATGTTTCGGACAAACATGCCTTCTTCAGTGATACATATGTTTAAAAATAATATTATAAAGAGAACTTTAAATTATTATTTTTAATTGAATCATAATATGTGTTATACTAAAAGCATAAACGTTCCAAAATAACTTTATAACGTCTGTCAGATCATGTAATCAATTTCATAATATTAGGTCCTTACATATGAAATTGGCGTTTTGTATGAGAGGAACATAAAGTTGATTTTTTTTAAATATAATATATTTATTTAATCAAAGTATGTACCATTGCTATCTATGCACTTTTGCCATCTCATAGGTAGTTCATCGATCCCTTTACTAAAAAACCATTCGGACGGGAATCAATAAAATCTTTGAAGTCGGTTTGGACTGCCCCATCGGAGTTGAATTTTTTCCCTTGCAAGAAGTTATCCAAATTTCGAAAAAAATAGTAATCTGTTGGGGCAAGGTCCGGAGAGTACGGTGGATGTCTTAGACATTCCAATTGAAGCTCTTCTAATTTGGTAGCCGTCTGTTGTGCAGTGTGTGGTCTAGCGTTATCATGAAGCAGCAGTGGCCAAGAGCGATTAACCAGCCTCGGTTGTTTAGCAGCTAGCTTTTCCATCATGGTTTGCAGTTGCTGACAATAGACACCTGCCGTAATCGTCTGGCCAGATTTAAGAAAGCTGTAGTGATCGACACCAGCACTAGTCCACCAAACGCTCACAAGTAACTTTTTTGGAGTCAATTTTCGCTTGGGGCATGATTTGGCTGGTTCGGCAGGATTCAGCTATTGCGATGAGCGCTTCCGATTATCATACAGGATCCACTTTTCATCACAGGTAATGATTCGATTCAAAATCCCTTCATTATTGTGCCGGTTGAGTAATGCAACGCAGCAGTCAACGCGCGTTTGTTGATTTGCTTCACTCAATCCGTGAGGTACCCACCTTTCAAGCTTTTTCACCTTCCCAATTTGCTTCAAGTGGATTAAAACAGTTTTATCACTAACACCGCAGCCTGCAGCTAACTCGGACGTGGTTTGCGATGGATCCGCTTCCACAATAGCCTTCAATTCTTCATTATCAACTTTGGTCTCCGGCCGTCCACGGGGCTTGTTCTGCAGGTCGAAATTTCCAGAACGAAAACGTTGGAACCAAAAACGCACTGTGTTTTCTTTTGCGGCACCGTCGCCATACACATCATTAATCCTTCGAGCCGTTTCTGCAGCACTGGTGCCACGGTGGAACTCGTACTCGTAAATAACGCGATATTTCAAGTTTTCCATTTTGTAAACTGAGTGACGCAAAGAAAAAAAACAATTGAGGAAAAAACAAATGAATTATAATTTTCGAAACACAAATACTTGAGTAAATAGCTGTATAAATTTGAATTTGGAATTCCTAACCAAAGAGAAGATATTCGAGATCAAAGTTGCCAGTACGGCAAAACGCCAATTTCATATGTAAGGACCTAATATTTTTAAAAAAATCTTTATAATATGTATCACTAAAGACGGATTGTTTGTCCGTAACACGTCTATTTAATTTTATTTTTTTAATATAAGTGTTGTATATACAAATTATACAAAAAAGAAAAAGAGAAATAAATCATTATTATTATTATTATTATGCTAGAATAATAAGCCTTCTTCACAAGTATACAGCGTTTATTAAAAAAAGATTTTACCACATAAAAAACGGTCGAATTTAATAACTATATAAAAAAAATGCGATGGCTAGAAATTTAACGGTGATGTTTTCTTTTCATTAATTAAAAATATTAAGTGCTGATACATATAAAGATTATATCAGTAAGCGATAGGTAAAATTAAACTACCGTATCTGATCATAGAATCATTCATACTCCATCACTGCAATGTTTTCACTTCGCCGATTTTATGAGTTCTATCAACAAAAGCGTGACATGCTAAAATTTGCTTGAATAACACATTCAGATTTATGTCAACAGCTATATAAAACAAGCGACGATTCAAAACAAAAGTTATCTAACCTAGAAGACTAGAGAACAGGCAGGTTCCAATTTCTATCAAAAGAAAAATGTTTGATGCATGCATACTGCCTATCCTAACATATAGTCTAAAGACCCAACAACCCTGACAGCAAAAAGTGTCCATAAACTAAAAATCACACAACGATCCATGGAGAAGCAAATGCTCGGCGCGAGTCTCCGAGACAAAATAAGAAAAGAAGAAATAAGACGCCGATATCGTGGATCGTACAGCAAAGCAAGACAGGGCAATACCCGTTGGACATCCAGAATACTTCAGTGGAAGCCATAGATAAAGAAAATGAGTTCACTCTACTAGTGAACTAAAAATGTGAAGATAGGCGCAGCATTCTAGCATATATACAACTTCCAAAAATTTGTCAGACGTGGTGGTCGTAAGAAGGGCGGAACGGGAAATGTTGTTAAACATAAAGCGATCGCTCAACCCAACCAATGACAGGTCATAAGTCCTGTAAGCGCCTCGGCCACCATATTCTGTTCCCAGAAAACAATTTACATCTTCGTCTCTATTGAGATACAATTAATCCTTATAAAGAAGAAGGTGTTCTTCTACCGACCCTTATGTATGGAAGCGAAGCATGGAACTGGCAAAAGAAGGATGAAAGTAGAATAAATGCAGTAGAAATGAGATCTCTTAGACGAATGTGTGCATACTCTGTGTATGATAGAGTGTCGAATGAAAATATAAGAAGTGAATGCGGTGCGAATGATGGTGTCATGAACAAAATAATGAAAGGATCATTAAGATGGTTTGGACATATGGAAAGAATGAATGAAGAGAGAATAGTAAAAAAATTATATGTTAACGATGTAAATGGAACCAGAAATAGAGGAAGACCGAGGAAAACGTGGCACGATCAAATAAATCAAATATTGAATATCGGCCATGTGAGGAGTCAGAGAAATCGACGCGCGTGCATTACACGATGTATGAATGTTGAGGAAGCGAGAGAAATATGTCAGGAAAGAAAAGTGTGGCAGTCCATTATTTCTGCCTACCCCTTCGGGGAGACGGCGTGATGGTTAGTTAGTTAGTAAGAAAATGAGTGTTGGAAGGTCATCTAAAAGATGGACTGACGATATTGCCCGAATAGCTGGAACGACCTGTATACGAAAGGGACAAGACAGGAACGAGTGGAAGAAAATGAAAGAGGCCTTTATCCAGCAGTGGAGAGAAGAAGGCTGAAGAATACGAACCTAGCAGACAAACCCTCACATTCGTGGACGCGTACAGCTTCCATAAAACATCTCAAAGAACTTCAACGAAGTCCACAAAGAATAAAGTATAAACTATGCTGGACAGACTTTAAACAACTACATGGAATGGCACCAAGTTATATACCCGAACTCTGTATAACGGACCACCTAAATTCAAGGAAATCCACACTTCGCTCAGCGAACTCCTCCGCAATAAGTTGAATGCAATGGAGTAAACATAACAAATTGTTCTTCAACATCTCCAAGTGTTTTGTAATGTCTTTTACAAGAGCAACTAAGACAATTTACTTCAGATATCTAATGGATGAAGCCCAGCTTGAAAGAGCGTCGACGTCCATGGATCTAGGGGTGTTGTTCGATGCTCGCTTGTCGTTTAGTCTTCACATAACTTCACTATGTAATAGCTCCCTCAAAATGCTTGGTTTTGTCATTAGAAATGCCAAGATCTTTCGTAATATTCAGGTGCTGAAGCTGCTGTATAACTCTCTGGTGAGAAGTCGGTTGGAATTTAGTTCCATTATCTGGGCGCCGCATGAGGTTCGATATTCCCTGATGGTGGAGAGGGTGCAGAAAAAATTTCTGCGATACCTCTATCTTAGGGAGTATGGATATTACCCGTGGCTCTTTCCAACTGATTTCTTGCTAGGGATGCTAGGCTACCAGTCACTCGAGAGGAGACGAGACGTTCACTTGGGTGTCCATTTCTTTCGACTGATAGGCAGTTGTATACACAACTCAGAAATCCTGAGTGATGTAGGTCTGTTCGTCTCTGATAATTATCTTCGACAAAGGGGCCATAGATTGTTTTATCTCCCACGATGCAGAACCAACCTGCCAATGGTTATGCCGGTAGGTAGAGCAATATCTTTGCTTAATCGTATCACCTCGGAGTTTGACATATTTTGTGATAGTTTGGCTCATCTGAGGGAAGCACTATCTTTATTATAATTGTATGGCATATTTATTTTATTAATTTGTCATGTATCTTATGTTTCTCGCTCTTTTTATTAATCTATTATGTATTACTTATTATTGTGTATCTCTAACTTGTATCTTTAGTGTATTGGAAAAAAAATCTGCAATGCTTTAGATATGTTTAAAAATAAATAAATGAAATAAATAAATGAAGTGTTGCCCTAGTACAATTTTCTGAGGTCAAATAGCTGGCCTATCAGCTATCAGCTTGGAACAATCTCCCTTCATACCTTAGGTGCATAAATGATCCAGATTTACACCAGACATAAAACAGATTTCTAGTCTAAGATCTTCTCCTTATAGACCTTTGGTTTGTTCCCGAAATCAGGACGGCCTCTCTTGGGAGGTTGACTCCCAACTATCTCTAAATCTCTTCGGCGGTCTTCCGTGGGGACAACAGCCGGCAGGAATTCATAACTTTGAAATTAAATTAACTAACTAACTAACTAACCATCACGCCGTCTCCCCGAAAGGGTAGGCAGAAAGAATGGACTGTCACACTTTAACCGATGCGGCACTCCATCCTTCTCTTTTCGCCCCGCGGGAGACGCGGTGTGATGGGTTGCGAACCTCATCGCCACCAATAGGCATCTCCCGCGCACACTTCGATCTTCCAACATCCACAAAATGAATCTAAAACAAATAATATAAAATACAATGATATAAAATAAAATAACAAAACAAAAATAATTTAATACAAAATGTTATTTTTAGATGGGGCACATTTGTCTATTTAATTTATGTTCCACGAATCCACCGTTTTTTTTTTAAATTTAGCACATAATGTAATAACACATAATGTTTTTCCGATGTTGCACATGTTGACATGGACGATCCAGACTTTTGTGTTTCTTTAATTTATGTTACACGTATCCACCGTTTTTTAAATTAGCTGTTATATGATTTAATTAATGTTCCACGTATCCACTTTTTTTATTTGGCAGTAATTAGGCACTTAAAACCAACTAACACCAGAAAGAACTTTAAAAGAATATTGAAGAAATTGTCATTGGAACAAATGAAAAATTCATTTTTACACCTGTCAAATTTTTTTTATATAAACGAAAAAACTTGTATAATTTTGACATCAAAACAGTACAAACGTATTACGTGTCACAATTAACTATTATAAAGTGCGGCAACAATCAAATTGACCAAAACAATTCACTTAAATTAGATTAAATGTGGCCTCTGTTTCTCTTGTTTATTAAAATATCATGGTACATTCCCCAGTTGAAGTCCCGCATGGACGGGGGACGGGCCTAGGAATCGCATGAGCTAAGCTGACGAAAGGGCTCCGCTGCGTCCAATACCATCATCAAGTAAACAGTGGGTAACCTTCTA
The DNA here is from genome assembly GCA_022606425.2 of Lepidostoma basale. Taxonomy (NCBI): domain Eukaryota; kingdom Metazoa; phylum Arthropoda; class Insecta; order Trichoptera; family Lepidostomatidae; genus Lepidostoma; species Lepidostoma basale. Next base: position 725,046 of record JAHDVF020000159.1, on the reverse strand, counting down.
TATGCCCTGTGACATGCAAGGAGTATCTAATTTGGGCGTCCGACGGGTCCTGGTGACGGACTTCTGAGCCAACAATATATGAGTTGCCACGACGAAAAATAATTTTAAAAAATGTTTAACGAAATTTTAACGCATGACGTTCGAAAGGCGTTGCAATCAGCTCACAATCAAACTCCAGCAAGGCATTTTTTTTCTTCTAAATTCGATGACAGTAAAGAACGTTTCAATTATAATGAAATAGTGTTTAACTTTCACTTTGCATCGTGAACTATACGATAAAAAACGATACACAGATAACGAATAAATTGTCTAGAAGATAAAAAAGATAATTATTGGCTATTTGCCATCGCCCCGGGGGTTCGTGTTCGATTCTATCCGATCAAAATGCGATTTTAATTTTTTAAAACGAGACCTCATTTTGTAATGGCATATATGCTAAAATTCAAGGTTGCTAATATTATTTTGACGACCTTCGTGGTCGAGTGACAAATGCTAGGTCTGTCACACCGAAGGTCCCGGATTCGATTCTCGGCGATGGCAATGTGCTTGTGTCACACTGTCACAATTCACGAGACAATAAAATGGCGATAGATTAGCTACCTATCATGAGTCAAGAGAATCAGAAATTAGAAAGATCGCCGATACGACATGGATGCGTCTTGTCCAGAATCGACACACATGGAAGCAAATGGAGGAGGCTTACACCCAGGAGTCAAAAGTCCGAAAAAGGATGAAATACTTTTTGGATACGGAATGAAAAGAAGTATTATTTCGTTATATTTATTTATTTTTCAAATTGAATTGCTCATCAATGTGGTATGCTATGCTGACGATGCAACGATACTGGCAGAAAGTGAAGACGATCTACAAAAAATGCTTTATAGGTTCCATCTAGGTCTGAGAAGTATAATATGATGATATCCGTCGCCAAAACAAAATGTCTAACAATATCCAGACAGCCTCTCAGATGCAAATTGGTTGTAGACAATAAACCCATAGAACAGGTCATGAAGTCCAGATATCTGGGTGTGGAGATATTTAGTTGCAGCGTTCTATATAATGAAGTTAAAATACAGACTGATAAAGCTGCAGTTATCTCCGGATGCCTAAGGGACACTGTCTGGGACAATAAGCGCATGCAAGTATAAAGCAAAGTTAGAATTTATAAAACATGCATCAGGCCCATAATAGCCTACGGAATCGAAGCAAGAGCAGACACTGTCAGAACCAAACATCTCTTAAGAGTAGCATAAATGAGAACATTGCGACCTATTGTGTGCAGAACCCTTAGAGATAGGATACACAGTGAAGAAATTCGCAAATCCTGCAAAATTGAAAACATATTGACATGGAGTAGGCAGAGAAGTCGATTCTGGAGGGACCACATCGAGAGAATAGATCCAGCAAGAATTGCTAAGATCGTGATGCACTAGACTCCAATAGGGCCGTCGACCACCAGGACGGCCACCATAGAGATGGAGAGAAGGCTGGTCGTCTTCATCACAGAAAGAAAGTTGACATCCTGCATAAACATATTGCAAGATCTACAATCAGAAGAACGAGAAGAAGAACTGCTCGACTCAAGTGTTCTTTTACTACAGAACTTAGGTATTGAGGAAGATAACTAACTAACTAACTAACTAACTAACCATCACGCCGTCTCCCCGGAGGGGTAAGCAGAAAGAATGGAACGCCACACTGTTCTGTCCTGACATACTTCTCTCGATTCCTCTACATTCATACATCTTGTCATGCACGCACGTCGATTTCTCCGACTCCTCACGTGTCCGACATTCAATATTTGATTGATTTGATCGTGCCACGTTTTCCTCGGCCTTCCTCTATTTCTGGCTCCGTTCACGCCGTTTACATATACCTTCTTTACCATTCTGTCTTCACTCATTCTTTCCATGTGTCCAAACCATCTTAATGACCCTTTCCTTATTTTGTTCATAACACTTTCATTCGCACCACGTTCACTTCTTATACTTGCATTTGTCACTCTATCATATACAGATTTGCCACACATTCGTCTTAGAGATCTCATTTCTACATTTATTCTACTTTCATCCTTCTTTTGCCAGTTCCATGCTTCACTTCCATACATAAGGGTCGGCACAAGAACACCATTGTGCACTGCCATCTTGGCTTTTTTGGATAGGCTTTTTTTTAGGAAGATATTGTTAAAAAACATTGGAATCAAAATCCTGTGTATTATATTATTATATAATACTTATTTCAATAAATATTATTTATTATTAATCATTTTATCGAAATGGACGTTATCTCCAAGCGATGTAAAACCGCAGTTTCCTTGTTACGGGAATCACAAAAACCACTAGAACTGATATTGGATTTAAAAGATACGTTGGAGTATATTCTTAAGGCCTCTGAAGAGTTCTTCTTCTGCCACTCTTATTTTTCTTTTAATACAATATATCTGACGATCTGTTGGGGTTTTCAGAGACACCCGGGTCCTAAGAACTCTATATAACTCCTAAGTCAAAAGCAGACTCGAGGGACGTGCCGTGATATGGAGTCCTCATGAGGCCCAGTATTCTCTCATGTTGGAGAGGGTTCAAAATAAATTATTGAGAGCCCACTACATGAGAGAGTACGTAGTATATCCTTGGCTCTATCCAACGGCATTTCTCTTGTGTATGCTGGGGTATAACTCCCTCGAACTGAGGGAAGGATTGATGGCAACGCATCTTTTCAAGCTGATTCAAGCTCTATTGAGAACCCCTATGTTCTCGAGCAAAAATGGATTTTTTTTTTTCTGATAATTACCTGCGACAGCGCCGACATCAATTGTTCTTTGCTATTTCACGCAGAACCAACCTGCCTTTGGTAATGCCAGTAAGAAGAGCAATTCGGACGTTGAATCTAATCGTCTCGGATTTGGACATTTTCAGTGTCAGTGAGGCAGTGTTCATAAAAAATATATTACAAATTCTGGAAAGAGTACTGCCTTGCTGACGTCGACATATTTGGGTACCTTCTGATATGTATGATTTTTTGGTTTCATGTCGTTTTTTTATCTTTGTTACACCTTTTTGTGTCCAAATGAGTCGCCTAAATGTTTTTCGTTTGTTATGTCTCATTTTATTTCCTTGTATACAACAGGTCGTTTGAACCCAATTACTGTATACAATTTATTTTAGTTATTATATTGATTCTTATGACATGTGATAGGTAGCCAATATATCGCCATTTAATTGTCACGAGAATTCTACACCAGACCAAAAACAGTATGACAATCACACTGCCATCGCCGGGAATCGAACCCGGGACCTTCGGTATGGAAGTCAGAGCTCTTACCACTCTGCCACAAGGTTAGTTAGAAGTTAGAAAGTTTCAATCCTGGGATTGGTTTTCAGCAATTTCTTCGATTCTTCTCTTCCATTCTTCCCTGCCTTTTGCGGCTCTTTTGAAATCTGCATATGATAAGCAGCGCACGTCCATCAACAGGTCCTCCAGGTACTCTCGCCGTGGGCGTCCCCTAGAGTTTGTCCCCTCGGTCATACCCTCCATGATGGCATGCAAGAGACCTTCTTGACGTATTACATGGCCGATCCATCTTGCACGCCTTTCGAACAAGGTCCTGGAGCAGGTGCCTTCCTCCTTCGATTCTTTGAAGAACCTCCTCATTCGTGATGTGATCTCTCCAGGAAATTCCTAATAGTCTTCTATAGGACATCTCAAAAGCCTCTAGTCTCCGTTTATCTCTTTCGGATAGGCACCATGTCTCGCAGCCGTACATCAAGATACTCCATACATAGGTCTTGATGAGGAGTATTCTCAGTTTTAGTCTATATTATTCGATTCTATTATTTTCGACCTTTTATTAAATGCAAGCCTAGCCTGATGTATACGGCTGTCGCCACAAGGTATGTTATATAAATCCATTTATATAATATAAATAAAGAAAAAATAAATAAACTGTATACAATCTATATAAATAAAAGGCGATCTTCCGGGTGTGTGTGGACTATTTCTGAGGTTATTCCTGAGCTGATCATTTTCCAAGTTATACACTTCCTTAATAGATAGACATAGGTGGGCATAGGCATATTTTTGTTATTAATCGAGCTCTAATTAACTTTGTAAATTTATAAATTTTCGTAGTGCGAGCGAGTATAGACCTTCATGTTCGTATCACCTGAGTATCGATCTTTAGAGTCTACATTCGCTTGGCGTGATAAGATGCAAATTAGTGGCTTTTTTGACTCTTTGCGTGGTCAGATATGAAATTAGTCGCTCCTTTGAACTGAAAAATATACGCACGTATAGGGATGGGCAAAACGACTCATCTCAGGGATCTGATCTGAACAGTTCCGCTCAGCAAAGTGAGCCGACTCTTTTTAACGATCCACGGTTCACCATTTTGAGTCGTTCAAAGTTTGAAATTATTTTAGTGACCTTTTTTTTTGCTCCTCGACCAAAAAAGTTGATTCCGGTAAAAAAAAAAAATTCACCAGGATAAATTTTTTGTCGATGAGCTAAAAAAAAAATTCACAACGACAAACGACTCGATAATTATCAAGAAGAATCGGCTCACTTTACTGAGCGGAACCATTCAGCTCAGATCCCTTAAAGAGATCACTAAAAATAGTCGACTCTTTTGCAATAATATACGATTCACCGAGCGCAGAGGTCGGCAAATTGCGGCTCCGGAGCCGCTCGATAATTATCAAGAAGAATCGGCTCACTTTACTGAGCGGAAAGCGCAGAGGTCGGCAAAATGCGGCTCCGGAGCCGCTCGATAATTATCAAGAAGAATCGGCTCACTTTACTGAGCGGAAAGCGCAGAGGTCGGCAAAATGCGGCTCCGGAGCCGAAGGGGTTTGTTGAAAGAAAAAATAATCGCGAGATACTTGCTTACCATCGCATCATTCATCAAGAACGCTCTGTCCGCAGACATTTCCAGAAGAAATTTGTAAAGTTATGGAATTGGTGATTACGATTATCAATTCCGGTTTAGCTAAAACTCTTAATCATCATCGCCAATTCAAAGATTTTTAGTCATCATCTTCAACGCCTGAAATAGTATTACTGACTCTTGCTGATCTTTCGCTTTTCGCTTCTACATATTCATGCGGACAATTTTATTCAAGCATGAATTTTAACAAGAGTAAACTACGAAGTCGTCTTATTGATGAGAACATGGAATTGTGCCTAAAATTAAGAATAACAACAAACAAACATGCATCAGGTCCATAATAACATACGGAATCAAAGCAAGAACAGACACTGTCAGAACCAGACTGCGACCTATTGTGGGGAGAACCGTTAGAGATAGGATACCCAACGAATAAATTCGCAAATCCTGCAACATTGAAGACATAGTGAGATGGAGTAGGCAGAGACATCGAGAGAATGGATCCAGCAAGAATTCCTAATATCGTGATGCAAGAGACTCCAGAGGGCCGTCGACCACCAGGATGACCACCAAAGAGACGGAGAGAAGGCTGGTCGCCTTCATCACAGGAAGAAGTATGAAATAATGTTTTATTCAGTGTACCCGTAATTGAATGTAAATCGTTGTAAAGTACGCATTTGGCTCTTTGGCTAATAATTTTGCCGACCCCCCTGACCTAGCGGATCATTGAGCTGCCGCTCTTTTTTTTATGGATCATCGCTCACCCGCTCACCAAAACGATTCGAATCTTTGAGTCGACTCGTGAGCGGATTGCCCATCCCTATCTCTGAAATGTCAAATTTGAATTGCGTGTTAGTTCCGTAAGTAAAATATTTATATTTCTTATTCATCTATATCTTCAGTTTATTCTATTTTGCCGTTGAAATGAATACAGATTATATTTCCGCATTACATATTTCAAAGTTTTAGTTCTAAATTATATCGAATTTATATAGATAGAAATGAAATTACATACCTATCGTTTTACTTACGTATTATTTTAGGTTATGTTATGAATACATGGAAAAACGTTAAATTCTAAGTAACAATTCTATGAATTGGTATAATCTATTTTAATAATGTTATTTTATTGTGGGAGAACCGTTAGAGATAGGATACCCAACGAATAAATTCGCAAATCCTGCAAGGAATCTGGTTCTGGTTCTGATTTAAAAAAAAATATTTGATTCATGTGGTGCTCCTGTCAATTTGGAGATATTTCCTGTATAAGTGAATTGTTTTGGTCAATTTGATTGTTGCCGCACTTTGTGATAGTTATTTATGACACGAAATACGTTTTCACTCTTCTGATGTTAAAATAATACAAGTTTTTTCGTTTATAAAAAGAATTTTGACAGGTGTAAAAATAAATTTTTCATTTGTTCCAATGTCAATTTGAATAAATTCTTCAATCAAATTTTCAAGTTTTTGCTGGTGTTGGATTGTTTTAAGTGCCTAATTAAAATTAAAACAGTGGAATAAAAAATTAAATAAACACAAATGTCCGGATCGTCCAGCTGACGACAAGTGCACAATCTAAAAGAACATTATGTGTTAAATTATTTTTATGTGTTATTTAATTTTATATCATTGTATTTTGTATGATTTGTTTTAGATTTATTATGTAGACGTTGAATGATTGAAGTGTGCGCGGGAGATGCCTATTGGTGGCGATGAGGTTCGCAACCCATCACACCGCGTCTCTCGCGTTGGCGAAAAGAGAAGAATGGAGTGCAGCATCGATTAAAATGTTGCAGTCCATTCTTTCTGTCTACCCTTTCGGGGAAACGGCGTGATGGTTAGTTAGTTAGTTAGTTATTTTAATGTAAAATTGTTCTGGCAGGGCGATAACCTATAATATCTTTTGGATTAGACGATTTACTTCAGCTGTTTTAGTTTTTCTCTGTTATGCTGTGATAGGTAAACATATCCTTACATACAGCATTAGCTGCCTCAGTTGGAAAAATCCACTAATATAACATTTCCAAATGGTCTGATGTTCCCACGCCAATCTTACAATGATCGAGTGTTTTTTTTTTAAATATACTGCTCATTTTAATATAATTATTTGATTTTTGCAGAGATGCCGACGCTAAGGATGATACCAGGAAAGACTCTTTGAGATAGGGTGAGGAACACGGCTATCCACGATATCTCCAAGGTGGAAGATGTCGTGAGATGGGGCACGCAACGCAAGATACTGGCATGTATGGATCCCACACCCGATTGTTATATTTATGAACTAATTTTGAAATGGTATGTACAGGTTGGATTAATTGGTTTAATTCCACTATTAGAGGCAGAACAGGAGTGTCGGACATCATCGGAAGAGTGGCAGCGCTAAAATGGCATGCCGCTCGCAGCCCTGATGATAGATGAACTGCAACCCGAAACCCAGGACGTCCTCAACTTCGATGGAGGGACGACATTGGATGCGTTTTGCCCAGGATCGACAGACATTGAATCAGATGGAGGAGGCCTACGCCCAGGAAGATTGTTATATTTATGAACTAATTTTGAAATGGTATGTACAGGTTGGATTAATTGGTTTAATTCCACTATTAGAGGCAGAACAGGAGTGTCGGACATCATCGGAAGAGTGGCAGCGCTAAAATGGCATGCCGCTCGCAGCCCTGATGATAGATGAACTGCAACCCGAAACCCAGGACGTCCTCAACTTCGATGGAGGGACGACATTGGATGCGTTTTGCCCAGGATCGACAGACATTGAATCAGATGGAGGAGGCCTACGCCCAGGAGTGAACGGATATAGGCTCATGATGATGATGATACAAAACATTGAAACACCTACATGCAACATTTTAAATATTTCTGGAATGGGTAAAATTCTGCAACAATGAAAGTTCATTGTATGGAATGAATGCTTTAAATTATCAACTGATTTCTGTAGAATCACACTCCAAAGGAGAATTGATTCAATGTATATTTCCAGACATCACACAAATTTACAAATTTCGTCATTGGTTAAGTGAATGTGCATTATTAGCTTCATCTAATGGACATCAAAATCAAGAGTTTTGTTTCTCTAAACATTGTATTTCTAAGAGCATTATTATGACCTTGAATGGTATATGTATGAATGTTTCATGCAAATGTGATATAGTATATTTATTTGTTTTTTTAATTTCACTTAAAATATTAAGGAAAAAAATTAAGACTGGACGTTTAATGGTTTAAACATTAAGCTGAAAAAGATATATATTAACTTTTTTTTGGGTGGCATCTTTAGGGTAACATTTGAACTACACTATATTAATTTAATATTTTTCCTTTTATTTCTAGGTAACATGAAACGGTGAAATCTGCAAGCTGAAAGATGTCATGAGATGAGGCAGACAACCCAGAAGATAATGGAATGCGCGTGTGCAGAGGATGGATCCCACACCTCGATTGTCCAGGATCGACAGACATTGAAGCAGATGGAGGAGGCCTACGCCCAGGAGTGAACGGATATGAATTGTATATGTATGAATGTTTTATGCAAATGTGATATAGTATATTTATTTGTTTTTTTAATTTCACTTAAAATATTGAGGAAAAAAATTAAGACTGGACGTTTAATGGTTTAAACATAAAGCTGAAAAAGATATATATAAACTTTTTTTTGGGTGGCATCTTTAGGGTAACGTTTGAACTACACTATATTATTAAATCATAACGCGCTTTTGCACAGCTATGTTTAAGACCAATTGGCATCAAAAACTCATTTCAGACTTTTTGCAAACTTGCCACCTTGGTAATGCCCAGCCTTCAATTGTTCAATTCACATTAGTATTATTCAAGTTCACAGCAAGTTTGCTTGGATTAAACAAATGTTTTAAAGATATGAACTGAATTAGGATACACACATTCTTGCACCTATACACATGTCATTTTATCTAATAAAATAATTGATATTGAACTTTCATTGTATTTCTTTAATATATATTGGGTGTACGAGTATTTATATACTCTAATATAGCAATAGCGAAGCGTTGCCGGGTCAGCTAGTTAGGTATAAACGACCTAAAAGGCTAAGTGATTGCTCTGGCGAAGTTTCGCATAGTATTGAAACCGGTCAGCAGTGAGATTGATCAAAATTTTAAATAAATAGAGATATAAAACAAGTGTAATGGTTTTCTTTATGACGATCTAACATGGCGTCGGTTAGCGCAGATGTACAATACTTTCGAATTTCTCATTACCTGCAATAATATTACGTGAATAATTTCGTTTGCATAATGCACCGCAATTTCCGTTCATTGTTACAGATTTTCTTTTATATATTCTTCTGATACAATAAGTTTCCCGCTATACATTTTTACTATTTCACACGGTCATTAATTGGCACGGCATTCGGGGCCTATCTCAAGAGTAAACAAAATATCATAATAATAGATTGCCCCTTAATCAAATAGGTTCATGCAAAAGTTTATACATTTAAAAAAAATGATATTTACAAAAAAAACTAACTAACTAACTGTTCTTTCCTGGTAAACTTTTCTCGATTTCTTAACACTCATACATAGTGTGACGCACACACGTTGATTTCTCCGACTCATCACGTGAGATAAATAATATGAATCTGAATGTGCTTATCGTAGTTTTATATTTCTATAGTATGGTTCTACTTTCAAATATATTTTCAGGAAACGTTGACGTACATAACTAGAGGGTCGCCGGTACTTTGTTTTAAATAAGTACTCCGCGGCTATCCCCCATTTGCCTCTGGACCCACTGGGGGGGCGGTATCGCCTCGGGACCCACTGGGGGGGCGGTATCGCCTCGGGACGCACAAAGGGGGCGACTTCGCCTCTGAAGGGACGAGAAGACGGGCGGTACCGCCTCTGGATCTACTAAGGGGCGGAATCGCCTCTGGACTCACTAGGAGCCGGTATCGCCTCTGGATCCACTAGGAGGCGGTATCGCCTTTGGATCCACTAGGGGGCGGTATCGCCTCTGGATCCATTAGGGAGGGAGTGGTATCGCCCCCGTTAGGAACCAATTTTCTAGATGACAAGTCAGGAGTCAATGTTAAAGACAGCATTTTTCCTCACATACGAGTAGCGCACAGTAATTATGACACTATTAAATAATGAGATTTAATATGGAGCAGACAGCCATGACTGCAATAGACGTGTCTCATGTGGCTAATGATATCTGCAATAGTAATCACTGAGATTAACGATTCGATTCGGACGTAGGAAAAGTATTATGAACAAACCAGTTGCACTATTAAAATATGTAACATACTAAGTGTTTATTCTGAACGATACGTTAAAGCCACGTGAAGGAGAATATTATATAAACGGTTTGCTAGTTTTATTATCGCAATTTGATATTGGGAACAAATAGACGCTAACCGAAAGTAAAGTCAGGGTATACGAGGCATGCGCCCGTCCCATCGTGATATAAATGATATACGAGGCATATCCAGAAAGTAAATGTACTGAATTTTTGTAGGTTACATTTTTTTTTATTTAAACAAAAAAAAATACGTGGTTACCGTAGTACATATGTAAGCTATTTTTCGACACAGTCGCCATTCCTCTCAATACAGGTGGTGAAGCTAGGTATCAACTTTTTGATGCCTTCCTCGAAGTAGTTTCCCGCCAACCCCTTTGTCCACTTCTCCACCTTCTCCTTTACCTCCTCGTCGGTTGAAAACCTTTTTCCACCCATTTGCAGCTTCAGGGAGATAAAGAGATAGTAATCTGAAGGTGCTAGATCAGGGGAATGCGCGGGATGGTTCATGACATCCCATTTAAACGAGGCGAGCGGTTCCTTCTGGCATTGTCGTGCAGCAGGCAGACTCTCTTTGTCAGCATGCCTCTCCTCTTTTTCTGAATCGCCCTCCGCATTTTTTTAGGATCTCACAGTATCTTGCAGAGATGATGGTCTCCCCTTGAGGCATACATTCAATTAAAATTATGCCTTGACAGTTCCAAAACACGGATGTCAAGATTTTCTTGGCTGAAATTGTGGTTTTGAACTTTTTGGCGAAAGATGAAGAAGTGTGACGCCACTGTTGAGATTGCCTTTTGGTTTCTGGCGTGTAGTGTGCAACCCAAGATTCATCTCCAGTAACGATGGAGCGGAAAAAATCATCTCCATGGAGTTTGCAGCGCCTCAAAAACTCTTGCCCGGCGCCGTGTATATCGCACTTGGCGGGAGATTGGATTGATATTCTTCACGAAACGTGTTGTCGCGTCGACACTTCTCAACGTACTGACCTCGAACCGGTCTCGTTGCGGAGGGGAAGGGTCAGGCTACACTTAAGTGTAGCCAACATGTCGAAAATAAAATCCATCCGGTCGTGAGAGCCTCAGTACACTTACTTTCTGGATATGCCTCGTATCTGAACGGACATATATATTGTAGATAATGTATAATACGATGGACTGAGACTCTCATTGACCTACCAATATAACTGAAACTAGCTAGCTAATCTATCGTCAAATAATTGTCACGTGAATTCTACACCAGACCATAGACGGTATCAAATCACACTGTCATCACCGGGAAGCGAACCCAGGACCTTCGATGTGGCAATCATAGTTGTTACCACTCTGCATAGGTCACCAGAAATCGATTGAAAAAATTCATTGTCGTATAATAAATTCCTATTGACAACAGAAAAAGTGTTTTTATTGAAAATCGGAGATAAATTACCAATACAGTCAAACGATATCATTAGCGACAAAAGTCTATACGTAAAATTATTAAAAATAGAACTGTATTTACCTCATCTATCCTCAGCAGTTCTTCAGCCGACATACTCCCCCTGTCCCTTTTCAGCTTGTCTTTTCTCTCCTTCTTTTCCTTCTTCCTCTTCTCTTTATCCTCCTCTTCGCTGCCGCCCACCACGGCGCCGGCCTTCTTCATGAAGTTGAACATGTCTACCTATAAAACAACAAATTGCATTATAAACAAAATTCTCACATACACACTTATAAAATTAGTAGTAATTTGTTTTTAACAGTTTTTTCGTTTATACAAACAATTGAAGTGTAAAAATATTTTTTTTATTTTTTTCCAATGACAATTTGAATAATTTCTTCAATATTATTTTTAAGTTCTTGCTGGTGTTAGTTCGTTTTAAGTGCCTAAATACTGCTAATTTAAAAAAAAACTGAGGATACGTGGAACATAAATTAAATAAACAATATGTGCACCATCTAAAAAGAACTATTTTTGTTAAATTATTTTTATTTTGTTATTTTATTTTATATCGTAGTATTTTACATTATTTGTTTTAGATTTTTTGTGAATATTGGACGATCGAAGTGCGCGTGAGATGCCTATTGGTGGCGATGAGGTTCGCAACCCATCACACCGCGTCTCCCGCAGGGCGAAAAGGGAAGGATGGAGTGCCGCATCGGTTATATAATAGTATAAAAACTTCTAGGCTTCTAGTATTATATAATCCCCAATAAAGATAAACAGACTATAAAAACCAATTAGAAAAATGTATTAATAATCATTAAAACAAATAAAAACTTCCGTTTTCTAGGAGTTTTATTTTATTGAATAGAAATGACATGTTTCGCCGTGTGAAATCATTATCAAATGTAGAGAGAATCAAGTACGTTATTGTTTATACACACGAGTTAAGGAGCAGAATACGGTAATTAACTTTACTTTGAAATATTTATAAATATTCCTGTTTTAAATAACGTAATTGAATAATTATTTAATATGGCGTTTTAAATCATTGTTCAAGAAACAATAAAAACGTTTTTCATTTTTATTAATTATCTAGAGAAAGGGGGTTCCCACCACATATCCGAGGCTGTTATAAGGCGCAGCGTCGCTCTTTCTTCAGTCTAACTAGGCCTGTTCCCCATCCATCCGGGATTTACACTTAATATATATCAATCGCAAGGGGATGCCAGACCGCATTTAATCTAATACGATCCCTCTTCTATGTCCCGCTCATTTACACATGTAAACTTAAACTATATTTCTTATAGCTAACATTTAGTGAACTTAACCCCAGACGTGGCACCATCGGACAACCACTTGTCCAGAACCATTGCCAGAAAGATGAGAAAAGTAGTGGCTAACGATGGAAAATAATTTGATTGATGTGTTTTTTTAATATACTCGTATCTTTAAAATAAATGCAATTTTCATACAAAAAAAAAACGGACCACTTTCCGAAACACCCAAAACATATAAATAAAAATCTCTTAAAAAACCGACAAAACAAGCGCGATTACATTATAATTTATAGTGGAGTCTTACAAAATAAAATTACTAACTAACGAACTAACCATCACGCCGTCTCCCCGAAGGGGTAAGCAGAAACAATGTACTGGCACACTTTTCTTTCTTCTCGCTTCTTCATCGTTTCATGCACGCGCGTCGATTTCTCTGACTCCTCACATGGCCGACATTCAATATTTGATTTATTTGATCGTACCACGTTTCTCTATTTCTGGTTCCATTGACATCGTTAAAATATACTTTTTTTACCCTTCTTTCTTCATTCATTCTTTCCATTTGTCCAAACCATCTTAATGATCCTTTCATAATTTTGTTCATACTACCGTCTTCCGCTCTACATTCCTTTCTTATATCAGCATTTGAGATTCTGTCGTATATCGTTCTACCACACATACGTCTTAGGGATCTCATATCTACCGCATTTATTCTGCTTTCATCCTTCTTCTGCCAGTTCCATGCTTCGCTCACCCAAAACATATAAATAAAAATCTCTGTTAAACCGACAAAATAATCGCGATTACATTATAATTTATAGTGGAGTCTTACAAAATAAAAACCACAATCATCAAAAATACGTTTCAAAGTAATTCACAAACGACCTCGACAAAACATTTCCTTGTTAAATTAAAAGTACGGATATGCATATTACCATCACGCTTTGAGAACCGTGCTGTTTGAAAATCGTGTACAAAAAGACCGTGCAAACACGGAATTGACAGTTTAACACTTGGAAAACATTTCCGCTAACAAAACGCTCCATTGGAAAATCTCCGCAATTGGCATGAAAGCGGCCGCTTGTGGAAAAGGAAATGGATTTTGCAACACCGCATCAAAAGGTTAAGGAACAGATTCTACAACTTTTTTACAGCGGGGCCGAACAAAAAAAAACAAAAAAAAATATCCAAAAAATATATATCGCCGAGTTATTGATAGGATTATTACCACGGTATTATAAAATTAGTTTAAAGCGGCAGTACATAATGGACTTAAAGTGCCAACCTTTATTTTTTTATAAGGATTAATTGTATCTCAATTACGAAGATGCAAATTGTTTTTCTGGGAACAGAATGTGGTGGCCGAGGCGCTTACAGTACTTATGACCTGTCATTGGTTAGGTTGAGCGATCACTTTATGTTTACAACATCCCCATTCCACCCTTCTTACGACACCACGTTTGACAAATTTTTGGAACTTGTATATACGCTACTATTTTTAATAACTTCACACTGTTGTACACTAGCGCCACCTATTAAGATAATTTGTAAGCATTTAGCAGAAAATCTTTATTAATACAATGTGAAAGGCTTTTACGCAATTATCGTATTGCTAGATAACGCCTGGCGTGAAACTCCAATTTTTATGATATTAACTTGTACCAGTTTTTATTTTTTTATACAAATACTTGTAGACAAATACTGGATTTTTACCCATTGCGGTTAAAACCATATTCTGTTTCCAAAAATTTACATCTTCGTCTCTATTGAGATACAATTAATCCTTAAAAGATTTTTCTACAAGTATATGTATGCAAAAAAATAAATAATATTTTTTTGTATATTTAAATTTTAAACACGAATAAAATCAAATGTATTCTTAAGTATTCGTTTTTTCGTTGTAATGAAGCGAGCCACAGTTGGGTGTTCGCCGTGTAGCCGACACGATCGCACGAATGTCGAGTATTTAGAAATCGCAAGTGCAATTGTATCGTCTACTGGTCTACTGGCAAGAACCGCTGATCACCCCGGCATGCGGCACACTCGCTCACCTCCGTGGCCCAGAGCACACTGGAAAATTCCAATAAGGGCCATGGGTCGGACGTCATTTGCGCAAAGGACACAACCGGTCGAATATACAGGGCTATTCCGCGCGATGTTCAAAAGAGAAACAGGAACCAGGACCCTTATTTGAATGGAATTAAATAAACAAACTTTTAAAATCAACTAGTTAATGCATTTCAATATTTTTTTTAACCCTTACCACTCCATTATTTTATTATATTGTTTGTCAGCCAACTCTAATTTAAATAATATCAAATTATTTTTATTGATAGGTAGTTACAAAAAAAAACTTTAAAAATTCATTTGTAATGATTTATTCTTCAAATAAAAAACAATTTACAAAAAACATTATGGACTACTTATAGTTTTGCATAGTATGGTACTTTTTAAAACAATCTCCAGTATAGAGACCAGGTTTTCCTGAACAGGTCTCACAAAACCACACTGTTTCCCGTCTTCCCCCTAGAATCTTTCTGTTACTGCACACAGTACAGTCTTTAGAACCTTTGTCCAGTTTCGCAATGAAGTGGGGCTTGTACTCTAATTGCTCCTCTGCTTGACGTATCACGCGAAGTTCCCGCCATTTTAGGTAATGTAAATTTGTAAGGATTATTTTAGAGTAAAATAAAAACAGAAAAAAGTCAAAATCTTATGAAAACTAGAAATTAAATATTTTTTTAACGAATAATCACAAGAAAGTCAAGTTTTGCGCGCGAAAATTCACCGTGCGCGCAAGTCTTATCTTGTCGGCCGCCAGCCAACAACTGGACTGTAGCGTACATAATATTATATATAGCGATGTCGGCTGGCATTCGACAAAGGAGTGGTAAGAGTTTATAATTAATCGTCTACAAAGGATGTCAGTTGAAATGCCAACATTGCCAACAACAACTGTACAAAATTTCAACTCAATCGGATGAACGATGCGCGAAAGCATAGGGAACGATCACACATTAATTATTATTAATCTCATAAACTTATGGCGTTAACACTGTGGAATTACATAATGGTAATTTTTTATGAAATTTAATATAAATAAATAATTTTTCTATGCATTTTTCGAAGGTTTTACACCATCATCATCGGGAGAACAATATACACTCGAGTTCTCCCGATGATGTTAGTGTAAAACCTTCGAAACACGTCGAGAAAAATAAGCTTAAACGAGAAAAAAAAGGATTCAATAAACAAATCGTAATTAATTAATATGTGGCGATGAGGTTCGCAACCCATCACACCGCATCTCCCGCGGGGCGAAAAGAGAGGGATGGATTGCCGCATCGGTTAAAGTGTGACAGTCCATTCTTTCTGCCTAACCTTTCGGTGAGACGGCGTGATGGTTATTTAGTTTTTTTTTAACTAACAGCATAAAGGTTAAATGACACCATGTTATTTTCTGATATACTAATCTCGCCATTTCAATCGTGTCATACACGCACGTCGATTTCTCCTACTACTCAAATGTCCGTCTTAATACGCCCTTGAGGTGATTATATCACAAAAATGGCGCTTTAAAAGTTAGTATGTTATTAATATCTATACGAACTAAATCTATACATTCCTCGTAGTTATAGCAGAGCAAGGGGGCATATATTATTTTATGCTCCAAATTGCCGCACAGAGGCCCTTCGAAGTCCTCCTGTATTGAAAGCGATTCGTCTTTTAATCGAGGTTGCAAAAGAGATAGACCTTTTTGGATGCAATTATGGCGAATTCGTGAATACCCTTACGACAAGGGCAGCAAGGAAATAACAGGCATATTCCTATTCATAAGGTTCTATGTATATTTCATTTGATATTCTTTATTTCTTTCACCCTTTACATGGTTTTGGCTCGCGCTGTAATGATGTACGGAGTTTTTTCAACAAAATAATAATAATAATATTATCCATCTTTCCACTGCTGGCTGGGACATTTAAAGTTTCTGTATTATTCTTCACGTGAACGTGATTGTTTCAAGCCCGTATGTCAGTACTAAAAAAGGAATGCACGTGTCAAATATATTTTCTTCAGGTGAAACCTGAATCGTATAGACTTCAGAATGTGACCATTACCAATTTAAATTTCGGCAGATTGAAAAAAGCTAGAATGGCAGTGCACAATGGCGTTCTTCTACCGACCCTTATGTACGGAAGCGAAGCATGGAACTGGCAAACGAAGGATGAAAGTAGAATAAATGCAGTAGAAATGAGATCTCTTAGACGAATGTGTGGATACTCTGTGTATGATAGAGTGTCGAATGAAAATATAAGAAGTGAATGCGGTGCGAATGATGGTGTCATGAACAAAATAATGAAAGGATCATTAAGATGGTTTGGACATATGGAAAGAATGAATGAATAAAGAATGGTAAAAAAATTATATGTTAATGATGTAAATGGAACCAGAAATAGAGGAAGACCAAGGAAAGCGTGGCACGATCAAATAAATCAAATATTGAATGTCGGCCATGTGAGGAGTCAGAGAAATCGACGCGCGTGCATGACACGATGTATGAATGTTGAGGAAGCGAGAGAAATTTGTCAGGAAAGAAAAGTGTGGCAGTCCATTCTTTCTGCCTACCCCTTCGGGGAGACGGCGTGATGGTTAGTTAGTTAGTTAGTTCAGTTTGGAATTTATTTAAAATATTTTTTTTTACTTATGGCAACCCTGGCGAGTTCGGGCATTGCGACACGTCTCGAATTGATGATTTTCGCCGTATCTGATGTAGGCAGATTTTTTTCATTCCGACGCCTGCCTTATTGCGGTCGTGCCCCCAAAAATAATAATACGCGAATGCTGCCGTAGCTATTAAAATGCAATGATACACTCCCCGGGTGGGTAGGTACCGTACTCTGACGTCACCTTAATTTTTAAACGTGAACAAATCGCTCACGCCCGAGTAGGTACCACCCATCGGAGTGATGTATATGGGGAAATATCGGAATAGCCAATATTTATACCTACCAAAAACAACACAATAATAATACCTAGACAAAAACATAAGGTAATCGAATGATTTTATTGAAATGTCTTGATGGAAGTTCGTTTTAAATAATAATTAAATTAAATTATGTTCTATAACTACATTTTTTGTTGATAATCAAATGATTTTACTGAAATCTCTCGATGGAAGTTCATTTTAAATAATAATTAAATAAAACGATGTTTATTTTATTTGTGAATCATTCTTCATAGATGGCGTTGGTGGATGGATTGTATAGATTAATCTTAAAAAATTAATTAGTACAATCAAATCTACATAGATGGCTAACTGGAACTGCCACGTGAAGATATGTATGGATTTGGAGTATATATACAACTTCCAAAAATGTATCATACATGATCATAATAACAATGGTGGAATGGGGAATGTTGTAATTACATGAAGCGTGCGCTTGACCCAACCAATGACAGGTCATAGGTCCTGTAAACGCCTTGATCATCCATATTCAGTTTCCAGTTTGTTTCTTCGTCTCTATTGAGATACAATTAAAAAAAAATTAAAACGATGTTTGTTTAACTACTTGCACTTTTGTCTTTATTTAGACAGCGACCGGTTTCGCCAGGCTCGCTGGCATCGACAGACCAGTCTGTCGATACCAGCGAGCCTGGCGAAACATTTTTTGTTGATACATATAATTGACATAAATACAGTAAACATTAAAAGTAAACATTTTAATACAGTAACAATAAAAATTAAGCCTAAGAAGGGTTAAGATGATATTAAAGTTAAGAATATTTATATCATTAACCTTATGACGTAAGAGTAAGATGAGAATCTATAAAGCATGCGTAAGACCATTAATAACACATGGCGTGAGACCAAATAAGTTTTGAGGTCTTCCGAGATGAAGACGATAGCAGGCAAGACGCTGAAAGATCGCGTGAGGAACACCAGAATAAGAGAGATATGTGAGGTTGAGGATATTATAAAATGGTGCAGGCAGCGAAGGAGGGACTGGTACGGTCATGTTCAAAGAATGGACACCACTAGACTCCCCTATAATACACTACATACATAATCAGCCTCACGGGACTCGTCCTCGTGGAAGACCTCCTAAAAGATGGAAGGACAGCTGAAAGTCTACCGCACAGGAGGAGCAACACCCCGAACAACAGACCACATAGGTCAAGGAAGAAGAAAAACCTTGAGATACCCAGTGGTCCCGTGCGGGACCGCGGATTTGATTCGTACAATTCCCATAGGTCCCGTACGGGACCTGTGATTATGGTGCATATCGCCTATCGGATTACACTGATTTATGACAATAGTATTCAAAATATGAATATTCGCTTACGTAAATAATGTCTTTGAGAAACCGATCCATAATTTTATTTTCGGTTCCGATAAATATTTTTGGCATAATGCGTAACATTAGTGTTTATACTTGCGTTACAAGGTCGACTCTTGGGATATGGGTTGTTTTATTACGGTTCGTCTAATAAAACACACAATTTACACCACTGCCTAAAATAGGTCTATGCAAAGACACATGTTTTCAAATTTGGCATTTTTATGTTTTTATTCTTTAACTTTAATAGGAATGTATATAAAATGTGAAAAATTAAAAAAAAATCTTTTGTAAAATATAAACAATATTTTATTTACTACCTAACCATTACGCCGTCTCCCCGAAGGGGTAGGCAGAAAGAATGGACTGCCACACTTTTCTTTCCTGACATTTTCTCTCGCTTCAACATTCATACATCGTGTCATGCACGCGCGTCGATTTATCTGACTCCTCACGTGGCCGACATTCAATATTTGATTTATTTGATCGTGCCACGTTTACCTCGGTCTTCCTCTATTTCTAGTTCCATTGACATCGTTAACATATATATATTTTTATCATTATTTCTTCATTCATTCTTGCCATGTGTCCAAACCATTTTAATGATCCTTTCATTGTTTTTGTTCACAACACCATCATTCGCACAACATTCACTTCTTATATTTTCATTCGACACTCTATCATACACAGAGTATCCACACATTCGTCTTTTATCTTAATAATGCTTTTTATTTTACCTAAATGGGATGACAAAGTTTTGAGATATAGTTATTTATAACATCTACGCGTAGGTCGCGCGAATATTTGCTTGGGCAGTGGGCTACCTTTATTGCACGCGGCTCACGGGCGTTTAAAGGTTAAAGAAGGAAGGATTAATAAATAAGTGTTCTAGAGATGAGCAATATGAACAAATGAACATGACCAACAATTTGCGAACGAAGTATTTTATTATATTGTGTATAAGAAGGATAACAAACAATATAATCTAGTTCCAACCTGTGAAATATTCACGGAAGAAAAGATTTTCTACCGTTTAAAATTTTGATTCACTGTACAATCGTAATCAGTAATTAGTTTTAACTAATAACGTAAAACTTTTTTTTTCACACACGTTAAAAATTTCACATTAACAACGCCAGATTGTTCCTTTGTTTTCTATACATCCGTCATACAACTATAATCACAACAAAATTTAAAATCATCCAGAAACGTTTACGGGCATGTGCATCGTGTGCATTTCGAATTATTTTCGGAGAGAATCGAAGTATTCCTTTTTTGCTCTCAACAACAACAAACCATCACGACGTTTCTCCGCAGGGGTAGGCAGAAATAATCGTCTCCCACACTACTCTATCCTGAGTCACACACGTACGTCAATTCCTCCGACTTCTAACATGACCAACCTTTAAAATTTGATTAATTTGATCATGCCATGTTTTTTCAGAAACTTCACTGGCTTAAGAGTCAAGAAAGAATCCAGTATAAACTCTGCGGGAGTCTTCAAAGCGCTACATAGAATGGCTCCAAGTTATATACAGCCTAAATACAAGGAAATCCATGCTTCGCTCGGCGAACTCCTCGGCAACAGGAAGATTAGTTGAGCCAAAGCGTTGCCCTAGTACAATTTGTGGGGATCGAGCGTTTGCGGTAGCCGGTCCATCAGCTTGGAACATTCTTCCTTCACACCTCTAATGGATAAATGATCTAACATACTTCAGATCTAAGCTGCAAACCCATCTTTTTCATATTTCATACCCAATTTAAAACTTGCATATTTTGTTCTATTACACATTCTAATCGATCGCGAATATCCATCAGATGCAGCGTTCACATTTAGATTTAAAACACGTCTTAATGTGCCCTTGAGATGATTACATCACAAAAACGGCGCTTTAAAAGTTAGCATATTATTATTATTATTATTATTACCGCCACTGGTCTTAGGGTCCTCATCTCAACCGCATTTATTCTGCTCTCATCCTTTTTCTGCCAGTTGCATGTTTCCCTTCCATACATAAGGACTTGGACTTGGATCTTCTGGCTTACAGAGGTTCAGCTCTAATGGCTATTCCTCTTACGTCTGTAGGAAACATTGTTGGAATGTGATTTGGTAGTTGTTTTATGATGGGGCTAAATGTATGGCCCGGAGTGTCCCCCCGAAAGAGGGCGAGGGGGGATTTAGGGTTTATGATAAAGTCTTACATTATTGTCAAGGAATGGAAGACCAATTAGAGTTGGGATTGTATTTATAAAAAAGTCTGTTCCCGAGGGGAAGATAAGAGGAGCAGTGCCTGGATGGAGTTGTGGTAGGAGATAGCATCCTGCGTGAGAACATTTTGTTTGGCGGAGTACGTAGCAGGCTATCGGGGAGGATTATTTTTTATCCGCATTGATTGCGGGAGGGGTAAAGGACTGAATGATGGTGGATAACTTGGTGGTAAAGGGTCATTATTGATAAGGAAGATGGTAATAATTTAGGTCGTGGTCTGGAAATGAAGAGATGAAGTTGGAGTAGTGCAAGGAATAATAGAGCTGGAGTCACAGTATTCTGATGTACCAAAGGAGTGTGGTAACGGTGGGCTGTCATCGGGCAAAGACGCTAACATTTAAGGTTCTCGCTCTCGTGTATTCAAAATATTCTCACACCCTTTCTTGACGACATCCATTTTTTGCCTATTTAAATTAAGATTTGAGCTGGTTTGCAGAAATTATGGGTTTGGTGGAGGTCGAAGAATATTGAGAAACGAGAGATGTAAGTCAGTGTGAAGGTTTGGCTTCGGGGACATGGCGTGATGGTTAGTTAGTAATATTTTTGCGATCTAACTTGTGACATTTAATACTTTCGCATTAAATACTATTCTCTGATCGCCCCCTGGCACAATGGCACAATCGTGACTACATAACATCTCATTGTTAAAAATATAAACAATAGTTTCAACACCTAATGTTAGCGCATTGCAAAAGTAAACACGCCTCGCATAGCAAAAGTGAAATATAAGCGATTCGCAATTTTTTTTCCAATTTGGAGGCGTCGTTTTTCTATATAGTAAATTCCAAATTCCAAAGATGTGTCATAATACATTATCTCTTAGACCAGGGTTTCTTAATCCTATTCTAGAGCTATTTGGGTGCGCCCTCTATAAATTATTAAATAATGAAAATTAACAGACGCGGGCTGACACTGTGCGAACCAAGGGACTACTAAGAACATCGGAGATGAAGGTCCTAAGATCAATTACTGGAAAAACCCTCCGAGATCGTGTCCGCAACGCAGACGTAAGAAAAACCTGCGAAATAGAGGATATCGTTCAGTGGAGTAGATCCAGAAGAAGATACTGGAGGGACCATGTAGCCCGAATGGATGGTGACAGACTCGCATATACAGCCGTTTATGAAATCCCCTCCGGACACCGCCCACCTGGAAGACCGCCTAAGAGATGGAGGGACAGCTGGATCTCATCATCCGACGAGATATGATTTCTGTGTCACAGATCGTCAGATCTATTAAAAGAAGAAGAAGAAAAGCATTATTTAAGTATGTTATTTTCATTCGAACTATTTTCTGCGATAATAATATTAATTTAAAATTACGACAAAGAATGGTCAGATGCTTTGGTCAGTGCTGTTATACGGGGTGGAGTCATGGACCCCTAAAGTCAATATTATGAACCGATTAGAGGCCTTTGAGATGTGGATACACCGAAGGATGTTACGCATCTCCTGGACTGACATGGTCAGCAACACAAACGTTATCCATAGAGCCAGAGATGACAGAGAGTCACTGACCAACATCAAAATCCGTAAGGTGTCCTACTTGGGCTATGTTCTGAGAAGTGAAAAATACGCACTGTTACATCTGATCTTAAAGGGTAAGATTGAGGGTCGACGAGGTGTTGGGAGAAGGCAGGTTTCCTGGCTGAGGAACATCCGAGAGTGGACAGGGCTGAGGACCGTGGAGGAACTGTTCCGAGCTGCCCAGGAAAGGGAGGCCTACTCAAGGATGATAGTCAACGTTGGGGAGACCTGACAGGACACAGAAGGAAGAAGATTTTCATTCGACATTCTATCATACACAGAGTATCACATATTCGTCTAAGAGATCTCAATTTTACTGCATTTATTCTACTTTCATCCTTTTTATGCCAGTTCCATGCTTCGCTTCCATATATAATCTTACATGGTGCACTTAAAGTTGTCATCGCTAACAAAAACAATAATAAAATAAATAATTAATATGTAGGTACTACTTAAATATTGTTTTCTTAAAAATCGGCATGCGTCCTATGGTTTGCGTCCTATGGCTTTCCTCTAAAAGGCGGGCCACACTGTTATAAACAAGCTCTCCACATCGGTCTCCACCAACGGTTTAAAACTGTGTAGACACTTGTTTTAAACCAAAATTCATTTGACCCTTGTGGACGGACGCGCATGTAAACTGTTGTAAACGGTTAAAAACACGCATTCCACTTGTTTGATTCCACCAGTCAAGGTCAGTTGCGTAGCGGCGTCGCACGGTGTTTCAAATCTTAATATTACGAGCTACTTTTCATTATTCTATAAAATTATTATTTTGAAAATTTTATTCTTATAAAATGTATATGTCTGTTGACTTCTACGATAGAAACACATATATCTGTCTATCTCTCTGTCTTTACATAAATTAGGTATTTGAATAGCGTATTTCGTAAGATTTTTTTTTAATATGACACCGTAAAAGGCCCTTTGCAGCTCGACCTTGAGTATAAAGATAGAAATAGAAGTATTTTTTTAATTTTGAATATTAAATTCATAGGTATACTCGTATACGAGTATATCAATCGGTTAACGGCGAAACAATACGACTGAACCGGTTTTGTTGTTGCATGCAATTAGGTAGGTAATTTAGGGGTTGAAATTTCAACAAATCGGCCTCAAATTTATTGTGTGAACTGGATGACTAATACTCTTCCCTAAACACTTATAATTAGCCATTTCCATGTCATTGGGTTTTTACCAAAAGTAGCTCGTAATATCGCACCCTGAAACACTGTGCATCGGTGGAATGCGGACGTATACGAAAATAGTGTCTACTATGGATGCCACACCAACTGTGGGGAGAGCTTGTTTTAAACCAAGTGTGGACGCTAAACCAACCGCGGGCTCCACAGCTCTCCACCAAGGTCACCCTTGTGGAGAGCTTGTTTCAAACAGTGTGGCCCGCCTTTAAATCTCAAATACGCCCGGAACCGCAATAAGGTTAAGAACCCCTGTCTTAAGACGAATGTGTGAAAAATCTGTGTAAGATAGTGTCGAATGAAAATATAAGAAGTAAATGTAGAGCGAATGAAAGTGTTATAAACAAAATAATGAAAAGCTCATTGAGATGGTTTGGACGCATGGAAAAAATATTGAAGAAAGAATGTTAAAGAAATTATATGTTAACGATGTAAACGGAATTAGAGATGGTTTGACATTAGGAAGAAAAGATGCCGTTTAAAGTCGAGAGTATTTGTCTTCTAAACGTCTTCTTCTTCTTCTTCTGCTTCCTTATTGTAGACCTATGTGGTCTGTTCTCCAAAGTGTTACTCCTCCTGTGAGGTAGATTCCCAGCTGTCCTTCCATCTTTTAGGAGGTCTTCCACGAGGACGAGTCCCATGAGACTGATTATGCAATGCAATATAGGGTAGTCTGGTGGTGTCCATTCTTTGAACATGACCTACCAGTCCCTTTTTCGCTGTCTGCTCCATCTTAATATCCTCAACCTCACATATCTCTCTTATTCTGGTGTTCCTCACGCGATCCCTCAGTGTCTTGCCTGCTATCGTCCTAAGTGTCTTAATTTCAGAAGTCCTCAAAACTTATTTGGTCCTTACTGTGTTTGCCCTTGCTTCGACGCCATATGTTATTATTGGTTTTACGCATGCTTTATAGATTCTCATCTTACTCTTAATGGCCATGTTTTTGTTTTTGCATATTGTGGATTTTAGAACCCCAGAGATTGCAGCTGCCCTGTTTACTTGGGCTTGTATTTCTTCCCGCAGATCAGCTCCCTCCACCAGGTCTATGCCTAGATACTTGAAGGTCCTGACCTGTTCTATGGGTATCTTCTAAACGTACCTTCACTAATATGAAAGACGTCGATCTCCGAGGAGACAGCATTCAGCAGATTAATTCCGTTATATCCCTTAGAAATAAGGGAAGACCGAGGAAAACGTGGCAATATAAAATAAATGAAATATTGAGTGTCGGTCACGTGAGGAGTCGGAGAAATCGACTTGCATGCATAACACGATTTATGAATTATATGATATTATATTTACGTATGATTAATCTCGCTTCAAATTAAGATTAGATTGCGATAGAAATAGCACAGAAAATAGATCGACAGAAGGGCATATTCACACTGCAATATTGGGCTTATCTTTTTATTATATTATATTTTTATAATACATAATATAGGGTTGGTGCGGGTAACAAAGTGAATGGAGCTTTAAAAATAGTTAATGGAAACAAGAATTTATCAATGAAAGTGAAAATGGCCGTTCACAATGGAGCTGGTCCCAACCCTTATGTACGAAAGCGAAGCATTAAACTGGCAGAAGAAGGATGTGAGCAGAAAAAAATGCGGTGAGATCCCTTAGACGTATGTGTGATAAAAACATGAACGACAGAGTTACAAATGCTGATATTAGAAAGGAATTCAGTATTTTCGATAAACTATATACTCAATACGAACGCAATTTGATACATGGCTTACATGGAATGAACTTCCCAGAAGGTTTTAACAGTCACCCACCGGGTCCAATTGTGAATCTAAACCATCCAGGGACTCAAACAACTACAAAAAAATTCATCAAAATCGGTCCAGCTGTTTAGGATGAGTTTTTTTTTTCATTTTTCATTTTCATTTTTCAAGAATTATATATTATATACAGAGATAATCATTAGCAACATTAGCGGGAATGGTGAAAAATTGGAGCAAGTAGTTGAGTTCGTGTATTTAGGTAGTATGTTTACAAGAGATGGGCGAGTGGAGAGGGATATTGAAAGAAGGGTTGGGGCAGGCAACAAAGTGAATGGTGCACTTAAAGTTGTCATCGCAAACAAAAACCTATCCAAAAAAGCTAGAATGGAAGTGCACAATGGTGTTCTTCTACCGACCCTTATGTATGGAAGCGAAGCATTGAACTGGCAAAAGAAGGATGAAAGTAGAATAAATACAGTAGAAATGAGATCTCTTAGACGAATGTGTGGATACTCTGTGTATGATAGAGTGTCGAATGAAAATATAAGAAGTGAATGCGGTGCGAATGATCATTAAGATGGTTTGGACATATGGAAAGAATTAATGAAGAAAGAATGGTAAAAAAAAGTATATGTTAACGATGTAAATGGAACCAGAAATAGAGGAAGACCGAGGAAAACGTGGCACGATCAAATAAATTAAATATTGAATGTCGGCCAAGAAAAGTGTGGCAGTCCATTCTTTCTGTCTACCCCTTCGGGGAGACGGCGTGATGGTTAGTTAGTTAGTTAGTTAGAGAGATATTTGTGGATAAATTATGTTTTGGCGTGTAATTTTTCATACAATATTATTAGATGGATATGTCGATTTTCTATATAATTGTTGTAAATAATACGAATCATTACACCAATGGTGTAGTAATGTTTAAATTTTAATCAAGAGGTTCGTGTTAGATACTTCCTATTTAAATTCCCGTATAATTATAGAAAAATAAATTTTCCATTCAATGAGCGGTATTACAATATATTAACATTTTTTAAACAAAAAATATTCATGTTTTTTTATTTAATTATTTCACAATTAGGATGCAATATTAAATAAAATAGATAGGTACTCGTTATTCTAATTAACTAACCATCACGCCGTCTCCCCGAAGGGGTAGGCAGAAAGAATGCACTGCCACGCTTTTCTTTCCTGACATATTTCTCTCGCTTCCTCAACATTCATACATCGTGTCATGCACGCGCGTCGATTTCTCTGACTCCTCACATGGCCGACATTCAATATTTGATTTATTTGATCGTGCCACGTTTTCCTCGGTCTTCCTCTATTTCTGGTTCCATTTACATCATTAACATATAATTTGTTTACCATTCTTTCTTCATTCATTCTTTCCATATGTCCAAACCATCCTAATGATCCTTTCATTATTTTGTTCATGACATCATCATTCGCACCGCATTCACTTCTTATATTTTTATTCGACACTCTATCATACACATAGTATCACACATTCGTCTAAGATATCTCATTTCTACTGCATTTATTCTACTTTCATCCTTCTTTTGCCAGTTCCATAAGGGACGGTAGAAGAACACCATTGTGCACTGCCATTCTAGCTTTTTGGATAGGTTTTTCTCGTTATTCTAATGCAGTCAAATCGATACAAAATTACACTGTTATATACTGTATTTAAGCACTCGAAAAAAAACAAATGAAATTGATTGGCATTTTAAGAGATCGATAAATAAGATAGGTTATAGTTACATTTCTAAAATTTGCTCCAGGGTAATTATTTCAAAATAGATACTGGACATTCTCCGTAAACTTTAGGCCGGTGATTTCGCTGGTATATTACAAAAACAGCCGCGCTAAATCGTCCGAGGTGGCAGCTAGAAAATCAATATGGCCCTTCCTCTGGGATCCAAATATTTTGATAACCTATTTAGCAACTGGTAAAGTTTCCGTTTGCCTTAACTATTCAACTATGTATCATCAATTATCAAACAAAAGCATTAAGGGCAGAAACGTTTGCCTCGTTCCACGCAGGTCGTATAAACACTAATCTAATTTGCCGACATTGCGTATTCGAAAATAGTGCTTCGCTAATAGAGAATATCGGCTCGAGAACAAAAATAGATAAGATATACACCAGAACACATGCACAAGAGAGTAAATATACCTTCGAAATTCCAGAGTTAGCGCAAAAAAGGTCTTCCTAACAAGAAAACCGATTGAAATTATTCTCACAAATTCACTTTGATTTACGATAATCACTCACTCGTCAAACACATAACGCACACCTCACTCACGGAGCACCCGCGGCGAATATTGCGCCCGAATTTTAACACTATTATTGACGTTTATCTAGTAAAAAACGAGAATGAAAGGCGTATTTGACAGGTCGCGTCCGCGTAAACACGGATCTATGGAATACGCGCTCGCTCCTCCATCGTCCGGCGTGAACTGAGCTGTGAGACGCGGAAAAAGTGCAGCCAACGAAAACAAGCAAAAGAGTGGGAGGCAAAAAATCTTTTGCGGACCATTCTCTTTTTCAAACATTTACAACTTCAATGAGTTAACCCACCAAGAATCAAACCAGAAACAAATATCAAATTTCTTATGTATTTATCCTTTCAATATGAAATTACGGATGTTTTTAATTACATTATTAAATAGTTTTTTAGTTTCTATATTGCGTAGAATATATAATGAACTATCACATGAATGAAATACAGTTATTGTCATCATTTCGCCGTGGCAATGAATCGTAAAACGGCGTATGTAATTAAGCGAAGAAAATAATTCTATCGCATTAGAGTGTAATTAATTTGTGTTAACATTCGTGTTCGGAATTTGAGCAATGCAAAACACCTGTGTGCTCTTTCTCTCTCTCTATTGTAAAATCATAATACGACCGTAGTAAAGAAGCCGGTTTTGTGATAACTGTAATGTTCCGTTACACTCCATTGCGTATACTACGGAATAAGAATTTTGATTATATTCAGCGCGGATTTCTAATCAATGGCACTCTTGGACAATGTCACACATTTAATTTTGGCAAAGTTTTTTTCCATTATCAAATCATCCAAACGTTCAATATCGTGCATACATTTTTAATGACACTATTTTTCATCACCATTAGCGTTGAAATCGTATATATGTGATAATTGTCAAATTATTGGTACGTAACAATAAACAATTATATTTGTAATCGTTTATATGTAACGGGGACCTAACTTCTGTTATTGTCTGAATGTAACGATTACATGTTACATGTTCTATTGAATGTGACTATTACTGCCATCTATTGGACAATTTGAGACTTAACAGAACCTCGCAAGTTAAATGTTTCGCTTTTAAGTTGATGCTATTCAACAATAGATGTATTACATTCAAATATTTTTCTACGATTATAAATATATTTTATAAAAAAAGTATTTTTTACCTCTTTCGGAAAAGTAAGTGAACTTAAAATAGTAAAAATAAGCTGTTATATTTCATCTTTATAACATCTGTCAAAACTGATCTATTTCGATATTTAAGATCATTGGTTATTGCTATACGAGTATTTTCCATATTTCATTGTAATTATATTTTATTATTATATTATATTCGAAATTTAGCTCGCGATATTTAAAGTAATGTATTAAAGTATAATCAAATTTTTCGAGTGTAAGCATGGTAACCAGTGTCAAATGCCGTTCTCTGGACCATGGCAGGCGAAAAGCCAATTAGAGAACTGCCTGCATTGCTCAGGGTGCACTAGACTGGTCCCCTATGGGGGGAAAGAGAAAGCGAGGCAGACCTAGAGCCACCTGGAGAAGAACCCTGCAGGACGAGGTTAAGGCGGCAAGCCTCACTTGGGATGATGTTAGGCATCAGGCATGCGATAGAGTCGGGTGGAGAAAGTTCCTTGAGGCCCTGTGCACCACGGAGGTGTGACAGGACAAAAAGTTAAAGAAGAAGAAGAAGCAAAGTAACCTATTTAAAAATAATAAGTGTTTATTTTGTAACGGTTTAATACGGACCAAAATTTAATGATATAATTGTAAATGAAAAATTATAATCTGAATTTATTCGAAACAACTGTCGATTTAAACTATTTTATATGCCTCTATTTCTCAAATATTTGTTTTTGTGATATGTAACGTATATTTTGCGCTGGTTAACAATTGTGCCTGCAGACATTTGACCTAAAACTGTGGAGCCAAAAAATGGATTTTTTTTGTTCACATGTCATTTATTTTTTAAAATTCAGCTTCAGCTTTTTGCTCACAATGGGAGAATACGACATAGAAAATTGACTTCGGGATGAGATTTTGAAGGATTGTAGTACCACCAGTGAAAAGTTAATTTTTTTTTTTAGAAATTGTCTGGCCATTGCGTTTTTTACTTTAACTAAAGGGGTCTCTTAGGGGATACTACAATCCTGCAAAATCCCACCCCGAAATCAATTTCCTATGTCGTGCCCTACCCTAGTCTGTTGTTTTGATTGCATTAAAAATAAATTGAATAATGAAATGATAGTGAGACGATTTGGACATATGGAACGTACGTTTGAGAAAATAATGGTTAAAAAGTTGTAAACAAGCAGTGTGATTGGAAAAAGAAGCCGAGGACGGCCGAGATAAAACATGGCATGACCAGAATTATCAATTACTTAAAGGCGGCCACATTTAAAGTCGGAAAAATCGTAGAAGGTGCAGGTTACGATGTATATGTGCAATGTGGCGGTCCATCCTCTCCGCCTACTCCTGCGGAGAAACGACGTGATGGTTAGTAGGCAAAATCGGAAATTTTGTTCAATTTAATTTTTATTGTCTATGGAATAAATGTAAAACGATGTTTCTATGGGAGTGGCGTACGGTTATAGACTATGATCTGTGCAAAAATAGAACATTTATAAAATGGTTTAATGACAGTTCTAGTCTGGCTCGATTCTCCTTTTCGTTTGTCAAATTCTTCGATTAAATCATTGTTACACAATGGTTGTTATGATCAACAGATATAATGGGACAGTTGGGTTTTCAGAAATGAATAATTAAATAGGTAAAATAGTTTTTTTTGAAGGATAGATGACTGTGCTCTGAAAGTGAAAATGTGAACTTGACACGTTCGATTTGTTTTACAGAATCCGAAATGCCGGAACACTTGGAGCTTCAACATCTCGTCGAGCTTTCTACGGGAAGCGGAGACGAGACTTCACCGAATCTGTACGAAAACAGGAGACCACTGCTTAAAAGATGTCCTTTTTTGGGATTGATGTTGGCCACACTTTCCTCGTTGTTTTTTTCTCTGTGTTCAGTTATAGTAAAAGGATTAGTGAATGTAGACCCGATGGAATTGGCGGCGTTCCGCTTTGTGGGCGTGCTCCTGCCCGCGATACCCGTGGTCATCTGGAAAGGAGAACCCGTGTTCCCTAAAGGCAGGAGAACGATGCTTATGATCCGCTCATTCGTAGGAACCACCGGTCTGATGCTCAGCTTCTACGCCTTCAGAAATATGCCGCTCGCGGATGCTTCTGTGATCGTTTTCTCCGTACCCGTATTTGTCTCGATATTTGCGAGAATATTTTTGAAAGAACCTTGCGGGATTTTTAATGTAATATCTATAGTATTAACGTTGATCGGCGTCATACTGATCACCCGTCCTCCTTTTATATTTGGCGCTGTCGCCAAGAGCTTACTGAATATAGAAGAGGAGAGCTCCAATCCGTGGGGAGCTGCAGCAGCGTTTGGATCCACGCTCTTCGGGGCTAACGTATATATATTACTGCGCGCGCTCAAAGGATTACACTTTTCTGTAATAATGAGCAACTTCGGGAGCTTCGCACTGGTGCAAACGCTTTTAGTAAGTTGGTTGTTGGGTGCCCTTTGCATACCGGCTTGCGGCCTCGACAGACTGTTGGTCGTGTGTCTTGCTCTCTTCAGTTTCAGCGGACAGATTCTGTTGACGATGTCGCTGCAGCTGGAGCAAGCGGGACCCATCGCAATCGCCCGCTCCGCTGACATTGTATTTGCCTTCATCTGGCAAGTCATGTTTTTCAACGAGGTCCCCAACGTATACTCTGTCTTGGGGGCCATACTAGTTCTCTCCTCGGTCCTCTTGGTGGGTTTGCGCAAGTGGGCTCTATCACTACCAGAAAACTCCCCCACGCGAGCTTCTTTAGGCATACTGGCTAGATAAAATACACATGTTAATCGCTTCTCATTTAAAACGCATTGAAAGTTTTACACGTCATATAATTCTTAAGAAGTTTTATAAATTTTTAATCTAATCATAGAAATAGTTTGATACATTTTAAGCATCAATTCACTTTAGAACGTTAGTTCCAAGAATCATTTAGTTTTAAGCATCTAGTCACCTCGTTAATCACCGCATAGTAAAGCCTGTATTACGGAGAAGATTTTACAATGTTTGTTGTGAAAGCTAAATATAGCCAACCTTGTGATATTATAAAGAAAACAATTTTTGTAATGAAAGGTAGCCGAGCACTACTTCCATCCATTAAAAGAAAATTACTTTCCATAGAAGTAAGACATTTCACGTAAATTACTTTGAAAAGTCAGTAGAGTTTTTACACTCTAGTAATCTAGTCAGAATTTTCTTAATTTTTGTGTTCCTAATTATTTGACTAAGTTTATTCAAATGTTAAACATTGTTTAGTTAAGAATTTGTTGTGTATGTTGTGAAACATCTTTTGTGTTTTCGCCTTTTTAATTAATTTATAAGATAGTGATGGAATGAAATCTATTCACTGAATGTATAATTGTTTGCTGTTGGTGTGTTATACTGTTGCTATTGATCTCATATTATGTATATTGTTCTTTGTTAAGTGAATAAATAACTTAAAACAAAATTAAACACCTTCATTATTTCTGATGGCCATTCAACTCACAAAGAACCTTCCACAAACCAGCACATTGTTCCAGTGATGTTGCACTCTGCGAATATCTTTTGATTGATAAGAACTTATATACCAAAACTTGTGACATCACTGTTAAAGATTAGTTTCTTTGTTGCACTTTTCACAAACATGTTTTGAGACGATTTTCTTCCTAAGTGTAGAAATTTTAACAGTTTAATGAAACAAAATCATTACTTTTATACTAAAAGAAAAAAGAGGGGAGGAATTAAATCTAGGGGTAGGGTTAACTGTAATTTAGCTAGAATTATGGGAGGGGAAACAAATCAAATATCAGACATGAAGTTAAGTTTATTTGGTTGTGTATCTTCCTTATTTTTAATGACATTCTAATACAAATTTCTAGGTTATTCAAATTTCTATTTCTATTACTATTTTGTAAAATTTTAACGATGTTATCTTTTTCAATAAGATGATTTACGAATTTTTTAAAGTTATTATTGGAGACATCTTATGTGCTCGTATATTCTTAAATTAATGCGTGTTGTTTTACCTACTTCTAACTAGTTTTTATTTAAACAAATGTCTTTTGCTCTCTTTCAATTTCTTTTCTCTTCGTTTCCTTTTTACCGAGGGTTGATCCATGAAGCTGCCCGTGGTTAAAAAACATCTCCAATCTTCCCTGTTCTCCGCAGCTCGCACCGCCGAGTACAGGTCTCCTCCAGTCATCTCCTTAATCTGGTCACACCACCGCGCAGGAGATCACCTTCTACTTCTTTTGCTTGGAACACTTCCTGTCCAGGTTACCCAGCTCTCTGTGTAGCTAAAAAAACTCAATACTCGTCGACTGCATATTACAGATAGTCTTCCTGTTGGACCGAGTCGTTTTTACTTTTTGCAGTCCATGGTATCCTTGTGTTCCTAACCCAGTAGAGATTCAACTCTGGATGACTTTGACCTATGAGAGGATATCATGACTCTGGTTTCCTTCGGCTTGGTAGACATAGGCAAGTCAAGTGACTATCTCTATTTTATGATTATGAAAAGTTTCAGTCACTAGTAATACAATAGTATATTAATAGTTTGAAACAATCACATTCACAAAAAAACTCTAGAGTGACCCAGCTGGCAATGGAGGGGAGGATGTTGAACATCGGTTTGCGTAACTAATGGATCAAAGAAAGGACCGAAGTTGCTGATGTAGCGTACAAAATAGTTTTGTTGAAGTAGAATTGGGCCGGCCATATACCAGACGTACCCTGGAGTGGCGACTGAGAACCGGCCACAGAAACCTAGGCAGACCAAAGATAAGATGGTCTGATGACATCATAGAGTGGCAGGAGGTCAATGGCATAGAGTGGCAGGGGATAGAGTTGTGAAAGCCTGTAAGGGAGGCCTATGTCCAACACTGGAAGACAAATGATTGATGATTATGATGGTAATATAATCAAATGCAAAAACTGTTACCATTTTTATCTTCTTGTGATATTTGGTACAAAGTTAGCTAACTCTTGGTTGAAGGTTTGTTATTAGTTTATTTGTTTTGCATTAGATAATTTTACCAAATGGCTCTTAGGTCAAATGTGTATGCGGCTACAATTAATAAAACAACGGTACTATTAAACAATATTTTATTTTAATGGTGGACAATTGATTTAAGAATCTTAATAATAAATACTGCGGTCTTCCGTGTCTCTTATGTTACTCTGCTTGCTCAATCCAGACCACAGCACTCTCAATACAATCCTTTCTTAAATACGATATCTGAAATATTACAAAATAGAAAAGTGATAATTGATAACTGGGAGACGAAAATGCATTCAAAATGGCTATTGGGAAGTATAAACGTCACTAAAGATTGCAGGAAAATGGGTTTTTAAAAATATACACTTTAAAGTCTGTCAGAACTTTTTGAAACGATTGTGCTGCCAGAAACAATGTCATAAAAACACTGTGGACTTTATGACATTGTTTCTGAACGCATTTTTAATAAATCAAAGCACTGTTTGTTTCGCTTACATGTGTTTATTTGTTACAACATATTACCTCTGTAAGCCAGAAGATCCAAGTCCAATCATTTTATTAATATCATATTTGAAAATAATTAAACATTATGTTCAATTTAAAGTTGTGTTAAAACTCAATATTAAATTTCATCACATTATCAATATTTCATAAGTACTTTTGATGAACCTTTCGTAATCAATAAATATGCTATTTAGAACATAATATTTGAATGTTGTCAACAATGTTATCAGCACATGTGCTTTATAGTAAACTATCACAATAATTTATTTCCGTGGATATCTTCTCAAGTGTAAAATAATGTCATAAAATATTTCATTTCACAAGTTCTGACAACTTTGACTGCCAATTTAATGATGAATTAACTCATTCAGTACGGGAAGGGTATTATTACCTTATACGCTAACTAGTGGTTAACGGAGGGAAAGGTATTTTTACCCTTTATATGGGATGACCTAATGGGTTTGATATTTAAAAATATTCCTTTAAAGTTTATTGTTTCTTGAAAGATGATGTAAAACTTCATATGTATTAAATAATCAATATGAATTAAAACAACTTCTTTCTAGAAGTTTTCATTTATATTAATTATTCCTTTTAAACATCATTCAATAAACAATTGTTTTTGTTCTTTATTTGTAATTTTAATTAGCGTCTCTTTCAAATATAACATGTAGTTTAAAACGAATAAAAAAAACTTTCTGGTGTTAAACAATATTAAAATATGTACTTCGCTAGTTTACAGCAAAGTGTAAAATTTTGGGTTCTTGGGATGCCACTTAGACCTTTAATGTAATAGTTTCCCGTTGCTTTCAACATTTATAAACAGCAGGTTATTTGAACCCAATTACTGTATACAACTTTTTAGCTATTGATTCTCATGACATGTGCTTATCTATCGCCATTTTATAACTAACTAACCATTATGCCGTTTCTCCGGAGGGGTAGGCAGAGAGGATGGACCGCCATACTGCTGTCCTGACACACCTCTCTAGCTTCCTCTACATTCATACATCGTAACATGCACGCTCGTAGATTTTTCTGACTTCGAATGTCGCTGCGTTTCAGCATTTGATTTGATCACCATTTTATTGTCATGTGAATTCTATTCCAGACCAAAGACAGTGTGACAATTACACTGCAATCACCAGGAATCAAACCCGGGATCTTTGACGTGGCAACCATAGGTTTGCCACTTTGCACGAAGGTCATCAAAAAATATGTTAAATACTTTAAAAATGCCAAATTTTTATGAATTCCATATTCCACTTATGAGATAATTTTTCTCGATATGTTTCGAAGGCTTACTTACACCTTTAGTTTATATCGTTCTTCCGATAATGAAGGTGTAAGCCTTCGAAACATGTCAAGAAAATAAACTCAAAAGTGGAAAAAACAGTGTTTAAATTCTTAAAAATTTGTCATTATGGAATTCCAGTGTTAACGCCTTAAGTTTATCTAAAATAACATTAAAAATCATGTCATTTACGCAAATTGTGATTTTTTACGCATGTCTATTTTTAGCCCGCCGTAAGACGCAAGGGGGTAGTAACACCTTACCCGCACGGAATGAGTTAAGCTAGTATTTATGTTTAGGGCAGTATTAGTGTGGTACAATTTTATTATGTGTGGTTTAAAAAATTTCCCCTGTAACCTTATAGATAAAAATGTCTTACGCATACATAAAAAATAATACTGCAGTTTTCTTAAAACGTCTGCTAGTATCGGTCATTCAAGACGACCTTAATAAATATCACAGTCCCGATGTACAATTTTTATGTGGAATCCAAACCAGTTAGCACACTGGAATTCTGAAACAATAGAAAACAAAATTTATTTATTAATTTATTAAAGGTAAAAGATATTTCACTTGGGTTGAATAAACTGGCAGAAAAATGAAATAAGTCCAAAGTAATGATTTTTGAAAAAGAAGAAATCATGACAGTCTGCAACATTAGCGTGAATAGTGAAAATTTGGAGCAAGTAGATGAGTTTGTGTATTTGGGTAGTACATTTACAAAAGATCTAAATGATAAACTATATACTCAATACGAATGCAATTGTGATACATGCCATACTTGGAATGAACTTCCCAGAAGGTTTTAACAGTCACCCACACAGTCCAATTGTGAATCTAAACCATCCAGGGACTCAAACAGACTCGAAAAAATTTCATCAAAATCGGTCCAGCCGTTTAGGATGAGATCAACTACATATGCCCGTACAGAAGAATTACATATTGTATAGAGAGATAATCATTAGCAATATTAGCGTGAATGGTGAAAATTTGGCGCAAGTAGATGAGTTCGTGTATTTAGGTAGTATATTTACAAGAGATGGGCGAGTGGAGAGGGATATTGAAAGAAGGGTTGGGGCAAGCAACAAAGTGAATTGTGCACTTAAAGTTGTCATCGCAAACAAAAACCTATCCAAAAAAGCTAAAATGGCAGTGCACAATGGTGTTCTTGTACCGACGCTTATCTATGAAAGCGAAGCATGAAACTGGTAAAAGGAGGATGAAAGTAGAATAAATTCAGTAGAAATGAGATCTCTTAGACGAATTTGTGGATACTCTGTGTATGATAGAGGGTCGAATGAAAATATAAGAAGTGAATGCGGTGCGAAAGATGGTGTTATGAAAAAAATAATGAAAGGATCATTAAGATGGTTTGGACATATGGAAAGAATGAATGAAGAAAGAATGGTAAAAAAATTATATGTTAACGATGTAAATGGAACTAGAAACAGAGGAAGATCGAGAAAAACGTGGCAAGCCTGGCTTCAAATCCATACAAAAAATTGTAGATATTTTCTGGTATATATGCACCTAGCTATATGATAACAAGCCAAAAATACATAAGTGCGACAAAGACTCTACATTTTGCAAGCCCAATATGAAACCCATCGAAAACATGAAACAAAACATGTGGACGTAGGCGATTTCGCGGGCATCTCACATACGGTATGAATGAGTGAAATAAAAGACAGCGCGTATGTTAGCCGAGTCCTTTGCAACGCAACGAATTAAATTGCTTCAAATCGCGCAAAAATTCAAAATATTATTTTATTCGTAGACAGCTTAAATGCGCAAAAAACATCATTTTAAATTAGATTTTTTAAGGCAAGCCCGGCTTTATGGCTTGAATGGAAGTACCGCCACTGATATTATCATAAGGGTATTCACTTATTTGCTATAATTGCATTCAAAGATGTCCATCTACTTTGCCACCAGATTTAAAATACGAATTGCTTTCAATACGGGAGAACTTGGAAGTGCCTCTGTGTGGTAATTGGGGGGGGGGAAATAAGATAAGATTCTTAACTATTCTGTCTTTATCCATGCGTTCTATGTGTCCAAACCAACGCAGTGATCCCGATGACAGCATTTGAAATATGAGTATAATACCTTAGTCGATCGTGACGAGGGCGTGAATTCTGAATCGTGGCAGTCAGAATTGGGCTCGTGCGATTCCCTCCCGGGTCGTGTCCACTTCAATATATTCCAACCAGGAAATAACATCTTGTATGATCAAATTCAATTAGTTGTGAATAAATAATATTTAAACAATACGATATATATACAAAACAAGAATGAACACCATAGACTACAAAATATATATATGTAAATATAAACATTCTTAAGTATGTGTTGCCATTTATGAAACGAAAATAAAGATTTTTGGTATTATGATTAATCTTAAATCAATGTATTGATTAAGAAATAAATTAATTCTATTTTTGCTTACATGAAATATAGACAAATATTTCAAGCGGTATCTAAAAGTCAAATAGAGACGATAATGTTGCTGAAATTGAAGTAATTTAATAAAATTGTATAAAAATTATCTAAGGATATTTCTTATATAATTAGTGTGGTCGTGGTCGTAAAAAATGCATTTTCAAATTTTTATTTTCTTTCTCTGTTAAAGAAATGGTAGCATTGAAACTGCTTGTAAAATAAATCTGTTGATATTAAGCGAGGCAACACAAAAAACCGTGTAATTTTATGTTAAATGTGTTCACCCTAATGATGTAAAAGAGTATTACACAAAGTTAAGAAAATCTCCACCTTGTTGCCTTGACATCTAATGTTAATTTTAAATGGGGTGACCACAAATATATCGAGCAAGGGGTTCAATATCAGCGACATAATCACCTTGATTCTGCTTTAATATACCATTTGAAATACCCTGTATCTAACAACTAAATAGCTATTGGAAATCATTATGCAATATGTGTTCAATCAAGATTATTTAAATGTTAGTAAAATATATTAAATAATTAATTTATCTAAATCACAAGAACGTGTTTAAGTAATAATAAAAAAAAAGAATTATAAAAACTAAAGATTTTTTTTATTAATACAGAATATGTAGATTTTTTTTATATAGAAATAATTCATGACTAAAAGTTATAATAACTATAGAAATGCTTCATTTACATCCGATGGTTTATCTTAAAATTAGTTACGGCCTATCCAAAGTGGGAGCTTCTTATAAACGATTAGCTATTATTAATTATTACATATGATTAGACATATATACTAGTTTAAAACATTAAACAAAAAGAAAACTTCTCATTTTTTTTAAAATGTCAATTGTAATTTATCCCTTTCAGACCTGGCTAATACGATCGTGCGGGTCCGTCAAATAACAAAAATCTTGTAAACGCTTTTAAATTTTCGCAGTATGCCGGCCCACATTGACTGTGCGGGTCCATTGGAATACGATATTGACAGTAGTTTCAAAAATAATTAGCTAGGGGATACATTATCAACTGTCAAAAAGCGTTTACGAGATTTTTGTTATTTGACGGACCCGCACGATTGTATTAGCCAGGTCTGAAAGGGATAATAAACATCAAACTGACAGCTAAATATCTTTTTATTATATTTTTATTTAAAAAAAAGGAATCAACTAGACTACTTTATTTATATTTATTTATTGCTTCAATTTTGTAGGTTATGTAGAAATTCTACAGTTTAATCTAAAAAAAAAAGTTTTTTTTTGTCTTTTGTCATGATTGTACAGCACCACATACTCAATTTTTTATTTTTAAATATAATTCCTTTTGTATTTTATTCGCACTGTTAATCAAAGACTCTGTAGAACAATAAAAATAGTTAAATATAATCGCATCTATAACTATAAACGCAAGGATAT
Source organism: Lepidostoma basale (assembly GCA_022606425.2). Classification (NCBI taxonomy): domain Eukaryota; kingdom Metazoa; phylum Arthropoda; class Insecta; order Trichoptera; family Lepidostomatidae; genus Lepidostoma; species Lepidostoma basale. The sequence continues at coordinate 685,065 of JAHDVF020000159.1, read as the reverse complement.
ATCCAAATAGATTATTTAGAACAAATGATTTTGAAATCACATTCACTATTCTATTTTCAAAAAATATTTACTATATAATATAAGTACCGGCACGTTTTAAAACAAAACAAAAACTGTATTACAGCAAAATCTATGGAGAGAAAAAATGACTTAAAACTCTATAGTAAATAATTAATACAAATGAAAACTTAGCGATAGTTGTGGTTTTAACTTGGTAAAACTCCATTATAATATGAGTATATATTAAAAAAACAATTGTGTTTTTGGTTTAACAGTGATTTTTTAAGTTTATTTTTATGTAAAAAAATTATATAAATAATAGTGACAACTTTTATTCACATAAAATTCTTATTCATAAACAAAAAACAATCGCGTTTTTAATGCATACCCGTACAAATGAAAATGTCAATTTTCTAGAAGTTTTATTATATTTTATGGGAATTACATGTTTCATCTTACTAAGGCATTATCAAATAACATTTGATAATGCCTTAATAAGGCGAAACATATCATTCTCATGAAATATAAAAAAAATTCAAGAAAACAGAAATTTTCATTTGTTTAAATAGTCCATTGTTTTGGCCAAAGCACAACATTTCAACATTTACTGTTAAAATTTAACACACTGTTATAATGTCACAATTTAGTTATATTCACTGATAGTGTCGTGACAGCTGTTTTGCCAAACGATGTTGGCATCATCAGGTGTTACAATAAAGTTAATTGTAACACCTGATGATGCCAACATCGGTTGGCGAAACAGCTGTCGCGACACTCTCAGTGAATATAAATAAATTGTGACATTATAACAGTGTGATAATTTTTAACAGTTAATAATTTTCATTTGTATTAATTATGAAACGTTTCAGCCGTAAAAAGTTAAATTTAATATTATTTATATAAAAAAAAAATTGTTCCGCAAGTTGTTTATTAACTAGCTTAATAATTAGCTTACGGGAAAATTTTGATTTGTTCTTATTTCGTATTGAAGCAAGATGCGCGATCCAAACGTCTGGCCAGTTGATGGGTCTTGAGTTTACAGTGCGAATGGTCAATTGATTATAAGTACAGCATATTAAAACAAACTCCCATTTCAGATGCCGACAGAGTGTATAACCCAAGGAAACGAAATTAAAAACTTGATTGAAAAGTGTGTTACACATCATCGGTGGGTTAGGTAGCGGATTGCAATGGCTCTCGGAGGAAGGGGTGTTGGAGAGCCTGGTTGAGCGTGGCCCTCTTGGTGGTGTCCAGAGCGAGCATCCTCTCCAGCAGCTGCCGGAGCTGGGTTGCCTTGCGGGCGTGGGCGGGGGGCACGGTCCCGCGCCCCGTCAATTCCGCCCCTAAATCCCGACTCGGCACTACGCTCGATATGACTACAATCTTTTCCTGAAAGAACACGGGAGAACTGTTAATAAATACTCTTAAACAATTATAATATTGACAAACTTAAATACAAGGAAAAACTGCAATAGGAACTTATGCCCGATTAAGAATATTTGCTAATGATATATAAAAATAAAATATTATTTGATTTATAATATTTTTTCTATATTCGCCATCAAATTGTGTTGTATTTTTTGCACTTTTCACAAACATGTTTCAGGCCACAGAGACCCTCATCAGTTTAGAAATTTAAAATTATAATTTTTAAAAGAGAAAGGTCCTTTAACATTCTATAATGACATGGAATCGAAACGAGGGTTGACATTATCAGAACAAAGTCTCATAAGAATCATAGAAATGAGGACCCTCCGATCCGTTGCGAGAACGACACTGCGAGACAGAGTAAAAAATTCCAAAATAAAAAAGATCTGCAATGTGGAAAATGTCGTGCGATACGGAAGACTGAGAAGACGCTACTGGAGAGAGTATGTTCTGAAAGAGTGATAAGTAAAGCGGCAAATAAAGTCCAAAAAAAAATCGACCTCCAGGAAGAACACCTAAAAGATGGTGAGACAGTTGTTGGACATCTACATCCCAGGAACAGCTTCCGAGAAATAACAGGACACAGTCCTAAATAAAGAAGAAGATGAAAAAAGAAAGGGCATCAGTGGCCCGAAACATGTTTGTGAAAAGTGCATTTTTTATTATGCAAAGCATTTAATATATCAATTTCATTATTGACTTGATTGATTAAGGAAAATATTTCCCACTTGATATTTTCCGTGCTTCTAAAGACATAGGTAAGTACTGCCCCAAAATCTATATAGATAAAATTAAAATATATGTCTATGGAATGAAAAGAGTAATAATTCAAAAGAAGAATGTTACTGGGTTATTTTTATGTATTTTTTGAGCTCTCTACTGAAAAGAGCATAATGTGAGAAAATCAGTTTCCCAGCGCCCAATTAAGGGTTAATAAAAGGGATGACAAGTGCTCATTTATCACCAAACTGATAAATATCTGTGTATGCTCTTAAATTAAAAATAGAAAAATATGTAAGTTTTTACCATGTGAATCACACAGACTATATAAAACATTTACTTAAATTTTACCAGATGAACATATAGACAAGACGTTGAACCAGATGAAAGAAATTGCAGCGACAATAGTACGTCAACAATATTTACCTTGAGATGTAAATGTACACAACTTCTGAAATATCTGGCGCCGCGAGCACAAAACGTCGCCCAATACTGAAAAACTACATTAATCTTCTCTACTACTAAGTACATCTATGGACTAAATCAAAACATTTAGGTAGGTACCTAGTTCTCATTTATTTAAAAAAAATCTTTGGTTAAAGTAAGTACTACCCAAGTACCTACCTTATTAGATACAAAAAATGATATTTAACAAACTCATTGAATAAATCTTGTTTTTATTTAAAATTAGAATATGTATGCAGGTACTACATAAGTACCTACCTAATTAAAAAAAGAGATAAATTTAAACAGAACCAATACTTGCTGCCGGAAACAAGGGCAAAATGTTAAAATAATATAATAATAAAAAACTAAGACAATTATTTCCATTTAATATAGTCCCACGATGTATAAAACAAAAAATTATGGCCAGTGGCGTGCATCCTATAAAAGCTTAATATATTAAAATTGACTTGTTACATGCTTGAAAAATTGCTTTATAAAAGTAATTTTTTTAACAGTGGTGCATTTTCAGTAAATAATTACGTTCCACATAGATTATTAACAATTAATTAATTAATGTTTTAACCCTCCCTTCCCTGTGATGGGTATCTTCTAAACGTTGCTTCTAATAACCATCAATATCTCTATACATATAATAAATACAAGGTTAAGACTTTAGGTATTCCTCCATAATATATTTACGCATTGATTAAAAAAATAATATTTATAATAATCAAAATTTATTGGGTACATCGGAGGTATTTTTTGAACATCGGAAACAAAATTCGTAGTGCTGAGTGCGCGACACTATATATTCGCATCTCACTCTTGCATATTTCAAGGTGGAAGCGCGAGGAGCTCAATGTTCTCACTGCCCAGCAGTAGCTCTCGGGCTTGCAACCAGAGTGGACCTATGCCCGTCCCGTGAGCGTTGCCAGATGTTTTTTTTAATTCTTCTTCCCTTTTTGTAGACTCAGGAGTCTGTTATTTCAGGCGGGTCCTCTTGAGATGCTGAACTCCAGCTTTCTCTCCACCGTTTCGGGGGTCTTCCTGGTCGGCGTTGTCCGTTTGGCGTTCCATGGAGAGCTATGTGTGGTATTCTATTTGAGCTCATCCTTTCTACGTGTTCATGCCAGTATCGCCGTCTTTGACGTCCCCATCTGACCACATCTTCGACCTCGCAGATTTCTCGGATTGCTGTATTCCTAACTCGATCATGTAGGGTCTTGCCAGCTATAGCGCGGAGCGTTTTCATCTCGGTTGTCCTGAGCATGCTCTTTGTCTTGACAGTGTCTGCCCTCGATTCAATGCCATATGTGAGGATTGGTCGCACACAGGTCTTGTAGATGCGTACCTTGCTGTCAGTCCTCATGTCCCTGTTTCTCCATATGACATCTTTCAGGCAGCCTGCAACTGCTGCAGCCCTATCCACCTGTGACCTTACTTCTCTGGGGAGGTCATTAGAGCTGGTTACTTCGCTTCCGAGATATCTGAATAGGTTCACCTGTTCAATCTCCTCCTGGCGTACGGAGACTTCGCATCTCAGTTGATTTCTTGCGAATGTCATACACTTCGTTTTTGGGGTGGATATGATCATGTTATACTTTGAACAGGATTCATCAAACTTTGAGAGCATTGCTTGCAAGTCGCTTTCATTTTCGGCCACGATTGTGGCGTCGTCTGCATAGCAAAGCATTCCAATTACTTTTTTTACCCAGAGTGTACCCTAAATTGAGAGATGCAACCTCTGCAATGATGTTGTCCATGATGCAGTTAAAGAGAAATGGGCTTAAGCTGTCGCCTTGTCTGATGCCAAGGGATGTTTTTATGGCTTTAGTGAATTTCCCATTTGCTCTGATCCTTGTGTTGCCGTCTAGGTTGATCTCTCTTACCACATTAACAAGTGATGGGGGCGCCAACCTCGTGGTCAAAGTATTCAGGAGGTCCTTCAGCTTGATTCTGTCAAACGCTTTTGTGAGGTCGATGTAACACAGGTATGCTGGTTTATTATATTCCAATGCTTTTTCCTTTATCTGTCTGAGAGTAAATATTGCATCAGTGGTGGAGCGGTTCCTTCTGAATCCTTGCTGCTCTTCTCTGTTGGTGATGTGGGTTTCAAGTTTTTCTTTAATTATCATTGTAAATAATTTAAAGGTAGAGCACAACAATGATATTCCTCGATAGTTCTCTGGGTTTGTCTTTTGTCCCTTTTTAAAGATGGGTACTGTAATGCTTGATCTCCAGTCTGCAGGTATAGTTGACGTGTCTAATATTTTGTTAAACAGTTTAGAGAGTTCAGTCGCTAGTCGGTTATCGGCGTACTTGAGCATTTCGTTGTGTATTTCGTCTGGTCCTGTTGATTTTCGGTTTTTTAGCTTTGCTATGGCTGCTTTGACTTCAGCTTCGTCAACAGTTTCTGAGTCTGTGATATTTTGAGGTGGTGGTGGTATTTCCTCCGGGTCATTGTATAGGTTCTGGAAGTAATTTTCCCATTCCTCCGTTGTGATTTTATTCGTTTGTACATATTCGTTTATCGGTTTTTTCCTTTCCCTTAACATTTTCCAGACCTTCTTTTGGGCTCCATACAGATCAAACTCCATGTCTTTGGTGAATTTAGTCCAATATTCCTTCTTTATGCGTTTTATATCCGAGTTGATTCTGTTTCTGGTTGACACGTACGCCTGTCTCTCTTCATCAGATGGTGAACTTCTGTATTTCAGATAGCTTTTTCGTTTTTCTGCTGCTAGCTCTTTGATTTCTTGTGTGAACCAGGGTTTAGTTTTATTATGGGCATTAGTATTGATCTTTCTTTTCCCCAGTGCTTCCGATGATGCATCATGTATATTTTGTTTTACCTTTTTTTTTAATGTTTTTAGCAAATAAATCTCAATTATTATAATTTAGAACTTCAATTATAATTAATTAAGGGGATTAGCTACGAATGTTCTCATTTTTCCAATTTAAAATCGCTAATTTTTTATTGGATTCTGACTACCCAACACAGGAACGTGCGTTTTTATTTTAGCACCGTAAGGGAAAGGTTAAACAATTAAGAGAACTATAAAATAAATATGTAGTTTTATTCTAAAATTTCCAATAAACAATGACTTTTTGTGGCTATCAATTAGGTTAAACTATTTAGACTTGTCATACTGATGAAGATTTGAATTTAAAACCACATCGGATTTTAAAATATTAAGTATTTTCCACCTAAAACATTGATTGCTATTAATTTTTTTTTCATGATCTAATGATTTTACTGAAATCTCTTGATGGAAGTTCTTTTAAAATGTTAATGAAATAAAACAACGTTATTTAAGAACTACTTCCACTTTTATCTTTATCTCAACAGCGACCTGTTTCGCCAGGCTTGCTAGCATCGACAGACTGGTGACAATGTTATTAACATACTCCTTTATACCAGTGGCGGTACTCCCATAGAGGCCCAGAAGCCCGGCTTGCGTAAGAAATTTAGAATCAAAACTTCTTCTGGCTTACAGAGATTCAGCTCTTGTGGCTATTCCTCTTACGTCTGATGTGAACATTGTTGGAAGGTAATTTGGTGGGTTGTTGGTTTATGCGGGGGCACGATTTCTTAGATTTGGGGGTTTTGATTCAAAATTTCTTACGCAAGCCGGGATTTTGGGCTTCTATGGTAGTACCGCCACTGCTTTATACATGTATATATGTCTGTATGCATATAAAGGAGTGAGTTAACACTTATCAGACTAGCTTTTGTATTTTTGTATATGTTATTCTATCAATATTGAATTTTAAAAAGGCACCGTGTATGATCACTCCATTGGTAATATTTAACTGACAAAGTAATTATGCGCAGATTCCACAGACAACAAGATTCAATACGATTCATTTTGTCATCTCACATGTGCCATTCGACCGCAGTGACGAATTTCTGTTGTCACGTCAGAGGTGACTAACGTCCGTTAAGGGTTAATAAGTGTCAGCAGTCTGTCGATCTAGCGAGCCTGGCAAAACCGATCACTGTCACAATAAAGACAAAAGTGGAAATAGTTTAATTACATTTTTTTTCCAGATATTTGACAACTTCATAAATATATATTCAGGACAAAAAGGGTAATTGATTTGAATTGATGGCTAGCTAGGTACTTTGTGTAGGTACTGGGTATACACTAGTAACAATGCAGAGAGTGAATAAAGTGTATAAAATAAATTGAAATAAAAAAAATACAACTTACCCGTTCAGTGACCTTATCGACTTCATGATAGAGAAAATTGCAATTCTGATCAAAATGCTGATCTCTGAACTGACTCTTCCTTATCAGCTTGTTGGGCATCTTCCCCTTGACGTCCATAAAGTACTTGAGCATCTGGTTGTTGGACTGCCCGCTGAAGAGGATTTTGCCGGTGGATATCTCGTATATGGTGCACGCGGCCGACCACATGTCGATGCCGTGGTCGTACGGGATGCCGAGTATTATTTCCGGCGCCCGGTAAAACCTCGAGACCAGGTAGGGCGTCAGGTCCTGATCCTGGACATTGATGGCCGAGCCGAAATCGCAGAGTTTCAGATTCACCTTTGTCTCGTTCACCAGAATGTTGTCGGGCTTTATGTCTGAATCATTCAAATTGGAAACACATTTAAAACATCTAATGACGCATTCATAATGCAAAGGATTCCTAAACGGTGGAGTCCTATCAAATTCTTAATTAAGATGCACGCGATTTAAACACATCGTCCAAGAGATGTGATCTAGCTTAATTTAACCTCTCTAGTAGTAAGATATTAATGACATTTACGAAACATAATTTTTTCAGTTCGTAAAACATGTAACTAGTCGATAAATTATTTAATTTTGTGTACACCAATAGGTGTCGCTGGTGGTCCTAATTTTGCCATAATCTAGGAATATTGAATAAATTATAAATGAGTCCCAGGCATGGGGCACGCTATCTGACTATGAATGCAATGGCCCCACGGTCGGGGCAGTACACACGGAGAGGTTAATAAAGAAATATTTCAAAATAACTGATTCACAATGTGCAAAATGACACAAAACGAGCTTACCTAACCGATCCTAACTTTATAAATAAGGAAAAAATATTATTTTATTATCACAACAACAAACCATCACGGAAGGGTAGGCAGAGAGAATGAACGCCACACTACTTTAATCTGGCACAGCTCACAAGTTTACTACACATTCATACAGCGAGTCATACACACACGTTGACGACTTCTAACATGGCCGACCTTTAAAATTAGATTAATTTGGTTATGCCATTTTTTCCTCTGTCTTCCTTGACTCCGTTATCCACTCACATCGTTAACGTAAACTTTCTTAACCATTCTTTCTTCATTCATGCCTTCTGTGTCCAAATTAACACAGTGATCCTTTCATAATGTTGTTCATAATTCTTTCTTCCCCTCTATATTCCTTCCTAATATCAGCATTTGAAATTGTATCACATTTCATTTTACTACACATACGTCTAAGTAATCTCATCTTTACCGCATTTATTCTGATCACATCCTTCTTCTGCCAGTTCCAATCTTCACTTCCATACATAAGGGTTGGAACCAGAACTTCATTTTGAACGGCCATTTTCACTTTTGAATTAAATCAATATTATTACTATTATTATTATTTTGTTGAATCGCTCTTTACATCATGACAGCATGAGGCAAATCAATGTAAAGAGTATTATAGCTATCATAGTGTTTCTAAAAAATGTTTTTTTTTTAAATGTGGATACGTGGAACATAAATTAAATAGACAATATGTGCACCATCTAAAAAAAAAAATTTGTGTTAAATTATTTTTATTTTGTTATTTTATTTTATATCATTGTATTTTATATTATTTGTTTTAGATTTATTTTGTGGATGTTCGACGATCGAAGTGTGCGCGGGAGATGCCTATTGGTGGCGATGAGGTTCGCAACCCATCACACCGCGTCTCCCGCGGGGCGAAAAGAGAAGGATGGAGTGCCGCATCGGTTAAATTGTGACAGTACATTCTTTCTGCCTACCATTTCGGGGAGACAGCGTGATGGTTAGTTAACTAGTTTTCTATTGTTTCTCGTGATATGTGATAGGTAGCTAATCTATCGCCATGTTATTGTCACGCGAATTATACACCAGACCAAAGACAGTGTGATAAACCGGGAATCAAACCCGGAACCTTCGGGGTGGCAGTCAATGCACTTACCACTCGGCCACGAAGGTCATCAAAAGTCCTTATTCCAATATTGTAATTACATAATATTTATTACACAATATTCCAATATTGAAGTTAGATAATACTCGTATATTTAAAACACAAGAAATTGTAAATTTCTTACATAAGAATATGTTAATTAATTATATGTGGTAAGATAACTATAAAAAATAATCTTTAGTAAAAGCAGAATGCGATTTACTCTTTATAAACGAGTTTTTAGGAGGGTGATTTATCAGCCGAAATAGCTCAGTTGGGAGAGCGTTAGACTGAAGATCTAAAGGTCCCTGGTTCGATCCCTGGTTTCGGCAATTGTTTTTTTTATTTTTTATAATAAATTGAGATTTTTATTATTTAAGTGCAATTTAAATATTTTGAAATTGTAATTTGCTTTCTTTGGAATATATATAAATATTTTTTTTATCACAATTTAAATAAATACCAAATCGTAGAGCGAAGTGTTAGCTAGCAAGATTACCTCGTCACGTGAATGTTTGCAAGCTAAGTAACTAATGTTATTACTCGATTCAACCTGTTCAACTGATGTTAGAGCCATTTTATGACTGACTTTAGTCAGATTAATAAGTCTTTAAGGATTCATTGATATTCAAAAAAATTCCCGTTACCCCCCCGCCCCTCTAAATCCTAATTGTTTATTGTTAAAAGTTGTGCATAAAAGAAGGACAGAAAGATGTCTGAAATTGAAAGAATAAAAAAGTGTTGTGAACGTTTGCTTAGCGGTCTAGATGTAAACATTAAAGCAAACATTTAGTAATGCCCTAGCAAGGCGAAACATGTAATTCCCGTAAAATATAACAAATCAAATGATTTTACTGAAATCTCTTGATGGAAGTTCATTTTAAATAATAATTAAATAAAACGATGTTCTTTAACTGAAGACTACAGGGGAAAAACAAGGAATGTCAGTAGAAGGTTAATTTGAATAAATTGAGAATAAAGCTAATCAAAGTCTATACATTTCTTAGCAATTAGCAATCGATTATCTGGCCATAGTCGATGACACAGATGATTTTTGAATATGAAAATTTTACTGTGGATAGATACGTACAAATGCCGCTAGATGGCATTATTACATTTATTTTGAATTTTAACCGACATTCCTTGTTTTTCCCCGGTAGTCTTCAACTATTTAAACTTTCGTCTTTATTTCGACAGCGACCGGTTTCGCCAGGCCTGCCGACTTCGACAGACTGGTCTTTCGATGCCACTGGCGAAACCAGTCGCTGTTGAAATAAAGACAAAAATGGAAGTAGTTAAAGAACATTGTTTTATTTAATTATTATAAAACAAATCTTCTGAAAAAAAATCTTGTCCTAAATATTTAATTTCAAGTAGATCATATTAACTGTAAATACTGGTACATATTCGCTTCTGAGGTAATTAGATGACGAAAATTGTGCTTTAAAAGTTCGATATTGATTGAATTCAATCTTTATTCTGATGTCTTATATCTCTTCTTTATGTAGATAGAATCATTAGAAAAAAATGTTTGGTAATAATGTTGTGGTATGATGCGACATATCAGCTTGTGTAATGGCATTCTAAACAAAACTCAGTGAGAAGAGAGGTTGAAAGATTATCACAATCGCGTTACTAGTTGTCAAACTTCTTGTTAGATGTTTCTGATTGTACTACATGTGCGTTCGACTGTTTCCAACTGTCGGTTTATGATTTTCTGTACAAGCGTGATATTCAAAAGTGTTATTTTTTTAGTTTTTTGTTTGTAAAACGCTATAAATAATTATATTACACTGGTTTATTAATTTTTTCATTAGGTAAGTAATAAAATGATCACTTTTATATACAATTATGGATAATATTGTGTAAAAATCTAGGGATAAAAAGGGGAAGACCTAGAAATATTTTTTTGTATTTTATATAGGAAAAAATAATTTTTATGAAAAATAAAAAAATACATGTATTTTTTTTCACCATTTACACAACATATAAGGGGTTAAGATAAGAGTCCCTATAATTTAAGATATCAATGATATTACCTACAAGTGTCATGAACCCAGATAACCTAACAAACGTATGCGTTTAAAATATGTTATTACGCGTGACACATTGAATTCCAGTGAGTTGAAACATTTATAGTACTAGGAAATTTTGGACAAATCTAACAAGAATATTATAGAAATAGAGAATGAAAATCTGATCCATCCAACACCTTTCATAATAAAGATATCTTTATAATGGAAAAAAAAAAAAAAAAACTATAAAGACGGTGCTTACATATGGGTTTGAAATGTTGGCACTGGGTAGGGTCCAATAGAATCTTTTGATATTTAACTCGTTGGCTGCCGTTGGATGATCGGGGTTCTTCGGTTACTCAACCGAAGTGCAACAAATCCCGATTGGGGTTGTCGATGTAGTAAATTGTGTATCCAGCAGTATTTATACGGCGTTCGCGTTGAACGGTTGCCGAATATGTCGGCAGTCAACGAGTTAAAAGAAAAGTATTTTTTAACCCTCCCTTCCCTATGATGGGTATCTTCTACACGTTGCTTCTAAAAACCATCAATATCTCTATAAATATAATAAATACAAGGTTAAGATTTTATGTATTGCTCCATAATATATTTAACATTGATTTAAAAAATAATATTAATAATAATCAAAATTTATCGGGTACATCGGAGTTATTTTGTGAAAATCGAAAACAAATTCGCGTATAAACAGCGCTGTGAGTGCGCGCCACTATATTCGCATCTCACTCTTGCATATGTTCTAGCTCAATGTTCTCACTCTCGCCGTCCTGCCGCGCCGGCACTGCCTGCAGTCGCTTTCGGACTTGCAACCAGAGTGGACCTATGCCCGTTCCGTGAGCGTTGCCAGATGGTTTTTAGCAATTAAATCTCAATTATTATAATTTTTTACTTCAATTATAATTATATAAGGGGATTAGCTATGAATGTTCCTATTTTTCCGATTCGCAATAAAATCGCAAATTTTTTAACGCGTACTGACTACCCTACACCGGAACGCACGTTTTTATTTTAACACCGTAAGGGAAAGGTTAAAGACTCCAGAGATACAATCATTGAAAAGTTTTATGTCGAAATCAACATTCACAAAACTGAGACCACACAAGGACCATAGGACATATTTTGAAAAAAAAAAAAAAATCCAAATGCCAAGTAGAAAGCCGTAAAACAGCAATTCATCATGAATTATGGTGCCATGATGGTTATGTAAAATTGTACTCACCGGCGTGTAATATTCCGGTTTTCTTCATCAGTTTGAGAGCCAGGAGCAGCTGCTGCGTGTAGCTTTGCACTGCCTTGATGTGCAGCCCGCAGCCGCCCCCGTACTTCTTCAACACCTCGCGCAGATTCATGGACAGCGGCTCCAGCACGAGACAAAGGTGCTGGCGGTGGAAGAACTGCCGCCGTAGCCGCACGCAGTGCATTTTGTCCTCGGGGTCAGCGTCGTTGAGACGCCGCAGGGTCTCCAACTCTCGCAGCCCAGTCTTGTGCCTAAGTTGGCATTTTAAAGACATATGACACCGTGTGAATTGCTTCAGATATTCAGTATACGCAACACCGAAAGGCAATATAATATACTTAGAATCATTAATAAATTTGGAATATGCAAAATCATTAACATAATAATTTGCAAATAACTGTTAAAAGATTTTTATTTCAGAAACACTTCATTTTGGGACACTTAGGTCCAGGTCCAAGCATCATTTCCACAGATAAAAGTTGCCATTAGAACTCCATTATGTTCTGCCATCAGTGGCGGTACTTCCGTAAGAGCCCAGAAGCTCGGCTTGCGTAAGAAATTTTGAATTAAAACCCTCAAATCTAAGTAATCATGCCTCCGCACAAACCAACAACCCACCAAATCACCTTCCAACAATGTTCCCATCAGACGTAAGACGAATAGCCACAAGAGCTGAACCTCTGTAAGCCAGAAGAGGTTTTGATTCAAATTTTTTTACTCAAGCCGGGCTTCTGGGCTTCTATGGGAGTACCGCCACAGACTGCCATATTTGTTTCAGTGGATACATTTCTGTTCATATGTTTCCGTTACACCTCCCCTCTCCTCAATCCTAATTATACCCCTTCCACTTTTATACATAACTCGATCTAGTATAAGTGACTCTGTTTTATTTGATTGTTAAAATTGTATACGTTGATAAAGGTAACTTGTATCTGAAACATGTCTGAGTTCAGTGAAAATAAAAAGTGTTGTAATACAAAGTATAATTATATTTAATCAGATACATTTCTATTTGCAGGACTTCTAAGAACTAAAGTAAAATATGAGTATAATGAATAATGATCGATAGAAGGACGAGAATACATACATGACTTCGTTGTTACGGATAATTTTGATGGCGACGTCTTGATTAGACCGGGCCTGGTCCCTGGCACGAATAACATTGGAGAAGACTCCTTGACCCGTGTACCCATATACGATATATCTCGTGTCCAATACCTCTCCAATACGAACCCTGTAACAAATTTCAAATTAAAAATCAACAAAGACAATAAAAACAATTTGTCTGCAAGTAGATTTGTGCGCTTATTATAAGTATAGCTTGAAATTGAAATACAATTAAAACATTTAATTTGATGTATACTTGAATATGTGTCACTAACCAGGTAACTATCACACCGTCACACTTTTCTTTCCTTAGATATTTTTCGTTCCTTCGATACTTTTCTCCCTTCCTCTATTACTATTTACGTTCACGCCATTTACACATACTTTATTTACCGATTTCTCAGACTCCTCACGTGGCCGACATTCAATATTTGATTTACAGTGAAACCCCTATTTCATGTTTTCTAAGGAGCTGAGAAAAAAAAAACGTAAATGAAGGTAAAATGTAAATGGGGGGGTATTGAAAAGAATATAACTTTTTTTTTAAATCACGTGTTCGTGAAACACGTGCCAAAAAACCAAACGAAACCGATGATGAAAATATTGTAATTAACTTAGCGAATAAAACAAAACGTAAAAACTGTATGAAAATGATGATTGCAAATAATGCCAAAAAGATAAAAGCGTTAAAAATCGAGTTGAAAACCGAATGACAGATGCCGAATGTCGGCTAATCACCACTGACCAATCACAACGTCGCTCGCTGACCACTTTCGTTTCTACTGCGCCGACTCATTGTCAATCACGTAACTTGCATATTTTGAATATTTTCAACGTAAATTGCGGGGAAAAAAATTTACTAAAATATATCGAGACTGAAAAAATTAAACGCAATTGGCGGAAAACGTTATATACGGGGATGTAAAATCTGGGTTTTCATGTATTTGATTGTGTCACATTTTCTTAGGCCTTCCTCTAGTTCCATTCAAACCGTTAACTTTTTTACCATTATTTCTTCATTCATTCTTTCCATGTGTCCAAACTACCTCAATGCATTCACTTCTTATATTTTCATTCGAAACTCGTATCATACACAGATTTTCCACACCTTCGTCTAAGAGATCTCATTTCTACTGCATTTATTCTACTTTCATCCTTCTTTTGCCAGCTCCATGCTTCGCTTCCATACATAAGGGTCGGTACAAGAACACCATTGTGCACTGCCATCAGTCCAGCAAACGTGTAATAATTACCCTTTCCCAAAATAATCACATTAAAAAAATATGTATGGTGAAATTTATTCTCATTTCAAAATAAATTTATTTACTATTCTCGAAACAAGTAAAATTGTATGATTAATTCTGAAACTTTCTATCAGTTTTAAACTTGGGATAAAGAAAATGTTTTCAGTTTAACGTTGTTGGTAGAGTACAATAATTGACAAAATATTTGATCTCTAATTACCTGTAGTATCCTTCTGCATCATCCCAATTGTCTGTGAGCGCCGGGTTCTCAGATTGGTTCTTCTTAGAGTCTGCAACTACCCCGCTTGCCGGAGACTAAAAAAAATATTTATAACATTTTATTTACGCTGAATTAAAAGTTATTCATCTTTCAAATACGGCTGTATCATGTTTCGTTGATGTATAATTTACGTTACCAATGAACATGTTACAGAGAGCTTTTTACTTATTCCATCAATATGTCTTCCATTCTGTTTTGTAAGTTAACAAAATATTCTAAATTAAAATCAATAGATGTCTCATGTAATCTTGAAGTGGAGACCTTGGAACAACAAAAGTGGAAGACCACAAAAAGGTGGACAGATGATATCATCCCAACTTGCGGGGTGTAGGTGACAACAGATAGCCCAATAGAGAAAATATTCGAAGAGTTTAGAAGAGGCCTATATCCAGCTGTAGTGGAAAATTGGATGAAAAGAAGAAGAGAAGAATACGTCCAATGACAAAACCAATTAATGTTTTATAAAAGAAAAATCCTAGATGGCCTTCGTGGTATCCATGACTGCCACACCGAAGGTCTCCTGTTCGATTCCTGGCGATGTCATTGTGAAAAAAAAAAATATTCATGCTTAAGAAACAATAAGTAATTATTCTGTCACTATTCAACTATTAAAATCGTTCACATTAATTAAAATATAAACACAATAGTTATCAAAAAGAGTTATAATTCAAATGATGTCTGATGATAGCTGTCAGGAGTAAAATATCAAACAAGTTTTTTCGCAATAACAATATTTAGTTTTGGAAAATTTGAGTGTTTGTGTATTTACGCACCGTCCACTGAACCCGGCATTGTGTGTGTAATACATGAACTGTGCGCAAGTGCAAATATTTGAAATGATTTGAAGGAAATATTCAAATATGGCAAAAGTAGGTCTCAAAATTAACAGAAGACCTACGAGTGTCCACAAATGACTCCGTCCCAATCTTGCTCTACAGTGTCCCCCTTGTGACCACGACCAGCTTTTGCTACCTCGGTAGTATGATAGCAGTCTCGAGAGGTACGGAGGAAGATATAGCCAAGAGACTCAACAAGGCAAGGGGAGCTTTCGCTATGCTTTGCCCTGTATGGCGTTCCAGTTTCATTTCGAGAAACCTCAAGCTCCAAATATTCAGCAGTAGCGTTAAAAGCGTACTGCTGTACGGATGTGAGACTTGGAAATCTACCGCGGACATTATTGGAAAACTCCGGGTGTTTATAAATAGGTGCCTTCGCACAATATTCAAGATCTATTGGCCCCAAACAGTATCAAATGCCGTTCTCTGGACCATGGGCAAACAAAAAGCCAATTAGAGAACAAGTCGCTAGACGCAAATGGCAGTGGATCGGTCATACTCTGAGACGGAACCCAGCCTGCATCGCTCAGGGCGCACTAGTCTGGTCGCCTATGGGGGGAAAGATGAAGCAAGGCAGACCTGGAGCCGTCTGGAGAAGAGCCCTGCAGGAAGAGGTTAAAGCAGGTTAAAGCAGGACTCACTTGGGATGATGTTAGGCATCAGACATGCAATATAGTCGGGTGGAGAAGGTTCCTTGAGGCCCTATGCACCACAGAGGTGTGACAGGATAAAAAGAAAAAAAAAGATTCAAATATGGTCCGAGATTGAGCACCGATCGGGCCGCTCTACGGAGATTAGTTAAAATATATTTTTTAAACCAACTGACAAAATGATATGGACCCAATTAAGATTACTAAATAAAGAATATTTTGTTCTAAGGTCATGTGTAATTATTTTGTAATTATTAAATAGTGAAAGTCTTGAAAACACGAGTGTTATGGCCGCCCGGTAGTCCCCCTCAGATTATACGATAATGCGACAGCGTCATAGAAAGAGGTAATTGAAAAATCGTCCATTTGTTCAAATCATCTCTTTTTTAATTGGTTAAAAAACAGTTAAAAATATATATTAAAAAGGGGTAAAAAATATATACAACTCACATCATAATTCTCATCGAATGTATCCTGTTCGGCGAACATATCCATGTCATTGGCTTTCGCAACCTCTTTCGGTTTAGCCGGAGGGATTTTCTGTGACGGTGTTTCTTTATTTGATGAATTTTTCACGGGTAATACGGGGGTGAGCGTTCTATCCTCTTCTTTGTTTTCGGGATGCAATGTTACCAGGTCGGCGGATTTCATGGATTGCGGGGGCGTTGTGGATTCGTCATCGAGATTGATTGGCTGGGATGTGTCTTTTGATTTCTCTTGTCTTGTACGTATCTCTTGTACGTCATTTTCACCGTTTCCACTGCCTAAACGCTGTTAAATAAATAAACCAATTAAATAAATTAATAATTAAATAGAGTGGTAATAAAATTTAGCAAATAGGTATAAGCGAGAGTAAGACAAGGATAGAAATCAAGTGCTGAGATGTTAACAATTGTAGGCATTAATAGTGATCTAAAAACTTTTCTAGAGATAAATAAAAATAATATTAATGTTAGAAAGATGGCTGAAACTATTCATCGTTTCAAAGGCAGAAGACAAAGAAGCTTTCTTCTAGCAGTCAGCAGCAAACGTGCAAAAAACAAGCAGGTTTTGTATTAATGAAATTTAATTATATATTAATTTTATTTTTTTAAATTACAAAACGTCAAATCCTCCGCCGCACATTTCGCCTGCCCCTTGTAAAACTATTATATTTATGAAGACTTGTGCTCAAGTTTTGATGGCACACGCGTGTATCCCTAAAACTTTGTACATTACTTTTTCTCAAGCCCGTACGTGATACGGGATATCGTATAATGGTACAGTCAAAGTGAACGTATCACGTACGTTCAAATAGGTAGGGTGGTTAAACACTTTATTAAATTAATTAATTCGGCTATGAAAATAATAGAACGGAGATTCTCTATTTGAAAAAAATTTCTTGCTATATACTACGCTTAGATACTCGAAGGTTATTAAGAGTTCACACTGCAGTACATAATAATACCTACATAATTTATAAACGTGGTGTTAGTATAAAACCTACGCCCCTGGAAACGACACAAAGTCGGCCAAATCTTCCACAATGGCTAAAGAAATAGGAAATATGAGACTATATTTAGGACGGTCCTTACGAGACTAGGTTACATTGATGCAAGAAAGAATAAATTATAAACAGCACGAAATATAAATTACCTTCAGAAGCTGTTCCCTCTGTTTTCTCCTTCTTTCAATGATTTGCTCTTCCGTTTCTTCGTCATCAGTGTCATATGTTATGTCTATTTCGTTTTCACTCGAACTGTCCACGTAAGGTTTAATGCCTTCACTCAAGGAATCCTGAAAAAGTACAATATTATATTAGAAACCAAAAAGAAAAGCTGTATATATATTTATTTTCTTTAATAAGGTTAACGAAGACCAAGTGATTATTAATTTTTTTTTTATAAACTTGAGACGTTAATACTGTGAAATTCAGAAATAAATTGCTGTTTCTCTGGAAGGGTAGGCAGAGAGGATGGACCACCACACTGCTCTATCCTGACATACCTCTCAAGCTTCCCCTACATTCATACATCATAACATGCATGTTCACTGATTTTTCCAACTTGGAATGTAACATTTCATTTGTAATCATTTGATAAATTATTAATCTGGTCATTTCATGCTTTCCTTGGTTGTCCACGACTTCTCTTTCCATTCACAGTTAAAATTTTACACTACGTTTAATGATTTTTATGGTCTGGTCAAATGAATATAGCCCTGTGTCTGAAGCAAGCTTATAAAAATGGAAATAGAAGAAAAAAACGTACCTTATATTGATCGGAATCTTTTTTCCCCGATCGATTATGTTTAGAACTATAATTTTTGCTATTGTTTTTATCATTACTATTTCCGTGCCTATTGTGTGAAGATCTATCTCTAGAAGGCTCTCTCCGCCTATCTGCATCCCTGTTACCCTTGTTTTGGGAATGTCTATCTCGCTCTCTCTCCAACCTCCGTTCCCTAGACCGGCGGCGCTCTCTCTCCTTTTCCCGCTCCTTTTCGCGCTCACGTTCCAGATCCCTCTGTCTCTTTCGTTCAAGTTCTCTCTTCTCCCGGAGTTCCTTTTCTCGCTCCACTATTCGTTTTTCTCTTTCTAACCGTTTTTTCCTGTCTTCCCTGTCTAAAACGGAACGAAGATCCTCATTTTCTCTTCTGGTTTTTTTAGAATGCCTCGAGTTATCCTCGTGGTTGGACTTTTGATTCGGTTGCTTGCTAGATTCGGAGAGCTTTCTTTTTGCGTCTCTCCTATCACTGTTCTGCGAGGATTGGTTAATCTTGGTCTTCTGTTTAGATTTTGAATTATCATCATCATCATCTAACAGAATAACTTCCGGAGAACTTTTAATTGAATCCACATTAATAGGTGGAGTAGTCGCCGTGTCGCTGGATTCCGAGAAGTACGCGCCCAAGTGAGCTTGCAGAAGTTCCTTTTGCTTCATCAGTTCATCTAAGTTCATTTCATCGTCTATTATTGTAACATCAGGACTCGGGCAGTCTTCTTGCGCGGGTTCACTCTCCGATTCCGAGGACACAACTTCAAGGGTGTGACTAGACATGGTGGGTTCTGCCCGGAGAGGGACAAGTTGCACCTCTCGCACTTCTTTAAACTCTCGCACTTCTTTAACCTCTCGCACTTCTTTAACCTCTTTGGCGATGGACTCCACCTTGGTCTCTGAAGTGTAACACTTGGCGACGGTGTGAGACTCGGATCGAACCTCCCTTTCTCGGGGCTGGACGATCTTAACGGACTCTGACGAGGACGACCTGGATCTGCTCTCCTTTTTATGCTTCTTGTGTTTTTTGTGTTTCTTCGCCTTGTCAGGTTGATCTGATTTTGAAGAGTGTTTTTTGTGCTTGTGTTTCTTCTTTTTCTTGTCCCCATTTTCGTGCAACACTTCTGGCATTTTTAATAATATATATAGTTAACTCTGTAACAAAAACATCGATCAAGTTATAGTTTCAATCGATCAAATAACAAAATCAAGATTCGCTGTCAGCTGCATTCGCTTGACATATAAAAAATAACAATAGAATGTCTAAATAAATCATAACATATTTATAATTAATCACACCGTGTGCGTAGTTTTAATTATTTACGAATACGTTTAAATAAAATTTATATATGTATGAGGAAAAATCTGAAGAAAATTATTAGGATTATAATAGGTAACGTAAAAGTTAACCTAAAAATACGTTTTACAAAGCACGGCAATTATCGAGAAAACATAAAAAATCCTAGACTCCGTACTAAAACAATTCGCGATAAAATAAATCATAGTGAATTTACTTTTAAACATGAAATTACATACCTGGGATGGAATATTTTTGTACTTTATTTCAGGTTTTTATGTTCGTTTATATTTCGCCATAGTATTCTGAATTCTGACGAATGCAGTCAACAAATCACTTTTTATTAATTTAAAGGATTATAGCAAACAATACTAATAAAATTGTTAACTAAAAAAATACCGCTCCAAATAAAGTAGGTTTTAATTACATTTATTTGACGTAAAACTAGGAAACAAAGGAATAATTAGAATTAAAAGATATATTTTGACTTATGAAGTCAAGATGGCGTTTCAGTTGGCTGGTCGTAAGTGCTCAGAAACAGTAAATTTGGACTATTCTGTGTATATTCGACGCAGTCGCTTGTATGAAAAAAAGAGATAAAATATTGCAGCACGTATTTCGGTTTTTTCTCCAGTGTTACTCAATACAGAGATTAGTGTTTTTCCCATGTTCGTAAACGTAAGCTAAGACAACCTTTATTTTATTTGTCTGCTTCTCTCTCTATCAAATGTACTTTAATCCTGGGTGTTAAAATCTACTTTCTCTCAAAAGTATGTCGAGCAGCGTCGCGTGTGATACCTACGTAGTCATTCAAAATGTCTAGAAAACAGACTTTGTGAAGGTGAAATTGTGCACAAAATTAAATAAATATACAGTTTAAAATGCCCGGACCGATTGGTGTTAATATGCGAGTGACGGGGCATTACAGCCAGGGTGGAAGGAGATACATGGAGGATAAATTCTCCGTAGCATATCAGCAAACGGAGGACGAGAAAGATTTGGAGTATGCCTACTTTGGCATTTTTGACGGCCACGGAGGAAGCGAAGCTGCTGACTACGCCAAAGAACATTTGATGGACTCCATAGTAAAGCAGAGGCAGTTTTGGTCTGATGATGACGACGATGTCCTTAGGGCGATAAGAAATGGATACATGGCGACACACATGAATATGTGGAAGGAACTAGGTAAACAATGAAACCTAATTAGGTTATGGCCTCTCGAATATTTAAGGTTAGGTAACTCCGAGAGAGGGAAAGGATGTTTGTTGTTTTGAAAGTGGCTTGACTTTTGTTCGAAAACAGGACGTCACTATATTCAAAAACTATTTACCCTCAAATTCATCAACCGACCTCCTTGACACTTTATCCGTATGTCACATATTTCCTTCTCGAATACTTGCAATTAAAAAGCAGTTTTACTTTATTTGGCTCCACAGGTTTTAACATGTTTGCTTTCTTTATGTTTTAAATTATTTATTAGATCTTGTTGTGAAAGTAGATAATATTTGTACTATCGCGATCAACATAATAGTCTTTCTAATAAAAGTAAACATTAAAAACGGAATGCATAAAACAGCAAGAATTTCTCAAAATGTGATTGTATAGACCTTTATTTCCAGCCAATTTTACAACCGTGTTCTTATTTTAAAATTTCTCCAATACACTCCAGTCACTCGGCATAAGTTTACAATACGTAATGTTTTATTATGGTAATGGCAGCCATGTTTTTTAAAATGCTAATTTCATTATATTTCAAATTCTTTTTTAGTATAATCTTTCAATATATTAGAGTGTTTCATCGTGTTATTTGTTAAAATTTAGGAAGGTAAAGAAATGGCGATGAGGTTCGCAACCCATCACACCGCGTCTCCCGCGGGGCGAAAAGAGAAGGATGGAGTGCCGCATCAGTAAAAGTGTGACAGTCCATTCTTTCTGCCTACCCTTTCGGGGAGACGGCGTGATGGTTAGTTAGTTAGTTATTTAAGAAATGCATTGTACTTTATGCAGTGAATTATTTACTATTATTTATTTTTTGGCTATCTTTGCACAAGGGTGTTCTCACCAGTGTCAAATGTGAGTGAAGTGTTGGTTTATTAGTATCAACATTATAAGTATTAGGTGTTTCGGAAAATTCGGTCCGTTTTACAACAGAGAGGGGGCGCTATTTTTTTTTTAGTAAACCTGAGCATCTGTCAATTAAGTTCAGTTCGCAAATGTTTGTCATTCTCACAACATTCCTTTTATCGCTCCTTAAAATGTTGACTTTTGTGGTAAATAAGAAGCATTTGCAGGAAGTTCTGCTGTTCTGTTTTAATTGGAAGATGAGTGCAGCCGAGGTGCATAAAATGCTTGTGGAAGTTTATGACGATCATGCCCCATCGGATGAATCATGTCCTCAAACTTGGTGAAATAGTCTTTAGGGAAGTGTAGCGACAACAACTAATGCGATTAAAGCAGGCACTGTCTGAAAAATGATCGGAATGGGGCAACAATCACAGCAAGCCGATTCTTCAGCACGACAATGCTCGACTACATACAGAATGCGCTTTGGGAGATTATATCACACTTGCCTTATTCACCAGACGTGGGACCATCAGACTACCACTTGTTTAGATCCATGACGCATGCCTTAGAAGAGCAGCACTTCCATTCATATGCAGATGTCAAGAATTGTGTCGATAATTATTATTATTATTTTATTGAATCGCTCTTTACATATGACAGCATGAGCCAAATCGATGTAAAGGGTATTATAGCTATCATAGTGATTCTCATGACATGTGATAGGTAGCTAAGTCTATCGCCATTTTATTGTCACGTGAATCCTACACCAGACCATAGACAGTGTGACAATCACACTGCCCTCGCCGGGAATCAAACCCGGAACCTTCGGGGTGGCAGTCAATGCACTTACCACTCGGCCACGAAGGTCGTTTTTTTGACGATGGATTCATCTATTGCCAGAAAGATGGGAAAAGTAGTGGCTAACGATGGACAATATTTTGATTGATTTGTTTTTATTTATTTTGCCTTTCAAATAAATGCGATTTTCGTACAAAAAACGGACCGAACTTTCCGAAACACCCAATATAATTTTAGTTGTTATTGATAAACCATTTAGAGTAGGCTATGTCAGATTATTTAAATATATAATTTGTCAATTACAAAATGGTTTTACATTTTGAATACAGATTCCTTCTTCATAATAATGAGCTATTTTCTGCTCACATTGAATATTGTAAAATAAATTCTAATATCATTGATATAAATCCTTGATGTTAGTCTTTTTTTTAAAATTATAAACATACAATAGTGTTGTATTGTATTCCCATGAGTAGATATGTACTTTAATTTAGCAATTTATTAAGACATTAAACTTCTAAGTTCAAAAAAAGTGTGATGCTTTTTCTTTATAAATTAAAAAAATATATATATAGGTATTAGAATATATTATCATATTTATATAATTTACATAATAAAGTGATAAATTATATATTTTTTATTACGCTTTCAAGTTGTCGACTTTCTCTTTATATATTCATGCATATTTCAGTACAGTGAGTACTTATTTAACTAATTCATGTTTGTGTTTACATGAATTTATTTTTTTAATTTGTATTCCTATACAATGGTAAAACCTGATGGTTATAAAAATAACGGAGTAAAAGTGAATCTAATGTACATGTATATTTATTTATTATATGCGGGATAGAAAAGGCATGAATTTTACACGTATCGAAAAATTTATGTGGGGTATATAAAACTATTCCTGTATCTGAGAGACATAAAATCTTAACTGAATTTTGGACTGAAATAAATTGTGTATATTTCTATCATTGATATAGTACCTAGTATATAGTATAATATATAGTAAGAAGTAACCGTTTGGACAGACAATTAATTACCCTGGACGGAATTATAACATAATGAAGATCTGACATAACTAGTGAATCTCAAACAATTATTTACAATGTCACCTGAGAGTAAGAGGGTTCCAACTAACAAAATTTCACATTTGGCTTTTTTTTGTGAAAAGGGTTCCTACTAACCTTATCTATCATCATCATCATCATCCTAAGCTCGACAGCCCTGGGTGGGCCTTGGCTGAATCCAGGAGCTTCCTCCATTCTTGTCTGTTTGATGCCCTTATTCTCCAATTTCTCACTTGCAACACCGATGCATCCGTGTTGACACTGTCCATCCATCGCATTTTGGGCCTTCCTGGTCTTCTACGTCCCTGTGGTACTGAGAGCGTGAGGCGTTTTGTAGGGTTGTCGTCGTCCATTCTGATTATGTGACCAGCCCATCTCAAGCGCCCTACTTTGATGGATCTGATCACATCGGGCTCTTTATAGATATCATATAGCTCTCGGCTATATCGACGACGCCAACCATTGTGGTCTCTCACTGGGCCATATACGAGTATTGTCCTAAGAACCCTATCTATACTAAAATAAAATAAAAACATGTAATAGTATCGTCATTTTAATGTTACAAAAAGAATCAAGTTCCATCTGATCATTCAAAACACACGATTCACTGAAGAAGGATTCATTTACACTTAAAACTTTATTATTCCAAAAGAGTTTCATCTGCTTCAGATGGAACCCTTTTATTCCAAGATACACACCCGAAACCAACAAAACTTTGACTTCATTATTCTCAGCTTTTTACTTTGACAATTGGAACCTTCTTATTCTCAGGTGACGATAATGACTAACTAAATAGGGGGGAAGCTTATGTATGGATGTGAAGCTCGGAGCTGGTAAAAGAAGGATGAAAGTAGGATAAATGACGTAGAAATGAGATATCTGAAAAGAATGTGCGGGAAAACAATATATATTATAGAATACCAAATGACGAAATAAGGAAAAATGTTAGGCAGATGATTGCATCATAAGTAAAATTAAAAAAGGATCCCTGAGATGGTTTGTACATATCGAAGGAATAGATGAGAGAAGAGTGATTAAAATGTCGCATGCAAGCAGTGTGAGTGGAAAGAGAAGCCGTGGAAGACCAAGGAAAGCAAGGCACAACCAAATCTATATTGAAATTTAATCAAATATTGAAAGGCGGCCACATTCAAAGTTGGAAAAATCCACAAGCATGCATGTTACAATGTATGAATGTAGAGGAAGCTCGAGGGTATGTCAGGCCAAGGAAGTATGGCAGTCCATCCTCTCTGCCTACTCCTCCGGTAAAATGGCATGATGGTTAGTTAGTTAGTCAGTCGGTTTGTTACTAACTAAATAAAAAAATTACTGTGGCTTACGTTAATGTGGTAGTTTTAAAAACAAGAGAAGGAACATTACAGGTTTTTGTACCACAATATGGACATCTTAACAACACACCATTTACTTCGTAGTCAATATTCTACCACAGCTTTATAATAGATTAATTCATAAATAAATGCATCCATGTTATTTATTTAATATTGAAGAAAACATATGTTTTCTAATAGTAATTTGTATATAGGGTTTTTCATTAAGAGCGCTTGAACTTTGAAATGAAATAAAACAAACTGTCTAAGTGATATTGCCACAATTTTTTTTTAATCTTATAGGACATTCAATGACATTATGTATGTGATATAATTTCGGCCAAATAGTCGCTGTGGCTTCGCTGCAGGAAGGTGTATCCTGGTGGTCAAAGTGTGTTTCAATAGGGACGCTCGAACTTTGTCAGCGTATAGCGGTCATTTTGGTAAAGTGATAGCTGTTATAGTTGACAAGAATACTTATTTAGTCTTGACGCTACACGCTTCAACAACGCGTTGAAATTGTTAAAAATTATTATCAAAATCAGTGCTCTGTTCCAATTTATGGCATTCTTGGCCATCCTGCAGAGTCCACAATACGTCGTTTAATGCACAAATTCGAGACTCTTGTGGCTTAAACTGGATGATATGGATATTAATGACATATGGTTCCAACAGGACGGCGCTACGTAACACACAGCGCACCCTATGATGGACATTCTGCACGAGCGATTAAAAATGGAGCGTCCCTATTGAAAGACCCGTTAGTTAAAGGGAGGAACACAGAGGGGCATTATCAATTTATAACAATTGATAATGATGATAAAACTTTTTAACATATATATTTGATGCCATATCTAAATGGATGGCATCAAACAAACTTAAACTAAATCCATCCATATCAGAATTTCTCTGGACTTCTTCCGTAAAGCGTCAACATCTTATCGATAATTCTTCAATTTCAACAGCTTAAAATGATATCGTTCCTAAAAACTCTACAAAGCTTCTTGGTGTTTATCTTGATGCAAATCTGTCCCTAAAATCCCAAATTAACAACACAGTTTGCGCTAGTTTCTTCCATCTTCGACAATTAAAATTCGTCAAAATGAATATTCCCCGTGACACTTTCAAAACACTTGTAAATTCCTTCGTTGTATCACGACTTGACTATTGTAATGGAATTTATGCAAACATTCCAAAACAAACTTCAATCTGCGTTCAATGCAGCAGCAAGACTCATTTAAGGCCTTCTAAAAAATTCCCATATAACACAACATTTCAAAGAACTTCACTGGCTTAAAAGTCCAGAAAGAATCCAGTATAAACTCTGCTAGACAGTTGGAAGGTGGCGATTTTTTAAATAAACTAAAATATTAACACGATTTCTAAATTAAACTAAATCCACTCTTGAGTTTATTTTATAAGGTACCTTCATCATCGGGAGATCGATATAAACTATCATTCACTGTATATTGTTAACTATTGTTCTCTTTGTACCATTTTCTCCGATGGTGATAGCATAAAACCTTTGAAATATGTTCAGAACAATAAACTCGAAAGTAAAAAAAAGTTGTGTTATCATTAACAAAAAAAAACTCACATAGTAGAATATAATGTATATTCAATTATGTTCATTTTTATCTATCATCAATGATAATTGAGAGTAACAACTTCATCTACCCATATTATTTATTTTTTGATAATTAAAGTTATTTTTTTATAAATATCTTAATGAGTGAGCGTGGTTTATTTAAAAAAAAGTTTATGGCATTAAATTACGCATAAAATAGTAAGCAAAGTTACTCAGCTTTGACTCGATCCTTTTTTTCATTGCCGTACTTAATTCTAGCTGTGGATTTATGGTACCATAAAATATGAGGTCGCTCGAATTAACTTGACCGTGCGCTTTTTTACCGGTATTAGCCTCTTGAGTTGATTTGAGTGTGCGCGTTAAGTGGTTAACAAATGTGATATGCTATAATAGATTTGCAGGGGGTGTGTAAGAACGGTATTAAAGGCAGAAACATACTATTAACACGCGACGTGGCGTGTTTACTCCCACCATCGGCAACACGTCGATCTAGCTCGTCTGGATCGAATGGCGTGTGCGCGCATGGCGTCGCGTCGGGTGTTCGCAGTGTGATTCTGTTCATAAAAAACAATACAATTTGATTTGACTCAACACACATCACGTGGCATCGGGTGGCGTGGCGTGTTAATAGTATGTTTCTGCCTTAACTCTGGATGAGAGCAGAGAAGAAATTGAATTATCATAGTAAAGCGGAAAAATGTTTACAAAGGTATGCGTGTTTGGTATGTATATGAAGAAAGGTCGAGTGGAGAAGGATATTGAAAGAAGCACTTAAAGTTGTAATCGCAAACAAAAGTCTATTCAAAAGAGCTAAAATGGCAGTGCACAACGGTGTTCTTGTACTGACCCTTATGTATAGAAATGAAGCATAGAACTGGCAAAAGAAGGAAGAAAGCAGAATAAATGCAGTAGAGATAAGATCTCTAAGACAAAAAACTAACTAACTAACTAACCGTCACGCCGTCTCCCTGAAAGGGTAGGCAGAAAGAATGGATTGTCACACTTTAACCGATGCAGCACTCCATCCTTCTCTTTTCGCCCCGCGGCCAACGCGGTGTGATGGGTTGCGAACCTCATCACCACCAATAGGCATCTCCCACGCACACTTCGATCGTCCTACATCCACAAAATAAATCTAAAACAAATCATATAAAATACAATGATATAAAATAAAATAACAGAATAAAAATATTTTAACACATAATGTTCATTTTACATGGTGCACTTGTTGATATGGACGATCCGGACTTTTGTGTTTATTTAATTTATGTTACACGCAACATCCGTTTTTAAAAAAAAAAGACGAATGTGTAGTAAATCTGTATATGATAGAGTGTTAAATGGAATTATAAGAAGTGAATGCAGTGCGAATGGTAGTGTTATGAACAAAATAATGAAAGGAACATTATGATGGTTTGGACACATGGAAAGAATGGTAAGAAAAGTATATATTAACGATGTAAATGGAACTGATATAGAGGAAAACCAAGGAAAACGTGACACGATCAAATAAATTCAAATATTAAATGTCGGCCATGTGAGGAATCGGAGAAATCGACATGCTTGCATGACACGATGTATGAATGTTGAGGAAGCGGGATAAGTATGTCCGGAAAGAAAAGTGTGGCAGTCCATTCTCTCTGCCTACACCTTCGGCGAGACGGCGTGATGGTTAGTTAGTAATGGGGCATCTGCTTTAGAGATTGTATGAGTGAGAGTCCAATTCATCTTATAGCCGTTAATGGATATCAGGTAGTCACCGAATAAGTGATTTACTAATAGATATTTTTTATAATTATAGATAAATGGCCAAAGACATTATCAGGGTTGCCGAGTACGGCGGGCACAACAGCAAGTGTTGCCTTCATCCGCGATGGAAAAATCTACATTGGCCACGTGGGAGACTCTGCCATCGTTTTAGGATATCAAGTTGATGGTTCGTACTATTCTTTTTTTTAAATAATTTTCTAGAAGTTTTATTATATTATTTTATGGTAATGATATCTTTCGTTTTGTGAAAGCATTAAAAATAATTGATAATGCATTCTTCTTCTCCTCTACATGTAAGTGCCATCTCCTCTGCGTAGATTGACGTTCATCAGAGCTATTTGTTGACCACCTTGTTGACTGCGGCCCTGAAATACATTAGCAAGGCGAAACATGTCATTCCCATAAAATATAATAAAACTTCTAGATACCAGAAGTTTTCATTTGTATTAATGATTGGTTTTTATAGTTTTTTCTGTATTAGGGATAATACCAGAAGCCTAGAAGTTTTTGTACTATTTATTATAGAACTGTTTTCAATAATTTTCTCACCATAAATTAAATAATCATTTAACAAATTAATAACTTTTTATAATTTAGTTTAATATATTTTGTAATTTAACCTCTATCAGATTTGTATTTTATGTTTTACCACCCTACCCTTTATTAATTAAAATAAATTATTTCTTAACTACAATACATTTAAAAAAAATTATGAAACGACCGCAAACTTCACCTGCCATTGAATAACTATCATACTTGTGAAGATTTGTACTAAAGTGTTTTGTTGAGACGTGTGCGTATCCCTAACGCTTTGTAGATTTTAGGTAAGTTATTTTTTCTCAAGCGCGTACGTGATACGGGATAGCGCAGAATGGTAGAGTTAAAGTGTGTGTATCGTGCACGTTCACATGCATAGGGCAATTAATTATATTTATAGACAGCATTTTTCTTTTTCGATGATATTAATAATAATGGTATTTTATTTCAAATCTTATTCCCTGATATTAAAGATTTTTTTGTTGTTGTAGGTAGTGAAAATTGGTGTGCAAAACCGTTAACCATGGATCACAAACCAGAATCATCCCAGGAAATGTCTAGAATTCACTCCAGTGGTGGAAAGGTATATTTTCGTCTTATATAGCCCCAGACTCGAATTAAACAATAACAAATCTGACTAACCTACCATTACAGCGTCTCCCTGAAGGGGTAGGCGTTAAGAATGGACCGCCACACTGTTTATTCCTGAGTTTCTGATCTAGCTTACTCAACATTCATACGTCGATTTCTCTGTCTCCTCACATGGCCGACATTTAACCCTTAATGGACGTAAGTCACCTCTGACGTGACAACAGAACTTTCTCATGTGAGGTGACATAATGAATCTTGTTGTCTGCGGAATCTGCGAGTAATTACTTTGTCAGTTGAATATTACCAATGGAGTGATTAACATACATAGTGCCTTTTTAAAAATATGTATTGATAGAATAACATACAAAAGATACAAAAGCTAGCGTCCGATAAGGGTTAATATTTGATTGTGCCACGTTTTCCTCGATCTTCCTTTATTTCTTTTTCCGTTTACGTCGTTTGCATACACTCTCTCTCTGGTTTCAATACTGGGATTGGTTTGCAGCAATTTCCTCTATTCTTCTCTTCCATTCTTCCCTGTCTTGTGCGGCTCTTTTGAAATCTGCATATGATGAGCAGCGTACGTCCAGGAACAGGTCCTCCAGGTAGTCTCGGCGTGGGCGTCCCCTAGAGTTTGTCCCCTCGGTCATAACCTCCATTATGGCATGCAAGAGGCCTTCTTGTCGTATTACATGGCCGATCCATCTTGCACGCCTTTCGGACAAGTTCCTGAGCAGGTGCCTTCCTCCTTCGATTCTTTGGAGAACCTCCTCATTTGTGATGTGGTCTCTCCAGGAAATTCCTAATAGTCTTCTATAGGACCACATCTCAAAAGCCTCTAGTCTCCGTTTATCTCTTTCGGAAAGGCACCATGTCTCGCAGCCGCACATTAAGATACTCCATATTGCATATACATTCTTTCTTTATTCTTTATTTCCATGTGTCTCTTTCAAACTTAATGGCTCTTTCATTTTTTTTTCATAACACTTTCATTCACTTCTTATATTTGTATTTGACAAACTATCATTTACAAATTAAAAAAAATTAATGTTGTTATTTGAAATTTCATGGTAGATGTTCATTGTAAATAATGAAAATATGTATACATATTTTTAAAAAACCTTTTTAAAATGTATATTTAGTTAAAATTCACTAATGTTTGTGCCTCCAGAAGATGGCAGCGAGCTATCGAAACTGGCCGAAGCCAAAAACATCAATGGTTTTTAAGTAAATATACATTTTAAAAAGATTTTTGATTATTTTCATTATATGCAAATTTGTCTAAGAGGTCTCATTTCTCGCATTTATTCTACTTAACAAACTTTGTATTTTTACATTTGAACTATGGTACATATGTCTAGAAGTAAGTGTAAGTGTCGATGGGAATTAGGAACATTCTCAATTCAAATAGTTTTTGAACTCTTTCAATATTAATATTATGAATATTTAGAACCTAATTAATGGGTGGACCTTTGACCTTAGTGTTATTTAATGACAAGTGATTAGGTTTGGAGCATTTTAAATAAGTGCATGTTATTTAATTGATGACTTCACAAGACTATTTGTTCTTTTAATTTAATTTTAATAATCGCCAGGTGGTGGCCAAATCCGGTGTCCACCGTGTTGTGTGGAATCGACCCGTCTTGGGCGCTTGGGGCGCCATGCGCTGGGAAGAGATCCCCTTCCTGGCTGTGGCCCGCAGCCTCGGTGACCTGTGGAGTTACAACCCGGAGACGGACGAGTTCATTGTCAGCCCCGACCCTGACGTTGGAGTCATATCTATTGACCCCTCCAAATTCAGGTATACATACAATACAAATTCAGGTATACATACAATATAATAATTATTTGATAACAACAATAACAAACCATCACACCGTTTCCCGCAGGGATAGGTAGGGATAATGGACTGCCACACTACTCTATCCTAACACACCTCTCTAGATTCCTCCACATTCATACAACGAGACATACACGCACGTCGATTCTTCTGACTTCTAACATGACCAAACTTTGAAATTTGATTAATTTGGTCATGCCTTTTTATTATTATTATTATTTTTTTTTTTTGATAAATTTCGTTTTTAACAATGTTAAAAATAATAATTACAAATAACACATTAAATAATATTAAACCAATAATCATAGGTTCTCACCAAAAATAAGTACTTTTGTGCTTGGTGAAAAATTTATAATTTTTTCTCAGTTTATTTTCTCAAAAGATATTACAAACAATTTTTATAGTGTAAGACGTATAAAAATTGTTAATAATAATTATATAGATATTTTATAATTTCCTCAAAACAAACTGAAAGACAAAAAGTGGAGTCTATTATCCTCCAAACCACCACCTACCCACTGAAAAGGTTAAAATGTAGGGCCTTGTTTTTTATAATAGTAATTTTTATTATTATTTATTTTTCTTTTCTTTTCTTACGTACAACAGGTTGTTCGAACCCAATTACTGTA
This sequence comes from Lepidostoma basale, assembly GCA_022606425.2. Taxonomy (NCBI): domain Eukaryota; kingdom Metazoa; phylum Arthropoda; class Insecta; order Trichoptera; family Lepidostomatidae; genus Lepidostoma; species Lepidostoma basale. Next base: position 653,140 of record JAHDVF020000159.1, on the reverse strand, counting down.
TACAATTTATTTTTTAGCTATTATGTATATATTGATTATCACGACGTGCGATAGTTAGCCAATCTAACGCCATTTCATTGTCACATGAATACTACACCAGACCAAAGACAGTGTGAATCACACTGCCATCACCGGGAATCGAACCTGGGACCTTCGTATGGCAATCAGAGCTCTTACCACTCTGCCACGAAGGTATCTTATTCAGCCTATTCCCGTCCACTTCTGGACAAAGGCCTCCTCCATTTGCTACCATGTCACTCTGTCTTGTGCAGACTGCATCCAAGTTATGCCGACATGTTGGTTCAGGTCATCCTTCCACCATATCTGTAGTCGCCCTGCATTTCTCTTTGTGGTCCTTGGTCTCCAAGTTAGCAGTTTTTTTGTCCATTTTTCTGATTAAATCCAAACTTCTGATTAAGTGATCAGCCCATTGCCATTTTAGAGTCGTTAGACAGTGGATGATGTCAGTGACCTTTGTTTTTTCTCTAACTGTATTTTTTTTGACTCTGTCTCTAAGACTTATTCCTAACATAGCTCTTTGGGTAACTGAAAATCTTTCAGCACTTTGTTTGGATAATGTTACAGTTTCGAGGCCATAAGTAGCAACCAGCATGCAATCAATTAATTATCGTGACTTCCAGGTGCTTGATATTCGGAACTGACGGCCTGTGGAACGTGGTGTCACCGTCGGCGGCTGTTCAACTGGTGCAGACAGCAGAAAGGCACAACGAGAAGGCACCCCCTGGCGCTCCCCCACCAGACGCGTGGCTCAACCCCTCTAAGATCCTGGTTGACAGCGCCCTGCAGAGGTAAACTTTACTCTCTACTTTGTTTATAAATTAACCACTTCAATACCGTAAGGCCACTGGTGGCCACTAGGTAGGCTCACCACCAATACCGTAAGGCCACATTGTATTAAAAATAATTCCAGTAGGAATTTTAACAATTTTTTTTTTTATGTGGCTAGCGACATCTATTCACTATCTCTGCAAGAAAAATGAACCATCGGACGTTAGTCGATCTTATTGAAAAAGGGATTTTTGTAGAAGTCGAGCACTAGGGTTACCACTTATGGTGAGATTGATATTAAGGATCAAAAGGATATAACTTGAAAGAATTAAATTTAAAGTGATAATAGACAAGAACTGATACAACATACTTTGATTTTTTAATGTTTGCTTTCAATAAAAATATATTTTTTTATAAAAATGTAAAAATTATATTTATTTATGCTTGTGACAACCCTGAAAGAAAAATCAAAAATACAAAATTTCGATAATGCAATATGAAAAATTTATACTTGATATATCATTTTATAGGTAAACTTTAAACATAATTCATAAAATCCATTAGCCCTATTTAAAAAAAAAAATTAAAAACATGCGGTATGTGAGTGTTCCTAAGCTTAAAACATGACGGTACTTAAACGGTTAATGATGCTAAGGGGTTAATAGTTGTTGTTGTACATTTATTGTTTCTTGAATAATAATTTAAAACTTCATATTTAATTTTGATGAAAACAAGTTTTCCAGAAGTTTTATTATATTTTTTAGAAAAGACGTTTACATCAATATTCTTCATCTTTCGTCATATTCCTCATGACTGAGGGTCGTGTCCATCTTGTCACCGGTCAGTCATTGAGAGGCCAATCAGCGTCTTGATTTGATCGGACCAGCGGGTCGGTGTTTATCCTTGTGGTCAATTTCCCTCTACTTTGCCCATTATTACGAGCTTTTCGATGTTGTCCTGATCTTTCTGGGTCATGTGACCAAAATATTTTGACACTCTGAAAACACACCCACGAGAGTCTTGCTCTGGTGCGTAGCTGGTCAAGGATCGACTGGTTCACTGGATACCAATATTAAATCTTCTCTTCTTCCTCCGCCTATTCCCGTCCACTCCTGGACAAAGGCCTCCTCCATTCGTTTCCATGTCACTCTGTCCTGTGCAGACTGCATCCAGGTTATTCCGACGTGTCTGTTCACATCATCCTTCCACCGTAGTTGCGGTCGCCCTGCACTTCTCTTTGCCGTCCACGGTCTCCAAGTCAGCAGTCTTCTTGTCCACTTTTCATCTGAGCTTCTGGCTACGTGACCTGCTCATTGCCATTTTAGTGTCGCCACCCGGTGAATGATGTCAGTGACCTTTGTTTTTTCTATCACCGTATCGTTTCTGACTCTGTTTTGACAATGTAACAGTTTCAAGACCATAAGTACCAACTGCAGAACGCAGGCTTCATAGATTTTTCGTTTCAGGTTGATCGGTATTTTCCGGTTTTTAAGCATGTAACCCATGTTTCTGAAAGCTGCCCAGCTTAGTCCAATTGGGCCGAGATAACCAACCAAACCGCAATATTAAATATTCTTCAATAATTTGTACTTAAACCCATTGATCTACCGAATGCATCATACTATTGTGTATAAATTATTATTTGATTGACTTGACTAAATAATAAGAAATTAATAAATATGAACAGATGGTCATCCACCAAAATGAGGGCCGATAACACTTCCGTGGTGACCTTGATGATGGACCCCATGGGCCCTCCGCGCAACAGGGCTCCTGCCCCGCCAGCGCCCCATCCCTGCTCTCCGCCCATTGGTAATTTTATTCAAATATTCATTTCTGTACCTATTTGCCAAAAGTGGGAGAGTCTTTTTAATGTTGAAAGAAGTTTAAAATTTTTTATTTTATTAGAAAACTAATATTTTTACACATATTTTTATTTAAAAAAAAGCTATAATATATAGTTTGTTGAGTTATTAGGGTTTTCAACAGACATTACAAACAATATTAATGTTTAAGTCATCTATTGAGTACAGGTAAAATATATTATATACAATATACTACCAGGAACGCATGAGAGATGGTTCGAAATTAGGAAGACAAGATACTCTCTTTAGAGAGTATCTTGTTTTCAAAAGTATTTGTCTTCTGAACGTACTTTCACTAATATGAAAGTCATTGATCTCCGAGCATAAGCCTAAACACTTTCTTTTGCCACAATATATAGTTGCTATTAAAATCTCAAAAATATCAAAAACTGACATATACATAAGATAAGAGACATAAGAAAAGATTATTGAATGAGATTATTATTAAAAAAAAAAAAAAAACATTTTGAATATACTTCTTTATTACAGGTCATTCACCCGAAGCCGAAGAGCCATGCCAGCCACTGCCTCCGCCTGCAGCACCCCCGGAAGAACCCCCTTCGCGGGGCTTATCCATCGTCACCCGCGCACCCGAAACACGCCCACCTCCGCCTCCACCGCCCCCGCAGCCCTTCTTTGTCACTTACGAAGAGGAGGAGACTCTCATTACCAACTACGGCAACCCAGCTGAGTCGTACTTCATCTCACGCCTTCTCAACAAGACACAGATCACTAACAGTCTCCAAACTGTCTACGAAGAGATATCCGCCACGGACACGGTGCAGAGGGAAGACCGAGAAGTTTTTAATGTTACAAATAATAATATCGAAGAGAATCCTTTCAGGAAGACTTCCCTCCTTCAGAGACCGAGTGCCCCATCTCCCAAAGTTCACGTATCACCGCAACCCATTGTTGCACCCGTCTCGCCTGTTGCAGATGAACCCATCGTAGAAACCGAACCGCAACCCGATGAAAGTGAAAGAGTTTTAGATGTGTCAGTTGTTCAAGAATCTATCCAAATCAACGAAGTGTCGTCTAGTTCCCCCGTGGACTCACCGCCTAAAAGGAATCGCAAGTCTAAAGTCGTGCCAGGAGTCGTCGGCGCGGATGCGTCTAGACAGGGCAGGAGTCTGCGATCGCACGATGCCCCCACTGCGCCGCCGAGACCGCACACCAGGCTTGCGCAACGCGCTCGCCCGGCACCCCTCCCCCCGCAGCCGGTAGCCACCGTTCAGCCCCTCCCCAAGCCCAGACATTCCGAATCCAAAGTCCCGGTGCCGGTGCCTGTCCACGCCACCAAATCTAATCCCCAGTTTGAGAAAGTGGTGATTCTCAATCGACCAAAGTTGTCCGTGTCGCCCTCAATGGGCAAACAGAGCCAGCCTGACGAACAAAAAACAGTTTCCAAGATACAAAAACTTGTCCCTGTCGTCACCAAATTGAGACAATCCGATTTAAAAATGAAACTGGCTTGTCCCAAAATGGAAGGTGATGCGGAGTCCGCACCTGTAAGAGTGACACGGTCTAAGGATAATCCGCCATCAGCCGCCGATATTCTGCTGAAGGCTGTGAAGGATGCAGCGGGGAAGAAGGTCCAAGCTTCGGGAAACAGGGAGGGGGAGGCCGCCAAACAAAAGGAGGAGGGCCCTCGGCCCCCCGTGTTACCTCGAACCAGGAACAGTGCCTCGGCTGCTCCCCTGCCCCCGCGCACATCGGGGACATTTCTCAGGAGGAAGGAACCCGCCCTGGACAACCCCGAGAGCTCCAAGGAGAACATTCTCCTCACGCAGTCAGGACCCGCCGGCCCTTTAAAGTCGTCCAAGCGGCGCAACAGCGGGGGAGGTCTAAACGATCTCGAACCCAAAGAAAAACGCCGGACAAGACTTGACGACAAGAAGAAGTCTGATAAACCCGTCGAGGAGCAACACCAGGACGTGTCGTCTACGCAGCAGTTCAAGGATACCACCTTCATGTTGGGTCTGCGTATCGCCAGCGCCGAGCTCCACTCGCCCCCCGATGCACCGAGCCGCCGCAGCCTCCGTAGTGCCGAAGATACCGCAGATGCCATAAGCTCTCCGAAATCTAAGTTACGAAATAAAAAAGATAAAAAATTACAGGGTCTGATTTGTGATGATGGCGCTTCAAGTGAAGTGCACTCTACGACTGTGAACCTAGAAAACGAGCCACTGCAGAAGCACGAAGAGGCGCTTCTCTCGTCCTCGCGCGCCCTGCGCTCCAAGCAGGACAACTCCCAGAACAAGAAGGAAGACGGGGCGGACAAGCGGTCGCTGCGGTCCGCGACGGAGCGCGCGGAAGGGGACAAGGAGTGCCGGCCGGTGCTGCGGTCCCGCAACAGCGTAACGGCCCTCAGCCCCCGCCTGGCGCCCCGCCGCCCGCGAGCGCCGTGGGGCGCCAGCCAGCGCCAGAGCCTGCGCAAGCGCTACACCAAGTGAGCGCCGCCTACCCGCGTCGAAGTGATAATATTTAATTTAGTGCTAAGAGAACCTCAACCCGTAGAATACCAAATTGGAGGTGACCCAGATTAAGAAGAGGGTAACGCGCAAGCGCGATTATTTTATCTACTAATGTAAACCAATGTACAAATTTTTGAACACACAGTGCGGTTCGCCGCGCATAGTATTTCAATGCCTTATTAATTTATATGCAAACAGCTTTCGGATACGTTGAAGTTTACCTCGTGATAGAACTATCTATTTCTGTAGAACGTATGTTAGGGTGGTGAGCCGCGAGACGCGTGCCTGCGTCCGGCTAAGAGTAGGGAATCGTCCGAGAAACGGATTAAAAAATTGAATTTCTTCAAGTGTCTTTTGACTTTGTGTCAAATTGAGTGTTTGTACCTTTATCAGCTAGAGAGAGATGTATAGAAATATTTTCTTATTAAAACGGAAGATTGTTTTTAAATCCTGACCACGGAATAATTAATGTTTTATGGAATTGTCCTTAGATAACCGCTTTTTATCAATGCTGTCTTGAAATTATTTACCAGGCCGCAAGCACCATAAACAATATTTTCAACATGGATATTTATGGGGCCGTATTTAGTATTGGAATCCGTGAAGTTACTATGTGATCTAATTTTATTTCAATTACCAATAATGTAAAATACGACCTAAGATTGTATTATTACTTCATATATAAGTATTACAAACATTTTAATATAATACATTTGTATTTCCGCAGTGCCGGTATATCAATTTGGTTGCCTAACCTCTACAGCTGTCAGATCAAACGGGCCCCATATTTAATTCAACATTACGGCCTGGTGAACAGATTTCGAGACGCATTGGCTTTTATCCATGTTGTATGTTTCCCCTTGTCCCGGGTATTCTTTTAGCGGGTGTTTACTCGAGCTAAGATAATGGAATTCTTTCCACTAATATTTAATTTTATAATGTTTTAAAACTTTTATTCTTTAGTTATAAGTGTAATGGCAGTAGTGTTCACACGCGTTTTTGGCAGTTTTAATTGTGTCTTTAATGTTTTTTTTTTTTTAAACTATTTTTGTGTTTTATCATCGGAGCCGTAATGCGAAGAGTCTCGGAATGGTGACACTCGTTGGAACACTTTTCTAGATTCTACTCTTTTTGATTCGCGAATAATTAATACTTTTAACACAATTTTTTTTTGCGTATTTTTAGCTTTTGGTTTTTAAGATAAATGTAATAATTATAATTTTTGTTAGTTAGTCCAATAAGGAGACTTGCAAAGTCTTTAGTGATGAGATAACTACCTGTTTTGTATATTATTTAAATTTGTTAATTTTTGTTTAGACAAATCGGTGAGGATGTCTTTTGATGTTTTAAGTCGTTGGTCGCAACCAAAGGATCTAGCGAAAGCATTTCATTTCCCATTGTTTTTCTATAAACTTTCCGCCGTTTATTTCAACCGATTTCGCCCTCATTTTTCCAAATGATAAATGTGAACTTTAATAAAATAGTGCGGTACCCCAATTTGAGTACCACTGCCGCACAGACCGCAATGTATGAAGCATATCCAGAAAGCAAGTGTACTGAATTTTTGTAGGTTACAATATTTTTTATTTAAACAGCTTTGTCAGCATGCCTCTCCTCTTGTTATGAATCGCCCTCCGCAATTTTTTAAGGGTCTCACAGTATCTTACAGAGTTGATGGTCTCCCCTTGAGGCATATATTCAATTAAAATTATGCCTCAACAGTCCCAAAACACGGATGCCATGATTTTCTTGGCTGAAATTGTAGTTTTAAACTTTTCTGATCATGCACAGATGTACAACCGTTTTCAAACTCGCGACACCACTTGTACACACTCGTACCGTAGCTTTATCACCATATGCAGTTTTCACCTCATTATAAACCTCAACCGGAGGTTTCCCTTCCAAACGAGATAACGGATGACGCCGCGTATTTCGCACTTGGCGGGAGATTGGATTGACATTTTTCACGAAACGTGTTGTCGCGTCGACACTTCTCAACGTACTGACCTCGAACCAGTCTCGTTGCGGAGGGGATGGGTCAGGCTACACGGAAGTGTAGCCAACATGTCGAAAATAAAATCCATCCTGTCGTGAGAGTCTCAGTACATTTACTTTCTGGATCAGCCTCGTATGCTGACATCTCGATATCTAAGGTATACTTAAACACATTTGCGTGCATTATTATATCTTAATATATTTTTTTGAGAATGGGTATTGTATTAAAAAATCTATTAATTAGTATAGCAGTTGGATAAAAGATCATATAAGGGAAAAGTTTTCTATGCGTTAAGATATAGGGTGATTGTCTCGTGCTGATGTTGAATATTGGGAAGGATTTTATAATTAGTGGACCAATACTCTAGTACCTACTTGTAGCGTGTTAGGCATATTTATTTATTAAATTACATGTCAGTGCCATGCTGTATATCTAGCAACATATTTTCCCTGATCTGTGAGCTTCATCGCATATATTACAATGTGATTTTTCTTTCATATTTCCGATATTGTAAGAAGAATCACATTCTGTTTTTATTTTTTAACCCACATTATGCTCCCGGCTTCGTTTGCAGTAAAATAAAATTATCTGGAACCGCAGTCGGCTACATTTACAGTTCAGACAGATAGTCCCAGTATATTATGTATAATTTACCCAGTATATTCGACGCCACACCGAAGGTCCCGGGTACGATACCCAGCGATGGCAGTGTGATTGTCACACTGTCTTTGGTGTGATTTAGAATTCACGTGATAGCTTTATCATTTACATTGATTTGACTCGTGCTGTAATGATGTAAAAAGCGATTCAACAAATTAATAACAATAATTTTGTATTGAGGAACGAAAGTAAAAAGGTTTATAAGATACATTTAAATATGAACTACAAATGCAGTCTGCCGCGGTTCGAAACGATTCATTTTTGGACTGCAAATGTAGCTAGCTGCACTATAGAGGTTAAACAAAAAATGCAAATGATTATACTTATCATATATCTTGCCTTACAAAAGGATTTTCAAATGTCTTAAAGAAATCAAAGAAATATATAGTTTAACATCATAGAAATTTAAGTTCTCTGAAGCAAACAAAAATTATATAAGGTGACGCAAAAGTTATCACCCTACCGGAAGATGCCATAAGAGGGCTGCATTTCCGGGTCGCCTAATCTCTCGTTTTGGTGATTTGCACTGGCCGGCAAGATCGCCCGATTTAACCGTTCCAGACTTATTTTTATGGAGTTTCTTGAAGTCACGTGCCTATATCAACAAGTCTCAGACTCTTAACGCCCCCAAAGAAAATATCCGCCAAGAATGCGAGAACCTATAGCCGGAAGCTTTCCAGAAAGAGTGATGGAAAATGCCATAAATCGGGCCCGTATGGTCATCAATTCTGGCGGCGGCTATTGACCGATATCATTGTTTCAACTTAATGGAATTAAAATTAAGACATCAAATAAACACAATCCAAAAGCAAAACCAAAATATTTCATTAAAAAAAAAATTACAGTCAAAGAACATCGGGTGACAACTTTTGCGTCACCTTGTATTTGTATCAAAGTCGCCCAAAGCTTTCATATTTATTATTTTAATAAATAACATCAAATATCTGTAACTATTACCTGAATCAGAACTGATCTTCAAATGAATATTTATAATTTCTTTAATATGTCACATAGCTTTGAGTATTTGTCACAAACGTAGAGAAGGGAACAGATTATTGTAAAGATAAAATATATTTCAATTTATGTCGTAAACATATTTCTTCAGAAAGGTGTTTTAACTTGTTTTAAGAATCTCGATCGTTTACATATCGCACGCTTAATAGAACACTGGCTTAACTAAAAAAAGCAAGTTTTGCTCAATCTGACATGAGTCGGTGTTTTAACAAAAACAGTCGAAAAACTGTACGAATGAAAAAGACCGATATAGTGTAATGGAGGTCAATTGGCGGAATTATGACTATATTTTAACGCAAAACGATGGATATTGTTAACACAAGCCTCTGTCTAATGTTAACTAAATCATGACCTAAACCATAATCGGTCAGTTTACTATTAAGTGTGCGATATGTTGAAGTATATACCCCCGTTTACTTTACAATTCATCGAGTAATCTAATTTGGTCTCGAGAACCTTAAGTGAAAGCTATTCAAGGTAAAGCAAAGTAACGCCCCGACAAGAATATTTAAATAGATTTCGTTAAAACTAGATCAAAATGTTTTCGCGTGTGTATTTTTACGGTAATGTTATTAAAGTCGAAATAATATTTAAATTTTTACTTCCTCGGTGAAATATTTCTAACAGAATGCAATTATTTACTCGATACCAATGTGAACACGATGTAATACTTGAGAGATATTTTCTTATATACTTATTATGTCATATAATCGCATAACTTTCTATATATTCAAATCTGAAACAAAAATAGTTATAAATTTTTTAATGTTTTTTTTAAATCAGTAATTTTAAAACAAATCTTAAAATTATAGAACAATAATGTTAAATTTTCTTTTAAAACTAATTTCATTAATAAAAATGTACTTTTAGAGTGCAATTTTATTTAATTATTTATTTATTTTTAATTAATATTCCTAATCTGAACTAACCTAAATGACTGTGTTTGTTTTTGAGGTTATTTTGTATAAAAATGATTTGATTTCATCATAACCGTGAAAACAAAAGCTATATGTAAACACTTTTATAGTGAGCTTTTGATTTATGCCAATAAATGTCATTCAACGCGTTTATTATGTATTTGTAATTTACACCAATAGATGGCTTTTGATTTAACGTATTCCAAAAGTGATGCATTATTTTTCTTGAATGAACACAGTAATGTTAAGGTTGTCACTATATATATAACTCAATTCAAAGAATTTTCCATAGAATTATTTATTATTATAATAAGAAATACTTAAAATTATAAAGTTAATAACTGGATTTGTTACATATACCTCCTTCCCTTCTGCCTTATATAAAAAAATGAACATTACATAGAGATATCTATATTTTATTATAAGATAGAATCAACTAGTGTTTTTATAATATTTGGTATAAAAAATATAATTATATATAATCAACTACTGTTTTTATAATATTTGGTATATAAAAAATATAATTATATATATATATATATATATGATAAAATTGTCAGCTGTGTGAATACCATAATATAAATTTTTATATATTTCATAAAATATAGAATGTTATAAAATTTAAATAATTGTTCGATTGTATAAATTATTATGTTTCGTATTCTTGCATATAAAAAGTTTACTACGAGAAATATTATATTTACATAGTGACCGTTCAATACAAATTTGATTAGAGATGTTGTCGCAACATTTTTTTGATGTATCAATTGTTTTACACGTAAAAATAATTAAAGTATCCGAAAAAGGTATTAAATCATTTATCTGATCGTTGCTGTATCGTTGAAGGGGAAGGCAATGACAGTATATTTCAAGACTCTTTATCCCGACACACCTCTTGGTTTTTTCTTCAATGTACAGTCGAACTCTGTTATTACGAGGAAGAATTTACTCATTATATCAGGGAATAGGTATTTTCAAACACTTACAAACATACCCATCACATGAAGATATTATTATTATTATTTTGTTGAAAAAACTCCTTACATCATTACAGCGCGAGCCAAATCGATGTAAAGGGTGAAAAAAAAGAATATCAAAGGAAATATACACAGAACCTTATGAATAGGAAAAGCCAGTTATTTGCTTGCTGCCTTTATCGTAAGGGTATTTACGAATTCGCCATAATTGCATCCAAAGAGGTCTATCTCTTTTGCAACCTCATTTAAGAGAAGAATCACTTTCAATAGAGGAGAACTTCGAAGGGCCTCTGTGCGGCAATTTGGGGCATAAAATAATATTATATAATATATACCCCCTTGCTCTGCTATAACTATGAGGAAATATAACCTGAAGCATCTGGAGCAATTGCATACACACAAAAAGTTGCAATTCAAACTTAAATACCCAATTAGAATCTATTTACACATTTACATTTTTCTGTTAATCCACTTTTCTTATAAAATTTCAATGCTTCTTCATTGTTGTAGACCTATGTGGTCTGTTCTCCAGAGTGTCGCTCCTTCTGTGAGATAGACTCCCACCTGTCCTTCCATCTTTTAGGAGGTCTTCCACGAGGACGAGTCCCATGAGGCTGATTATGCAATGCAATATAGGGGAGTCGGGTGGTGACCATTCTTTGAACATGACCGTACCAGTCCCTTTTTCGCTGTCTGCTCCATCTTATAATATCCTCAACCTCACATATCTTTCTTATTTCTCAGTCTTGTAGTGTCTTGCACTACAAGATACTGATCTCAATGCTCTGTGCAAAAAAATTGGCTAGCTCGTCCAATATATCATGAGCTCTGGAGATTGTCTTTACTGGTTTGGATTTCTCAATTTAACTTTCACTGGTCACATCATCATCATCACTGTCATCATCTTTATCAGTGTAAAACACCAATGAAGTACTTGGATACTAAACTAGTGATATGAACGTAATCCGATCCCGGCAACATCAGTCTAGTTAACTGCCCAGTCGGATTGACACATTAAAGAGTTTTAAGAAAAGTTTTGACGATATTTTTGTTCCATATGCCTGAAAAGTAGCTCGTTATAAAAGTGAATAAATGTGTAGAGTAAAGCAAACAATGAATGTTTTCTCATATCTGCTATCTCACTATTTCCATGATCATAATAACCGAATTCGACTGTATATTCATTATAAATATTGCCATTTTGTTTCAGTGATCGGTGATATCCGAGTTTAAACCATTTTACTTTCTGCTGTAAACATGTTTCCACGGTATACAAAATCAACAACTTACTTAACTAATTGTCTGCAGAAAGGGTATTAATACCCATTTATTGGATTGGAAAGGTATACCTCATTTGGGGACTCAACTTAAAATGTCGGAGGTGTATTTTCATGTTTTTATTTTTAACACATTTTAAAGTATACATAAAATTAAATGTTATAATTGTATTTCAATTTCAAACTACGCGTGTAAATAAGTGCCCAAATCTTTTCGCAGACAATGTGTTAATTATAAACTATGATACTTCCTAAATAAACTATGGAATTAAATAAGAACTTTAAGAATCAAACTAGAATGAAAACAGATATTAAAACTCCTTATGTTATAACAGGATATCAAAAATAAGAAAATGATGTAAGGCAGACAAAAGCACTTGGAAGCAATAGATGTAAACAGAGGAAAACATGGTTTCGTTTAGATCAAACAGTTTTAAAATCAACGTTATGTCTGAATGCGGACAGGGCTAGAATAGCTTGCTAAGAGAGAAGTGTGTCCCATTGCCTATCCCCTCTGAACACACCATACGAAGGATAAATAATTGTATCTGAATGTTTTTATTTGTTTGTTGATGTTTATAATTCTGTGTTTATTTTAAAATGAATCAATTTTTGCGATGAATGCAAATGCAACCCGGACTTCAATCATACATCAATATTAATAGTGATATATATATATATATATATATATATATATATATATATATATATATATATATATATATATATATATATATATATATATATATATATATATATATATATATATATATATATATATATATATATATATATATATATATATATATTTTTTTTTTTTTTTTCTTTTTAATAAATTATTACTTACCTAAACTTAATATGGCAAAGATTTTGTAAATAATCTATTAACAGGAATGATCTTTAGAGTTGTAGTGTGCCAATGGGTAAATGAAATTGTATATTAAAGAGTGCTAATATTAAATTCACACCGACTTTTGCTACTTTTGTATATTTTATTGTAACTTTACGGAAGCGTAAACTAAAAAAAAAATGTTATTGAATACGATATACGGTGATACCAGCATATTCTTTTGTGTGACACGGTACGTAAACGCGTGTTGAAGTTTATAACGTTCTTTTAGTAACCAGATGTAAACGCGTAATTGAAATATCTTCTTCAACCTTCTTCCCTTCACTGCTGCACCTCTTCCATTTTCCTCCACTCGTCCCTGTCTTGTCCCTTCCGCATCCAGGTCGTTCCAGCTATCCGGGCTATCTTTTAGGTGACCTCCCGACCAGTGGCGGTACTCCCATAGAAGCCCAGAAGCCCGGCTTGCGTAAGAAATTTTGAATCAAAACCCCCAAATCTAAGTAATCATGCCCCCGCATAAATCAACAACCTACCAAATCACCTTCTAACAATGTTCCCATCAGACGTTAGAGAAATAGCCACAAGAGCTGAACCTTTGTAAGCCAGAAGAGGTTTTGATTAAAAATTTCTTACGCAAGTCGGGCTTCTTGGCTTCTATGGGAGTACCGCCACTGCTCCCGACACTACTTTTCTTTTTCCACCTGATGAGAACCCTTAGTTTTTTTAATTAGTTATTTTTTTAAGCAATCATTTCTAATGATGGTAGTCATAAAATAAATGTTATACAGTAGAACGTCGTTTATCCGGACTAATTGGGACCGATTTTTCTGGATAATCAAACGGGCTCTAATTCTTTTAGTAAAAAAATTATTTAAATCGATTTTTTTTCCTCAGCTCATTTATTGATTATGAAATTACAAATTTTACTGCAAAAACAAGTGAGGGTATTATTTGCAGACCCGGCATACTCCACCAATAATCAAAAGTGAGATATGAATTGGGTCTTATTCATAATACATTTGCACACAATTTTTATTGATTTTCAGTTTCAAATTCGGCTATTAAAATATAGGGTTTGTTGCAAACATGGCAACCTCCACTTGAGTGTTGCAAAGCTGGCAAACTCCAAAATGAAATTTATTATTTTACTTTAATTATCAACTTAATGATGATTATTTCATGGCTGATTACTTTTAAAATACTAACTGGTTGAGATGAAAAAAATAAATATCGTAAAAAAGCGCATTTTATTAGCGTATCAGTTTTTTGCGATTTACTTAAAACATCTAACGATGGAGTTTGCCAGGTTTGCAACTAATATCCTCAAGTATGCATGTAGTACATGTACATAATAAAGCTTACATTACTCTACAGTACTGGAAAAATAGTCAGAGATTTTATATATCAAGATTTCCTCGTCTTTTTGTGCAGCTAGGTCACGGTACAGAATGCTTCAGCATCTCGGCTTGTCCGGTTAACTGACGTCCGGATAAACGAGGTTCTACTGTATTAGTCAATTGTGTAGTTGTCTCACATTTCACTGTTCCTAAATCATAATTTTTTTCAATCATTTTTGAATTTGAAAGTTGAGTTTTAAATTTGTTATAAAATTCAAAAAGTTTTCAATTTTAGGTAAAAATTTACAAGTGTCTTGAAATCGACAGGTTTTACAAACACTTTATGAAAGAGATGATTTTTTTGTGTCATACAAATGAATATGCGGGTATGTGTTTAATTTTAATTAATTGTATTGGAGTGATTTTAGTATACAGTTGGTAAAATGGTAGTTATTTCATTATATTATATTATTATACGCATAGTTTTATCGTAAGCTGTAATGGAATTGTGTTTAGCCCACGGTTACCACAGAACATGCTGAGAAAATATTGTAAACATGGTCTGAAAATATGTGCCTCATGTTACCAAATCATCCTTTGTTTATTTAATTCTTACGGGAGAGTGGAAGGTTCGTCGGGAGGATCGCGACGACATAATTAACTAATAGATTCAATGTTATTTTGTTAGCTCGTACACAGATGATAATATAAATTTTTTAATAGCTCGTAAGTTGGTTTTATTAATTCTACGTTATCGATTTTACCATTTGTGACTCATCCACGACCTAGCGAAGTCTCGAAAGCTGCTCTCGTTAACTTGAAAATACACGTTTTCGCACCCATTGTGGATCTAACATGTATATAACGTTTAATCTTTGCAGCACTTGATTCACGGGTATTGCTAGAGATTTTAAATAATTTAGTAAAACAAATGAGGGGCTCTTCTAGGGAATGTGTAAGTTGTAATGTTAAGGGAACAATTTAAAAGGATTGTGCGCTTGCAGTAAGTCTTGGGTTCATTTACTTCGGAAGCAGCAAATCATGCTTAATGCTTAAATCTAATCTTCATAGATGGCGCTGATCTGTAAATTGAAACTGACATGTGAATTGTGGTGTTGGATATTAACATATATACAACTTCCAAAAAATTGTCAGACATGGTGGTCATAAGAAAGGTGGAATGGGGAATGTTGTAATTACATAAAGCGTGCGTTTAACCCAAACAATGACAGGTCATAAGTCCTGTAAACACCTCGATCACCATATTCAGTTTCCAGTTTGCATCTTCGTCTCTATTGAGATAAAATTAATCCTTCAATTCATATGCATTGGTTAGCCTCTTCTTCAACTTGTAGACGAGTCTGTTATTACAAGATTCTCCTCCTGTGATGTTATCATGAAATCCTGTCCGAAATATCAATTCATGTCCATCTGGAATTCCATGAAGAGCAATGGTTCATTCTCTGGACATGTTAGTACCAGTATCATCACCTTCATCGGACTAAATCATGAACCTCGCGGACTTCTCTGATTGTGGTGTTTCTAACACTATCACGCAGAGTCTTCCCAGTAATAGCGCGTAGTGTTCTCATTTCCATTTTCCTCAACATACTTTTGGTTAGCATTTATGCAAAAGTCTAAACCAGAATATTTGTAGAATTGGGGATTTTAAATACAATTCAGTAAAGGACTTCTGGAATGTTCCGATAACTACTTGTCTCTAGGTCGTCGAAGAACCCCTCAAATATAGAACGACAGGAAAGAATGTAACACAAAAATTCAAATATAACTATGCTATGTTGATATTATAAAAAAATGTTGTATTTACCTTGTAGTGCGAATGAATTTAAAGTGTAAATGTCCCGTGGAACCTCACAATGTCAAAGAATCAATGAACTGATGCCCAGAAATGTGTTTTAATATATTTTCCTATTAAATGTTTGAAAATTTTATTCTTGCATGATGCTCAGTACAAATGTATATTGCGTGTAAAATACTGCAAGTGTTTTGTTAGTGAAGTTGCCAAAGAGACAATGTGTGGAGGCAGGGAATCGCTGGTGGGTGATGGTGAAAGTCGCAAACTTTATTTTTTGATTGAAATAAATGGTTTTTAAATATATTTGCATTTTTCATTTTAACCTCTTTGAACAAATTATCTACACACAAACCTTTTTACGCCACAAATATAACCCACAATTAGTGGCATGTCTAGAGTACCAGAAAGGCAAGCCCGTCCTTTGTGTGGTAAGTAAGCAAAAATGTATAGTTGGTCTAAAAACCTCGCAGAAGGCATATCGTCACCTGAGAGTAAGAAGGTTCTAACTGACAAAAGTAAAAAGCTGAGAAAAATCAAGACAAAGTTTTGTTGGTTTCAGGTGTGTATCTTGGAATAAAGGGGTTTTATTCCAATTTCACGAGATTCTTTTACCAAGAAACGTGTAAATTTTGTCTGGCAACAGTTGGAATAATAAAGTTCTAAGTTTGAATGAATCCTTCTTCAGTGAATCGTGTGTTTTGAATGATTAGATAGAACTTGATTCTTTTCGTAACATCAAAATGACGATACTATTATATGTTTTTTTAATTGTACGTATAGATAAGGTTAGTAAGAACCCTTTTCACGAAAAAAAGCCAAATGTGAAATTTTGTTAGTTGGAACCCTCTTACTCTCAGGTGACGATATATAGACTTAACAATATAAATAATCAAACACATGCATAATTAATACGAATGAAAACATCAGTTTTCTAGAAGTTTTATTATATTTTATGGGAATGACATGTTTATTTGATAATGCCTTAGAAGTGTGAAATATGTCATTCCCATAAAATATAATAAAACTTCTAGAAAACTGACAAATATGTTATGAACAAAATATTGAAAGGATCATTAAGATGGTTTGGACACATGGAAAGAAAGAATGGTAAAAAAAGTATATGTTAATGATGTAAATGGAACCAGAAATAGAGGAAGACTGAGGAAAACGTGGCACGATCAAATAAATCAAATATTGAATGTCGACCATGTGAGAAGTCAGAGAAAGCTACGCACGTGCATGACACGATGTATGAATGTTGAGGCAGCGAGAGAAATATGTCAGGAAAGAAAAGGGTTGCAGTCCATTCATTCTGCCTACCCCTTCGGAGAGATGGTGTGATGGTTAGTTAGTTAGAAAACTGATGTTTTCCTTCGTATTAATTATTTAATATGGAGTTTTACATCATTGTTCAAGAAACAATAAATAACACATGCATGTTGAGGTACCTTACTGTGGCTTTGAGAAAAGTCATTTTTTTCTATTGAACTGAGAGAGCTTGGTGCAGAATTGAACCTGATGAAATTAAAATAATCTAAATAAAAGTGACACTTCTGTATTCACCACTTCACAGGACACAGAAGCTTCATCAGTGTAGTTAAAATGATATACAAGGTCTGTTCAAAAAGTATCAACCATAATTTTTATTGGCAAAACAAATAACGCTTTGAGGCGGAGCTTAGATGAGCAGTTTGTAAGAGTGCGTGTGCTCAATTTTTTCCACGACCACAGCGCCACTCAGTCGCTGCACGCTGTTGAAGAGTGAGCACAAATATTGTGGTCAGTTTTCCACCAGATGTTAAAAAGAACTTTGGTGTCCCCGTTGTCTTCGACTCTTCAGCCATCAGTCATCCCAGTCAGTGAGTCTATCCTTCCCCTTCCTCGTTTGCATCAATACCATCTCTCTCTCTGAGCGGATTCTAATATTGTTTCAGGACAGGTGATAAAAAGCGACACAATTTGCTCTCCAAGTAAATGACCATGCCATGAAGTGCTCTTGAGATAATCAGTTCATGGCGCTTTTAACTAACTAACTAACCAACATGCCGTTTCTCCGGAGGGAGTAGGCAGAGAAGGATGGATCGCCACATTGTTCTATCCTGTATAACTTTCGCGCCACTTCTACATTCACACATCGTGACATGCACGCTTGTCGATTGTTCCTACTTCTAACATTGCCGCCTTTCAGTAATTGATTAATTTGGTCTTGCCATGTCTTCCTTAGCCTTCCTCGACTACCTTTTCCATTCACACTACTTGTATATATCTTTTTAACTATCCTTCCCTCATCAATTCATTCCATAGACCCAAACCATCTTAGTGACCCTTTCTTGATTTTATTTATCACGCATTCATCCGCTTTACATTCCTTTCTTACTTCATCATTAGATATTCTATCATACATTATTTTCCGCACATCCTTCTTAGTGACCTCATTTCTATGGCATTTATCCTACTTTCATTTTGAGTGCACCATTTATTTTGCCTCTTCTTCTGATATCTTTCTCCATTTTTCTATCTCTTGTATATATGCTTCCCAGGTAGACGAATTCGGTAACGGTGCTCTAATTTCTCACCGTTCGCACTTATGTCACAATCTGTTATACATTCTTCCTTTTAAAATACCATAACTTTAGACTTTGACACGTTCACATCACAAGGTCATACTTATTGCATACTTCATATATTCTTGACACTAGGACTTGTAAATGGCGCTTGAATCAGAAAATTCAGTTAGGTAAGATGGTGGAAAGTAAAATAAAATACCAGAGTAAAAAGCAACATCACAATGTAATTAGAATCCTCCATAAGGCAATTGATGTATTTAACATTGCGTCTTACAACCTATATTTACAAATTTAAAATAAAGTTTTTGGTAAATAATCTAGTGTTTATTATATAGATACATAATAAAATAGTTTAGGGTTAAAATCAATCAAATGGAAACATAACAAACGCTGTAAATGTTCAAATGGTTTTATTATTTTAGTATTATTTAATACTATTGATTAGTAGAAATATTTTAGGTAGATTTCGGTTTAAAAGTTTTTTTTAAAAACTTATTCCTGACTGATTAAGATCAGAGATTATAAAACACATTTTGTATACAAGTTTTAATGAAATTTTTATTCATGTCAAAAGGCAGTTTTTGAGCATGCGAAAACATCACGTGATTGATGGCTTGATAAGATTGGATTAAAAAAATATTTTATTTGACAACTTGATTTATTATTTACTTGTATTAAGAAGAGGCGATTTGGAATGTCGAAAAGAAAGCAATGTTGAATAAATAAATATTTGTTTGGACAATGTTGTATAATCTCGATAACAGAAGAAATTAACTAAGTACCACGGAATAAAAAATAAAATAAAAATACAGTACTTAAATACAATAATATTTTTTGTGAATGTATACTTATACTTGTATACGAATACTGGATTTCACCCATGGTGGGTGATTAGATTAATTCATGAAATTTAATTGTATCTCAATATTCTCCATAGATGGCGTTAGTGTGTGGATTATATAGATTAATCTTAAAAAGATTAACATATGTAATCAAAAATCTACATAGAGGGCATATTGAAACTGACATGTGAAGTTAGGCATAGATTTGTAACATATATACAACCTCCAAAAATTTGTCTTACATGGTCATAAAGAAATAGGTGGAATGGGGAATGTTGTAATTACATAAAGCGGGCGCTTAACCCAACCAATGACAGGTCATAAGTCCTGTAAACACCTCGATCACCATATTCTGTTTCCAATTTGCATCTTCGTCTCTATTGAGATACAATTAATCCTTGAATTGATAACCCGCAATGGGTACAATCCAGTATTTGTCTACAAGTATTTGTATACATTCAAAATGTTGTAAAAACTTTTTTATTATTCGGTAATTAAAGGCCCAAATTTGACATGATTCAGTCAAACACAACCACGTTTAAATCGGATTGATTTGACTACAGTTTTTTTTTAGAATTGCTCAAGTCTAGATTTATTATAGAACTCACAAGGGTATTTAATTTTATGTATTTGTTAAACAAAACTCTTGATAAAGTGACAAGTGAAATAATAATTTTAATGTGTTTTCAAATTAAATAATTGTTGTATTCAAATAAATATGTACACTGTAAATGAAATCAGCAACATATAAACTGACATCTAATTGAGCAGATATCAAGAGAGAGGATTGCATAATTATATGTTTTCGTCAGCACCTGCTTGACAATTTAACAGTGGCATTTTGCTTTATCTCTTTAATAAGCTAAATTTGTTTACAAAAGATGCAGATTAACATATTAGGGTTTTTCATTAAGAGCGCTCGAACATTGAAATGAAATAAAACAACCTGTCTGAGTGATATTGTCACAATTTTTTTTTTAATTTTACAGGAAATTCAATGACATTATGTATGGAATAAAATTTCGACCAAATGGCCTCCGTGGCTTCGCTGCAGGGACGTTTGAATTTTGACAGCGTATAGCCGCTATTTTGGTAAAGCCATAGCAGTCAAACTTGACAATAATACTTATTTAGTCATGACATTTCACTATGGAACTGAAATTGATAAAATTTATTATCAAAATCAGTGCTCTGTTCACCAAATGGTCCTGTGCGTTGCGTTCAATTTATGACATTCACATTCATAAATCTCCATATTGGAAAAATTGTTTATGGTGCTTGCGGCCTGGTAAAAGACGGCATTGACATTTTCACGCAAAGAATAATTTAAATTCAATCACGTCACTTTACATATCTTTTGATATACATAATATTGCATTGAAAATGATAAGTGAAACTAGATCCACAATAAAATACACTTAACCTAAGAATTAATGGTAGAGTATAACTGTTTATAACTTTACCAAATTTTAAAACTCTCGATCAAGGCACACTTATAGGTATTTTTAATTGCATAAAAATACATAAGTACAAAAGTAACACAGTTAAACATTACTAGCAAAGATCACAATATTCTATTATTAATAATTTTAAAACAGAAAAAATAACATTAGGATTTTTTAAAAACTAATTGTATTCCCCGATTCTATAATAATTTTTATTATAATTAACATACCTTGAATGACTAAGGAAATACATAAATATTATATTATTTTTTTAAATAAATTAATTAATCTCAATAAACATTATAATTTCGATGTCATTAGTCACTGTTAATTGTACATAAAAAAGGCAAAGTTTTATGTTATGTAATTAGTAATTTATAATACAATAAGGCTATTTAATTTATTTATTTAAATATATATATCCACTCTGGCAAGTCACAAATCTTAATCTGTCGAATATGGAGCTAAAAACCTCTAGATAAATATATTTAATATCCTAAATAATTTGTATTTAAAACTCTGCGATGAAATGTTAGGGAGTATCATAAAAAAGTACAATTAAACAAAACAATGTTCTTTTAATAACCGCTTTTTGTCTTTATTTCGACAGCAATCGGTTTCGCCAAGCTAGCTGGCATCGATAGACCGGTTGAGTCACGAAATAAAGACAAGAAAAGCGATAGCTGTAAAATTTGACAAGAATACTTATTTAGTGTTGACATTTCACCATGGAACGCTACACGCTTCAACAATGCGTTGAAATTGTTAAATTTTATTATCCAAATCAGTGCTCTGTTCGCCACGTTCCACATTGTGTGCTTTGCGTCCAATTTATGGCATTCATGGGAGTCCACGATACATCGTTTAATGCATAAATTTGAGACAACCGGATCAGTGGTCAATGAAGCAGTGTCTGTACGTCTATTCCGCGTCGTGCTTAAGAGCTGGGTCTTTCTGCGACATCAACTTGGCTGCTTTTGCGTCGAGACTTGGGTTTTCATCCGTAGAATGTTCAATTAATTCAAGAGCTAAAGCCCAACGACCACAGATAGCGCTGATTTCAAAGTTAATTTTTATTGTAAAACTCTTTAGTTATTAAAAAACGTTGTTCTATTCAATTATTATTTTAAATGAACTTCCATTAAGATATTTCAGTAAAGTCATTAGATTATCTTATAAATTAAAGGTTATTGTATAAACGTTTGTCAAAAATAATTGACAAAATATTTGTTTTCATAATGTTTCTGATGATCAAAATACTTAAAATATAATAATATTTTTTTGACAATACAGTAGAACGTCATTTGTTCGGACTAATGGGACCGGAGGTTTTCCGGATACTGTTTTTCCGGATAATCATACGTCATCTCGAATGAATAAGGAAACTCGAAAACATCGGGAGACTGACTGTCCGTAGGGTGCAGGGGAGAATGAGAGGAGGAGGGAGGAGAAGGATGATCAACCCACACCCAACGTTGTGTAGGTGTGGTGAGGTAAGCTTAGTCATGCGTAGGTCACGGTACAGAACACTTCATCACCTCGGCTTATCCGGATAATTGACGTTCCGGTTAACTGACGTCCGGATAAACTACGTTCTACTGTAATTTGATTGTGAACATGACATATAGGAGGCATTACACATGTAAAAAAAACTACATATAAAACCTTTAAAAAATAAATAGAATAAAATAATGGAATGTTTAAGTAATAGTTAACCATAAATGAATTGTAGAGGTGTAGAGTGTTATAAAAATTGGAATTCAACATCATTTGTAAGTTGTCAACACATTATGGTAGTTAGACGTTTCAGTTTATGACAGGTCCTTGAAACAATAGTGAAAATGATAACTCATTATCGCAATAAATTTGACACTTTTGTGCAAGTTATGTATTCATAGTAATAATCTTCTTCTTCTTCTTCACTTTTGATAGACTCAGGAGTCTGTTATTTCAGGCGGGTCCTCTTGAGACGCTGAACTCCAGCGTTCACATCGTTTCGGGGGTCTTCCTGGTCGGCGTTGTCCGTTTGGCGTTACATGGAAAGCTATGTATGGTATTCTATTCGAGCTCATTCTTTCTACATGTTGATGCCAGTATCGCCGTCTTTGACGTCCCCATCTGACCACATCTTCGACCTCGCAGATTTCTCGGATTGCTGTATTCCTAACTCGATCGCGTAGGGTTTTGCCAGCTATAGCGTGGAGTGTTTTCATCTCGGTTGTCCTGAGCATGCTCTTTATCATGAAACAATAGTGAAGACAGTGTCTGCCCTCGATTCAATGCCATATGTGAGGATTGGTCACACACAGGTCTAATAAATGCGTACCTTGTTGTCAGTCCTCATGTCCTTGTTTCTCCATATGACATCTTTCAGGCAGCCTGCAACCGCTGCAGCCTTATCTACCTGTAACCTTACTTCTCTGGGGAGGTCATTAGAGCTGGTTACTTCGCTTCCGAGATATCTGAATTCATCATAGTAATAATATAAGAGAGTTAGGAATACAGCAATCCGAGAAATCTCCGAGGTCGAAGATGTGGTCAGATGGGGACGTCAAAGACGCCGATACTGGCATCAACATGTAGAAAGAATGAGCTCAAATAGAATACAAAGCTCTCCATGGAACGCCAAACGGACAACGACGACCAGGAAGACCCCCGAAACGGTGGAGATAAAGCTGGAGTTCAGCGTCTCAAGAGGACCCGTCTGAAATAACAGACTCCTGAGTCTACCAAAAGTGAAGAAGAAGAAGGAGAAGAATATAAGATATCTGAATTCATTCAATAGTAATAATGCATTAAAGAAATATGATATGATGAGTATATTCATATTTAAAGTTTATCTAAATTATTTGAATCAAACTACTGATCTTGATCACACAAGCGATTGTCATTTTTCATATTTAAGAACCAATGTTCAAGAGACGAATACTCTTAACACAAGAGATTATTCCGCCATCTTGACGTGCCATTGTCCTTGTGCTCTTGGTCTGTGTGTTGTCTCAAAATTCCTATTTTAATGCACGGAGTGAATATTTAAATACATATTATATTTATATGAAAATCTAGTTGTGCTTAAACAGTTGTGGATCTTAGTAACTTGTATTTTCAAAAAGATTAAAAATGATACAGAAATGACACATTTAATGGTTCCTTGAACTTACCAAATATTTGATAATACATCAGCAATGTTAAAACACAATTATTTAATTAATATGAATGAAAATGTCTGTTTTTTAGACGTTTTATTATATTTTATTATACGTTAATGATGTAAATGGAGTATGGAGTCGAGGCAGACCGAGGAAAACGTGGCATGACCAAATTAATTAAATTTTAAAGGTTGGTCATGTTAGAAGTCGGAGGAATCGACGTGCGTGTATGACTCGTTGTGTGAATGTGGAGGAAGCTAGAGAGGTTTGCCAGTATGGAGTAGTGTGGCAGTCCATTCTCTCTGCCTACTCCTGCAGTTCCCTGTCAACTCTAGCTCGCCTCGGGACTTCGGTATTGGTAACCATGTCTGTCCAGGGAACTCTGAGCATTCGGCGATGGAGCCACATTTCAAATGCTTCCAATCTGTTCATTGAGTTAACTTTCAAGGTCCACGTTTCACATCCGTACAATAAAACAGACCACACATAGCATTTGATCATTCTCTGGCGGAGTTTCAAGTTTACGTTATCATTGCAGAAGAGTGATTTCATTTTATTAAACATAGCTCCTGCTGCCTCAATTCTGCATTTTATCTCTACATCTGGGTCAAGAGATTCCGTTAGTATGCTGCCGAGGTATTTAAATTTTTCCACCCTTTCAACGTTACGGCCGTTCAAATGCCATACTGACCCACTGTAGTCAAGCTTTATATACACAAGATAGGTGCAGAATGCGGGTAATTGATATTATCTTTGATAGGCAAAACATTCCATTCACATAAAATATAATAAAACTTCTAGAAAACTGATGTTTTCACACATATTAATTATTTAATACGAAGTTTTACACCATTGTTCAAGAAACAATAAATACGTTCTTTCATAATAAAAATCTTTCTTCTTAAAAAAATATGTAGCGATAGTTTTCTATTTTTTTCATACATTCAAAATTATGTCTTTATCTGGTTTCATTATATATTGCTAATACAAATTGTGGGCAGGACATTACAAAGGTGCGGAGTATATAACACGTCAAAATGAGTTTTTGATCCTAATTGGTGTTAAACATAAAGGCCAATGACTGTGCAAAGTGATTGAATAGTAGAGTGTAGTTCAAATGTCACCCTAAAGATGTCACTCGTGGTACATAACACATGATACAATCAGTGGCGGTACTCCCATAGAAGCCCAGAAGCCCGGCTTGCGTATGAAATTTTGAATCAAAACCTCCTCTGTCTTACAGAGGTTCAGCTTTCGGGGCTATTCCTCTTACGTCTGATGGGAACATTGTTGGAAGGTGATTTGGTGGGTTGCTGGTTTATGCGAGGGCACGATTACTTAGATTTGGGGGTTTTGATTCAAAATTTCTTACGCAAGCCGGGCTTCTGGGCTTCTATGGGAGTACCGCCACTGGATATAATAAACAGTTGTTTCTCATTTTCTTTGTTTTATGTTTAAACCACTAAGCACCTTTGCAATATCCTTCCTTCAATTATCTTTGTCTATAAATTATTTTAAAACTCACAAATAAGAATGTGGGACTTTATAAATAAGCTAAGTACTTGGGTAACACAGGTAAAAAGTAAGTACACAGTCTAAAATAAATGCAAAAAATATTATAACCTAAATCTTAACTATTTCCTTGTAAGGCCGGCTTATAAAAATTCTGTAGATATAGCTTTAAACATGTTATTTAAAAAAAAATTATGCACCAAATTACAAGGCTGTGAGTTCAGTTGAGTAATGTCATGTATAAGTAGCACCATCATTCAACTGGTGACATGACACTATAACTCTTGAAGGGCAGCAGAGTTTATCAGTTTGATAATAATATCTTGACCAGGATCTAAACTTGGGATCCATTGCATTACCTGGCAATCCCTTATAGCAAACTCTGTTATAGCTAATTAATACAAATAAAAACGTTAGTTTTCTAGAAGTTTTATTATATTTTATGGGAATGACATGTTTCGCCCTTCTAAGGCATTATAAAATGTGACGAAACTTCAACTCGTTGCAGTTTATATACACTAGTAAATGGAGCAGAATATGATAATTAACCGCCCTACTTTTGGGTTATTTTCCGAGAAACGTGCAAAAAACAAGCAGATTTTTTAATAATGAAATTTAATTACATACAATTTTTTTTTTTTTAAATTACGAAACGTCAAATACTCGGCCGCACACTTGGCCTGCCCCTTGTAAAACTATCATATTTATGAAGACTTGTGCTCAAGTTTTGATGGCACACGCGCGTATCCCTAAAACTTTGTACATTTTAGGTACATTATTTTTTCTCAAGCCCGTACTTGATACAGGATATCGTAGAATGGTACAGTCAAAGTGAATGTATCACGTACATTCAAATAGGTAGGGTGGTTAATGAAAATTGATGTGACTTTATACATTTTTGATATGAATATATGTTAAATTAGGGTTTTTGTTATGCTTATTAATTTCTAATTAGAAATTAATAGGCATAACAAAAACCCTAATTTAACTTTAATCAATGAACAAACTAACATATATTCATCCCCACTCCTTAAGGTAGTTTCGATATATAATTAGATTCAAAGAACTCTCGATTCTGCACTGTATTTATTTCACATTTCAGATGCAGAAAAGAAGAATACATCGATTGAGTCTACGCACGCAGGATGGCGATTTTATTTTATATATAATACTTAGAATCATTAGTCACCTTGAAATATCGCACGCTTAATAGTAAACTGACCGATTATGGTTTAGGTCATAATTGAGTTAACATTAGACAGACGCTTGTGTTAACGCTATCCATTTGTATGTGTTTTTTTATTGTTTTTGTCAAAACACCGACTCATGTCAGATTGACCAAAACTTGCTTTTTTGAGTTAAGCCAGTGTTCTATTAAGCGTGCGATATGTAAAATCATTTGTAAACAATTTGTAAAAAGATGTTTTTATTAGAAACACTTTATTTTGTCCTACCTCAAATAACTTA
This sequence comes from Lepidostoma basale, assembly GCA_022606425.2. Classification (NCBI taxonomy): domain Eukaryota; kingdom Metazoa; phylum Arthropoda; class Insecta; order Trichoptera; family Lepidostomatidae; genus Lepidostoma; species Lepidostoma basale. The sequence goes on along the minus strand of JAHDVF020000159.1, from coordinate 626,186 downwards.
TTTTTGATTTATATAATAACATTTAGTATCCCCTAACTATGTAATCATTGTCATAATTTTTTTTATTGAGTACCAAGAAACACTTTCCAATATTTCTGGATCTACCCAAATAATTATTTGTTAAAAATGTATAAAGTCACATCAATTTTCGTTAATTACCATATTCTGCTCCATTTACTAGTGTATATAAACTGCAACGAGTTGAAGTTTTGTCACATTTGATAATACCTTAGAAGGGCGAAACATGTCATTTTCATAAAATATAATAAAACTTCTAGATCATTCGTATTAATTATTTAATATGGAGTTTTACATCATTGTTCAAGAAACAATAACTCTGTTATAGCTACTTGATTTGAGTGGTTAAGCATGCCAATATGGAAAAGTTGTAGTCAGTAAAACCCTTAAGAAACACAAATGTGATTTAACAGGATTCAAACACTCTTTATTGCACTGATTTTGAAGACATAATGGCATTTAGACACAGAATTATATTTAAAAGATAATAAAATGATCTAAAACTGACAACTGCTATCTTTTAGAAAAGGATATTAAGATTCTGGTAATCTTGTGTAAAATACGGAGAATAAAAATGGTATATTCCAAGTTTGCAATACTTTGTAAGACTTTCGATTCAGAATTCAATAATGAAAATCTTATTAACTTCTGCGCTGTATAATTGTGAAAGTGTCATACAGTAATGTAGAGGGGTGCAGTCTTTCTTGTGGAGAGAAGACACCACACAATAACAACACATTCAAATATAAATACAATTAATTAAATTATAAAATATATAAGCTGTATAAACTGTCTTTATGTTTTAAGTGACTATTAAAAATATATTCTGTTAAATATAAGAATGTACAAATTCTAAGTTAAGATCTAACGAATGTGTCATCGCTGAAAAAATCCGAGGATTTTGCTGGTGGTGGTAGGTTCAGCGCGGCCGTTGTCAGCCACCTTCCGTTTCCTTTCCTGCGAAGACAATTTGCTTTTCATCTGTTCTTCGATGAGCTCTTGCATGTCCATCTGAAAACGAAAGAAACAAACGGGGTCATAGATTGACAGGACATTTTATTTTTTATTATAAAAGTACAGGAAGACAGAGAAAAACATGGCACGATCAAATCAATCAAATATTAATTGTCAGTCACGTAAGGGTCCAAAAAATCGACACACATGCATGACAGGATGTACGAATGTTAAGGAAGCGAGAGAAGTGTGTCAGGAAAAAAACAGAGTGGCAGACCAATCTTTCTGCGTACCTCTTCAGAGAGACGGAATGATGGTTGGCTGGTTATTTTTTTTTATAAAAGTATACAAATACTGTTTTATTGTTCTTAAAAATGAGGTAAATCCCCATATAAAATTATTAATATGAAGGAAAAAAACCGTTTTAAAGTTTAAACGGCCGTTCAAATGCAATACTGACCCATTGTAGTCTATCCCAAGTTTATCCCCTATACAAATGGTTAATGGTAGTTTTCAGTTTGTCAAGTACTTGTATAAAAAATTAAAATGCGTTCTGTTATGCAACTGACCTGCCACTGATCGAGCTGTTGGCTCAGCTCCACCTTCTGGCGCACCGCCTCCATGAGCTGCCCCGCGGCCTGCGCGAGCTCCACGCGCGCGCGCGCCGCGTCGGCTTCCGCGCGGGTTCGGCGCGACACCGCCGCGTCGCGCGCCGCCCGCGCCTCGGCCACGGCCGTGTCGCGCGCCAGCTCGCCGCCCGCGGCGTCCGCGCGCGCGCTAGAGGCCTCGTCGCGCGCGCTGGCTAGCTCCACCTCCCAGACGGACACCTGAAACATTAATAATACATCGTTATTTAAAAATTGGAAAGACAGTGGACCTACGAGTGTCCACAAATGATTCCACCCCAATCTTGATCCACGGCGTCCCCCTCATGACCACGACCAGCTTCTGCTACCTCGGTAGTATGATAGCGGGCTCGGGAGGTAGCCAGCAGAATTAACAAGGCAAGGGGAGCTGTCGGCTCCGGTATCATTTCGAGAAAGCTCAAGCTCCAAATATTCAGCAGTAGCGTTAAAAGCGTACTGCTGTACGGATGTGAGACTTGGAAGTCTACCGCGGACGTTATTGGTAAACTCCAGGTGTTTATAAATAGGTGCCTTCGCTCAATATTCAAAATTTATTGGTCCCAAACAGCGTCAAATGCCGCTCTCTGGACTATGGCAGGCGAAAAGCCAATTAGAGAACAGGTCGCTAGACGCAAATGGCAGTGGATCGGTCACACTCTGAGACGGAACCCAGCCTGCATCGCTCAGGGTGCACTAGACTGGTCCCCTATGGGGGGAAAGAGAAAGCGAGGCAGACCTAGAGCCACCTGGAGAAGAACCCTGCAGGACGAGGTTAAGGCGGCAGGCCTCACTTGGGATGATGTTAGGCAACAGGCATGCGATAGAGTCGGGTGGAGAAGGTTCCTTGAGGCCCTATGCACCACGGAGATGTGACAGGACAAAAAGAAGAAGAAGAAGATTTGAAAATTGGACCTACCGACGAATTGCCCACGTTTCATAGAGGGAACACGTTACAAATGAGGAGGTTCTCAGCAGAGTTGAAGAGAATAGCACATGTTGAACACCAACGTAAACTTGAAACTCCGCCAGAGAATGATCAAATGCTATGTGTGGTCTGTTTTATTGTACGGATGTGAAACGTGGACCTTGAAAGTTAAGGGGTTAGGTGGGTTTGAAAATTTCAAAAAATGTTTTTTTTTTGTCTTATTAAATAGTAAAATATGTTAAAAATATTCTCTTACGACTCGTGAAGCAAGAATTCATCACAGGCAAGAGCAAAAGGATGCCCTGGATACTGCCGCAGCAGCAGGTACTTTGCTTTATGATGCCGGAATCGATGATTCTATGTAAGTTTAATATATTTTTTTGCATGTTATTTCAATTTACAACTTTAAACGCGTTTATCTCAAAACTGAATTATTCAAGTCGGTGGACACGATTTCTCGAAAAGCTATAAAGCGATTTTGTTCAAATTTTGCACACATCTTTGAAATAACATTATCTAGTCAATGAACGAAGTTTTTTTTTAAAATTTTATTACAACTAATTTTTTCGAGCCAATACATGGCGAAAATTTGACAAAAAAATGTGTTTTTTTGTTCAAAGTCTGTCAAAAATTCAAATTTTAATTTAATTTTTTTCCTTCGTCCAAAAACGAGATTTATCCATGTACTAACGAAATATTTTTGGTTTTTTGATTTTAGATGAACCAATCATGAGTTATGCTGTCCACGGCAAGAGCATGTTTTTTTGAGACGTCAAGGAAGATGAGGTACCAACGGCTGAGTTTTCGGAATTTTTTAATAAAAATTTCACAAAATACTGTTTAAATATGTATATTTGATATCCTGAATTGTTTAAATAAAATATATGATTGTATATATATAAAAAAAGTAAAAATACCCTTTTTTGAACCTCTGAAACCCACCTAACCCCTTAACTCAATGAACAGACTAGAAGCATTTGAAATGTGGCTCCATCGTCGAATGCTCAGAGGTCCCTACAGACATGGTTACTAATACCAAAGTCCTGAGGCGAGCTAGAGTTGACAGTCCTCATTTCTGTGGTCCTTATGAGACTTATTGTTCTCTGATGGTGTCAGCCTTCGTTTCGATTCCATACGTCATTATAGGACTTATTTAAGTATTTCTTTATATACATTTTGTACGAGATGTTGAAACGTTGAAAACAAATCCCTGCAAGATTACTAATATATAACTGGTGAAACTGTCTGATCATTAGGTGTGCTCATAGCCAGATGAAAGAGTATAAAACACAATGTCGCAATTAACAGAATGGCGAAAATCCCAAAGGCGAGTTCGCCAAAGATAATTGTGCAGGCCAAGCACGCGATAGAGTTTTATAACGTATTTTTTCAACGAAATGCTTTCCTTTCAATGTTGACATGACATATACTTTTCTTTGCATCATCTCTGTCACGCATTTACTAACATTCAGTTCATATTATGTAAAGGTGTTACCTGTATGTATAATTCTTATATTATTTAATTTAATATAAGAATATTATAATAGAGACGAAGATGAAAATTATTTGGAAACAGAATATGGTGGTCGAGGCGTTTACAGGACTCATGACCTGTCATTGGTTGGGTTAAGCGATCGCTTTATGTAATACAACATTCCCCATTCCGCCCTTCTACGAACACCACTTCTATTAAATGCAACCATGTTGATAAAAATTTCACATATTTTAGTTCAATCTACACTAGCGCCATCTATTGAGACTAGAGGTAAGCATTAAGCAGAAAATCCTCTGAGTTTGCTGATCGAAGCGTAGATTGCCGCAAGCTAGGGCTATCAGCAACACAAAGTTCAGATAAATAGACTGGTGCCGTTCCGTAAGCGCTTTAAAAACCGTCCAGCATAGTTTATACTGGATTTTTTCAGGATACTCGAGCCATTGAAGATCTTTTAGATTTTATGAAATATGCGAGGTATCTTCTACCTTGCAGATTTCGCGGATACCCGTGGTCCTCACCCTAGTATGCGTTCATAGGCATAAAATAGTCTAAGTAATTTGAGAGCGATGTTCTTTGTAAATCAATTGTTATTCCCAACAGACGTAATTTATAGTGAACAGCAAAAGCGTGACTGGTTTAGTATTAATTAGTTAGAAACGAGGTGTCGGCGGCAAACCTCCCATTAGGGCGGCAAGGAGTGTTCTTTAATTCGCCATGATTAGTTGATTAGCTCCGAGTATTAAACACATTTAAGTATGCACGCAATATCGTATATATTTTTATTTTATTTTATTATTATTTTGTTGAATCGCTCTTTACCCTCTCAGAGCCGCTCAGATGTAAACTGATCATCGATAACACACCTATTGAGCAAGTCATACGATTCACTTACCTAGGCATAGAGATCGGTAGCTACAGTGACCTATATGACGAGGTGCGAGCACAAACCAATAAAGCGACAGCCGTGGCTGGCTGCTATCGCGACACCATATGGAGGAACAAATACATGCTAACCGAAAGTAAAGTCAAGATATACAAGGCATGCGTTCATGACGTATGGAATAGAGGTCAGAGCCGATACCAATAGAACTAAGAACCTTCTTAGAGTACAGAAATGCGAACCCTACGCTCCATCGCAGGCAAAACCCTCAGAGACCGGATCAGAAATGAAACGATAAGGTCTGTCTGTGGTGTTGAGGACACAGTGAGATGGCGAAGAAGCAGAAGGCGCTTTTGGAGAGACCACGTGGACCACATGGAGAATACAATAATTGCAAAAATTGTTAAAGATGAAAACCCAAGCAGCAAGAGATTACCAGAAAGGCCGCCGTAGAGATGGAGAGATGGCTGGACATTATCATCCCAGAACAGCCCACCGTCACAAACAGGTCATACGACCTAAACTAAGAGGAAGACGAAGAAGAATAAGCTCTTCACCCCATTAAAGCGCGAGTCAAATCGATGTAAAGGGTATAGCTATCATAGTGATTCTCATGACATGTGATAGGTAGATATAATCAAAAGCATTTTTTATATATAAAGTATTTGGGTTCTAATAACCTGCTGTATATAAACTATAATTGTATTAATTATAATCTATAATACATATAAATAAAACTCAATCTGTAGTTTGTGTGCGGACTTTTTCCTCGGTTATTCCTAAACAGATCCTCAGGAAACTTATAGAATTGATTAAGTGGAATACGGCGGTGGTTATAGGCATATTTTTGTTACTAATCGAGCTTTAATTAACTTTATAAATTAATAAATTAGTTGAAAATTTTTGTTATACAGGCGAACATAGACCTTAATAATCGAGGCTCTGAGTCTCAATTATTAATAAAAGTCAAGGTCCTGCAGCAAATCTCTGTTTAGAAAATATTTTACAAATGTACAGATCGATATGTTTTCATAATACTAACCATTTCATTAGAACTAAATCAACAATAAACGTGAAACTATCGTTCCAATAAGGTTAGGAAAACAATTCGATCGGAAAAAATGAATAAAAAACATTAAAAAATATTGATTATGTCTAAAAGGGTTGACTTTCTGAACAGAGGAAGGATTTTACTGAAGGGAGTGCATGCACAAATTTTATGAAAGCGTTTTTTTGTATTATGAGACTTATGTGAAATATCCCCTAAGTAATCTAAAGTAATGGGTGGCCATCTCTTCGAATTCGGTTTCGAAATAGAGCGGAAGAAGGTATTATGATCAAAATTATGAAAGGATCGCTGCGTTGGTTCGGACATATGGAGCGCATGGATGGAGAAAGAATGGTTAAGAAAGTATACGTTAACGATGTAAATGGAGTACGGAGTCGAGGCAGACCGAGGAAAACATGGCATGACCAAATTAATAAAATTTTTAAAGGTTGGTCAAGTTACAAGCCGGAAGAATCGACGTGCGTGTATGATTCGCTGTATGAATGTGGAGGAAGCTAGAAAGGTATGTCAGGATAGAGTTGTGTGACGGCCCATTCTCTCTGCCTACCCCCGCGGGGAAACGGCGTGATGGTTTGTAGTAGAAATAAAATTAAAAATTATTTTTAATAATCAATTTTGACTGATGTTATGATTTTATTAACTAACTAACTAACTAATCATCACGCCGTCTCCCTCAAGCGGTAGACAGAAAGATTCATACATCGTGTCATGCACACGCGTCGATTTCTCAGACTCCTCACGTGGCCGACATTCAATATGTTATTTATTTGATCGTGCCACGTTTTCCTCGGTCTTCCTCTAATTCTGGTTCCATGTACATCGTTAAAAAAAATTTTTTTTACCATTTTTTCTTTCCATATGTCCAAACCATCTTAATGATCCTTTCATTATTTTGTTCATAACACCATCATTCGCACCGCATTCACTTCTTATATTTTCATTCGACACTCTATCATACACAGAGTATGCACACATTCGTCTAAGAGATCTCATTTCTACTGCATTTATTCTACTTTCATCCTTCTTTTGCCAGTTCCATGCTTCGCTTCCATGCATACTAATTTTATTACATCTTTCAAAACTTACCAAATTACACATTCCATCACAATAAATAAATTGTATTGTTATTATTTTACTGACTTTATCGAAGGTTACATTAACCATTCAGTCGGCTTCATTTTCACGGGCGCTCCCTATTACACTGTCACTTGCTTTGACCATCACCGCCACATTATATTTTCCCGGAAAAGCTTCTTTACAAATGGCGTGCCTTCTGCGGCCTTCACCCACCTACCAACCCCCACACCACCCCCTCCAGCCGCCACCCTTGCGTGCGGCGGTAAACACACCATATTTACGTTCAAATCTATTCATTTATGCATATTACACTAATTATATCAGCGGTGATAGGGTCATGGGAGACAAGTGATGAAAAACATAAAACGAAGTTAAGTAGACAACCACTTAATTTTTTTGTGATGGTAACATTTTGATTCCCGAACTGTGGATTTATTAATTGATTTTCAAATAGACACTTCATTTATTAATTAATCATCAAATAGACACTCCATTTATTGATTGATCATCAAATAGACACTTATTCTGCTTTTAGACCTTTGGTCTGTTTCTTTAATCAGCTGGCCTCTCTTGGGAGGTCGACTCCCGGCTATCCCTCCATCTATTTGGCGGTCTTCCGGGCGGGCGTTCTTCTTTTCTGTTATCATCCTCAGCGTCGGCATCTCTGCCACCCGCACTTTAGCCTTCGTTCTTGTGGTATCCGCTCTAGTCTCAATGCTATGTTTCAGTATAGCAGTATAGGCCTTAAGCAGGTTTTGGATATTCTGTACTTACTGTCAGTTCTCATATACTTGTTCTTATAGACACTCCATTTTTTTGTGGTGGTAACATTTTGTTTCCCAAACTATGCATTTATCGATCATCGAATAGACCTTCCACTTTTTGTGGTAGTAATATTTTGTTTCCCAAACTGTGCATTTATTGATCATCAAATAGACACTCCATTTTGTGTAGTAGTAACATTATCCTTCCCGAACTTCTACCATGAAATTTCAAAGAACAATATAATTTTTTTTGATCACGAAATAAAATATTTTTATGATGGTAACATTTTGTTTCCTCAAATTGATCTAAATAGACACTTTAATGATTAAAATAATTATCTTGTTTAAAAGCTCTTTACATCACTAAGGTGCGACCCAAATCGATGTAAAGAGTATAGCTATTATATTGATTCTCATGACATGTGATAGGTAACTATTCTATCACTTTAGATTCTACAACAGACCAAAGACATTGTGAGAATCAAACGGTCATCGCCAGGAATCGAAACAGGGACTGGTTAAGATATATATTTTTTTACCATTCTTTCTTCATTCATTATTTCCGTATGTCCAAACCATCTTAATGATCCTTTCATTATTTAAAAATAAATTATTATCTTGTTTAAAAGCTCTTTATATCATTAAGGTGCGACCCAAATCGATGTAAAGGGTATAGCTATTACATTGATTCTCATGACATGTGATAGGTAGCTAATATATCACTAAAAACCAAAGACATTGTTAGAATCAAACGGTCATCACCAGAAATCGAAACAGGGACTGCCACGTAGGTCGCCATGAGACATATGAGACGCAGTTAATGTCATCTAAATATTCGTGCATTATTTCTCTTTCACACAATATGGTTAACCAAAATACCAACACATATAGCCAACTCCTTAGTACAAGAAACATAGAAAACCTCAAAAAAATTCATTTAACGATTTTCTATAGTTAACAATGACGTTGCAAAAATGATTTGAACCAACTGTGAAACACGCGTGATGTGGTAGCATTTCCTAGCCTACCGCTTGCCTTGACGTTCAAATACCGTAGGATACTCCATGTTGTCACGAGAGGGTTCGATTCACAATTTCCACAAAGAAAACCCTCATAAAATTTACATAAACGTACAATGCTTACACAGTTGAATAAGTAATTTTCCTCAAATATAAGTTATTTCGAATTTCTCAAATGGTATTTAAACTGTTAATAAATATGTAAACAAAATGTAACCTTATGTGTACGTGGATTATTATAATTGAATGTTCAATTGTTTTTATTAGAATATGTGTTGCAGCAGCTGGCAAAAAATAGATAAATCCCGTAGAAATGAGATCACTAAGAAGAATGTGCGGGAAAACGATGTATGATAGAATACGGAATGAAAAAAAAGGAAGAAATGTAAGGCAAATGATTGTATCATGAGTAAAATTTAAAAAGGATCCCTGAGATGGTTTGGATATATGGAGCGAATGGACGAGAGAATAATGGTTAAAATGTTATATACAAGCAATGTGAGTGGAAAGATCAAGGAAAGTATGGCATGATCAAATTAATCAAATAATGAAAGACATTAGAAGTCGGAAAAATCGACGAGCATGCATATTACGATGTATGAATGTGAAGGAATCTAGAGAGGTATGTCAGGACAGAACGGTATGGCGGTCCATACCCTCTGCCTACCTCTACGGAAAAACGGCGTTATGGTTAGTTAGTTATTTAGTCTTCCACGGTAGATTTTCAAAAAAACTTCGCTGTTATTTTTTTAATTTGAATGTTGCGAGAATGCTGGTGTTGCTAGATTATAAAATAGTATGCTTTCTACATAAACTGCAGGTAGGAACTTGGAGGGATTCGGATTATTCGCGTCTCGGTGTGGAATTAAAGCATGGCGGGTGTAATGAAGGTAGTATTACGCAGTTGGAAAACCTGGTCGATCCCGAATCAGAACTCATTGACATTGTCCAAGCAAAATTAATTCAGAAATAAATGATAACGGATGGGGTGGTTAAAAACCTTTAAATAAAATAACTAACTTATTTTTCGACTGTCGTTTTTTGTTCGATAAACGATTGCTCACGTGTCGCTCACTCGTGTCTCATGTGCAGTCGCTCTCATCTCTGTTTGTACGTTTGAAACAAGTTCAGTATTGCTTTGCAGTACGGACTGACACTACGCGTTTTGTCTGTCTTCTAGGAATTTTATATGGAATGACATGTTTCGCCCTTGTAAGGCCATTTGATTATTCCTTATAAGGGCGAAACATGTCATTCTATATAAAATTTAATAAAACGCCTAGAATACAGACGTTTTCATTTATATTAATTATTTAATATGGTGTCTTACATTATTGTTATGTGTAAAAACGCACCAAGTCCTATCTACACTACAAGTGGAGATATTTTCTGTAATAAGTCAATATAACTTAAATCCGTTCAGGAAAAAATCTCCAAGGGACTTAATGCAAATTCCCTGGATACATTTTTGATGATAAATTATCAATAACAATATTTCGGATGTATTCAGCGGAGCTTATGGAGCAGTACTGACTTGAAAAAAGGTGAGATTTTTGGTCGACCACATGATATCCTGGAGATGTCTACATGCTTCACTCAGGGGCAAACGTGGCAATTATTATTTTTATTTTTTTATTTTTTTACTAATTAATTATTATTTTACCTAATGTAATAGGTACTGTACATAAGATAAAATTATTGCATAACTTTTTTAAATAAAGAAGAAAAATACCATTTCTCACAAAGTGACTATAGTAGGTACAATGTGACTTCAATTTGATAACCTTACTATGGTATTATGTATCAGCGAAAATGCACTTAGTCATGTCAATCCACTATTATTTTGAAAAAAATGTGCTAATAGTTCAGTTATTATTTATTAAACCATTAAATAAAATGTAGTTAATGATCATTAGGATGGTTTGGACATATGGAAAGAATGAATGAAGAAAGAATGATAAAAAAATATATATTCACGGTATAAATGGAACCAGAAATAGAGGAAGACCGAGGAAAACGTGGCACGATCAAATAAATCAAATATTTAATGTCGGCCATGTGAGAAGTCCGAGAAATCGACGCGCGTGCATGACACGATGTATGAATGTTGAGGAAGCGAGAGAAATATGTCAGGAAAGAAAAGTGTGGCAGTCCATTCTTTCTAGCTACCCCTTCGGGGAGACGGCGTGATGGTAAGATAGTTAATTAGTTAGTTAATAGATCAATATACCATTTTTTCAAATTGACTTAGTAATGTTGTGAATAAAAAAAAATGTTGTATCCTTACAAACTTTCAACTTCAATTATCTCAGAAGTAGAAATTTTGACTTGGTGCTTTTTCGCAGAATATCCACGATATGTTGTGTGAGCCTACCTTGGTCTGCAGTTCCAGGATGAGGTCGTTCTTGGCCTGTAGGTCCGCGTCCCTGTCGTGCAGCTGGTGCGAGAGCTTCTCCAGCATGTCCTTGAAGCGCACGCCCTCCATGCCTGCCACGAGAAGAGCCAGTTCTTCGGCCACCTCGGCAAGAACCCCAGCTCTTAGCTGCACCTCAGACCCACCGTCCATACTGCTGTTGGATAGGTCAGAATGTAGCCCTGCAAGCATAAAAATATAAATATTTACATAATGGAGTTCTAGTGCCAACACTTATGTATGGAAGTGAAGCTTGGAGCTGGAAAGAAAAGGATGAAAGTAGGATAAATGCCGTAAAACGAGATCAGAAATGTAAGGCAGATGATTGCATCATAAGTAAAAATAAAAAATGATAGCGACTTTCGTGGCAGAGTGGTAAGAGCTCTGACTACCATACGGAAGGTTCCGGGTTCGATTCCCGGCGGTGACAGTGTGATTGTCACACTGTCTTTGGTCTGGTGTAGAATTCTCGTGACAATTAAACGGCGATAGATTAGCTACCTATCACATGTCACGAGAATCAATATATCAGCTAAAACATATTGTATACAGTAATTGGGTTCAAGCGACCTGTTGTATACAAAAAAAAACATATGAAACGAATGGACGAGAGAAGAATGGTTAAAATGTTGTATACAAGCACTGTGAGTGGAAAGAGAAGCCGAGGAAGACCAAGGAAAGCATGGCATGACCAAATTAATCAAATACTGAAAGGCGGCCACATTCGAAGTCGGAAAAATCGACTTGCGTGCATGGTACGATGTATGAATGTAGAGGAAGCCCGAAAGGTATGCCAAGATAGGCCATTGTGGCGATCCATCCTATCTGCCTACCACTACGGGGAAACGGCGTGATGGTTAAGGATGGATTATGGATATGTGGATTCATATTTGAATAAATCTATCATTGTAGAACTAGGTAGTCTGTTCTCCAGAGTGTTGCTCCTCCTGTGAGGTAGATTCATAGCTGTCCTTCCATCTTTTAGCTCCCATGAGGCTGATTATGTAGTGCAATATAAGGGAGTCTAGTGGTGTCCATTTGGACATGACCGTACCAGCCCCTTCTTCGCTGTCTACTCCATCTTATAATATCCTCAACCTCACATATTCTTTTTATTCTTCCTCAGCATATTCCCGTCCACTCCTGGACAAAGGCCTCCTCCATTCGCTTCCATGTCACTCTGTTCTGTGCAGACTGCATCCAGGTTATTCCGACGTGTCTGTTCAGATCATCCTTCCACCGGTCTCAAAGTCAGCAGTCTTCTTGTCCACTTTTCATCTGAGCTTCTGGTTACGTGACCTGCCCATTGCCATTTTAGAGTCGCCACCCGGTGGATGATGTCAGTGACCTTTGTTTTTTCTCTCATCGTATCGTTTCTGATTCTGTCTCTTAGGGTTATTCCTAACATGGCTCTTTCCATGGCTCTTTGGGTTACCCGTAGTTTCTCGGCACTTTGTTTGGTCAATGTAATAGTTTCAAGACCATAAGTACCAACTGGCAGAACGCAGGCTTCATAGACTTTTCGTTTCAGGTTGATCGGTATTTTCCGTTTTATAAGGATGTAACTCATGTTTCCGAAAGCTGCCCAGCTAAGTCCAATTCTTCTTTTCAGCTCTGCGATTTGGTTATTTCGGCCCAATCGAATATTGTGTCCCAGGTATGTATATTATTGAACATTCTCAATTATGTTGCCGTCCACGTTGATTTCAAGCCTTTCCGTGCCCCATCACCTTATATCTCTCTAATTCTGGCTTTCCTCACACGATCTCTCAGTGTCTGGCTTGCTATCGTTTTCAGTGTCTTCATCTCAGAAGTCCTCAAAACTTGTTTGGTCCCGTGAATGCCCTTGCTTCAACGCAATATGTTATTATTGGTCTTAGGCATGCTTTTTAGATTCTCATTTTACTCTTCTTCGTGTCTTTGTTTTTCCATATTGTGGATTTTAGAGCACGAGATATTCCAGCTGTCTTGGACTTCTTCCCGCAGATCAGCTCCTCCAACCAGGTCTATGCCTAGATACCTGAAGGTTCTGACCTATGGTTTGATTCTCTAGAGCCAGGTTACATGTTTTGGAATAGGTCATCCCTGATCTAATAATTTTCGGCAAATATAAAACACGAACTATTGATATGTATTATTGGATTACAGCGGTAAATAAATATATTGGCATTTGGACCATTCTAGTTGGGACGTGTTATCAATATGTATTAGATTTCATTCGAGTTTTTACACGGATTCGTTTGGCATTTCGGCATAGCACGCCCGCCTACGTCAGAACAGGTAATAACATCTGAACTTATCACCACGATAACGGTAGATACGTTTGGTGCGACTATTTGTCCTATTGCTAAAAAATAATCTTATTAGTAAAGTCGTAATTATGTCACGGTTCTGGAATATTTGTGAAAGGTACGGCTCAGAAACGAACTCGCATATCTATAAACAAGGAATTGTTTAAACTAACTAACCATCGCTCCGCCTCTCCAAAGGGGTGGCAGAAATAATGGATCGCACACTGTTCTTTCCTGCATGCACGTCGATTTCTCCGACTCCTTACGTGGCCGATATTCAATATTTGATGTATTTAATCGTGCCACGTTTTCCTCGGTCTTCCTCTATTTCTAGTTCCATTTACATCGCAAACATATAATTTTTTTTACCATTCTTTCTTCATTCATTTTTTTCCATATGTCCAAACCATCTTAATGATAAACTAACTAACTAACTAACCATCACGCCATTTCCCCGGAGGGGTAGGCAGAGAGGATGGATCGCCACAATGTCCTATCCTGGCATACCTCTCTCTCGGGCTTCCTCTACATTCATACATCGTACCATGCACGCACGTCGATTATTACGACTTCGAATGTGGCCGCCTTTTAGTAATTGATTAATTTGGTCATGCCATGTTTTCCTCGGTCGTCCTCGGCTTCTTTTCCCACTCACGCTGCTTGTGTACAACTTTTTAACCATTCTACTCTCATCCATTCGTTTCATATGGTATGTCCAAACCATCTCAGGGATCCTTTTTTAATTTTATTCATGATGCAGTCATCTGCCTTACATTTCTTTCTTATTTCATCGTTCGGTATTCTATCATAAAACGTTTCCCCGCACATTCTTCTTAGTGATCTCATTTCTACGGCGTTTATCCTGCTTTCATCCTTCTTTTGCCAGCTCCAAGCTTCATTTCCATACATGAGGGTTTCTCGCTTCTTAATGACCCTTTCATTATTTTGTTTATCTTCTTCTTCAAGTGCCCTATCGGGTCCCCACAACGTTGGCGATCACCTCGGCGAACCTGTCCCTGTCCTGCGCCGCTCGGAACAGCTCCTCCACACGAGAGAACTTTTTTTCGAGTACGTTTTTAATATAAAATATATTGATATATAGAAAAATTGCGCTATAATAAAACATGCGCTCGAAATAGTAAAATGATAAACATACTATACTAGTTTTATTTCTAAAGTGACACGAGTCAAAAACGTCATTGACTTTGGGATATTAGTGCGATATATTAAATAAATAAATAGGTATTGGTTGAGCCAATAATTGGTTAATATTGCTCAAGTCAGTTGTCAAAATCAAGTCTTTGATATGTGTCACTTTGGAACTAGTGCGATATATTAGGTCCTTACATATGAAATTGGCGTTTTGTATGGGAGGAACATAAAGTTGATTTTTTTTAAATATAATATATTTATTTAATCAAAGTATGTACCATTGCTCTCTATGCACTTTTGCCATCTCATAGGTAGTTCATCGATCCCTTTACTAAAAAAATCATTCGGACGGGAATCAATAAAATCTTTGAAGTCGGTTTGGACTGCCCCATCGGAGTTGAATTTTTTCCCTTGCAAGAAGTTATCCAAATTTCGAAAAAAATAGTAATCTGTTGGGGCAAGGTCCGGAGAGTACAGTGGATGTCTTAGACATTCCAATTGAAGCTCTTCTAATTTGGTAGCCGTCTGTTGTGCAGTGTGTGGTCTAGCGTTATCATGAAGCAGCAGTGGCCTAGGGCGATTAACCAGCCTCGGTTGTTTAGCAGCTAGCTTTTCCATCATGGTTTGCAGTTGCTGACAATAGACATCTGCCGTAATCGTCTGGCCAGATTTAAGAAAGCTGTAGTGAACGACACCAGCACTAGTCCACCAAACGCTCACAAGTAACTTTTTTGGAGTCAATTTTCGCTTGGGGCATTGTTTGGCTGGTTTGGCAGGGTTCAGCCATTACGATAAGCGCTTCCGATTATCATACAGGATCCACTTTTCATCACAGGTAATGATTCGATTCAAATCCCTTCATTATTGTGCCGGTTGAGTAATGCAACGCAGCAGTCAACGCGCGTTTGTTGATTTGCTTCACTCAATTCGTGAGGTACCCACCTTTCAAGCTTTTTCACCTTCCCAATTTGCTTCAAGTGGATTAAAACAGTTTTATCACTAACACCGCAGCCTGCAGCTAACTCGGACGTGGTTTGCGATGGATCCGCTTCCACAATAGCCTTCAATTTTGCCGTACGTTTTGCCGTACTGGCAACTTTGATCTCAAATATCTTTTCTTTGGTTAGGAATTCCAAATTCAAATTTATACAGCTATTTACTCAAGTATTTGTGTTTCGAAAATTATAATTAATTTGTTTTTTCCTCGATTGTTTTTTTTCTTTGCGTCACTCAGTTTACAAAATGGAAAACTTGAAATATCGCGTTATTTACGAGTACGAGTTCCACCGTGGCACCAGTGCTGCAGAAACGGCTCGAAGGATTAATGATGTGTATGGCGACGGTGCCGCAAAAGAAAACACAGTGCGTTTTTGGTTCCAACGTTTTCGTTCCGGAAATTTCGACCTGCAGAACAAGCCCCGTGGACGGCCGGAGACCAAAGTTGATAATGAAGAATTGAAGGCTATTGTGGAATCGGATCCATCGCAAACCACGTCCGAGTTAGCTGCAGGCTGCGGTGTTAGTGATAAAACTGTTTTAATCCACTTTAAGCAAATTGGGAAGGTGAAAAAGCTTGAAAGGTGGGTACCTCACGAATTGAGTGAAGCAAATCAACAAACGCGCGTTGACTGCTGCGTTGCATTACTCAACCAGCACAATAATGAAGGGATTTTGAATCGAATCATTACCTGTGATGAAAATTGGATCCTGTATGATAATCGGAAGCGCTCATCGCAATGGCTGAACCCTGCCGAACCAGCCAAACCATGCCCCAAGCGAAAATTGACTCAAAAAAAGTTACTTGTGAGCGTTTGGTGGACTAGTGCTGGTGTCGTTCACTGCAGCTTTCTTAAATCTGGCCAGACGATTACGGCAGATGTCTATTGTCAGCAACTGCAAACCATGATGGAAAAGCTGGCTGCTAAACAACCGAGGCTGGTTAATCGCTCTAGGCCACTGCTGCTTCATGATAACGCTAGACCACACACTGCACAACAGACGGCTACCAAATTAGAAGAGCTTCAATTGGAATGTCTGAGACATCCACCGTACTCTCCGGACCTTGCCCCAACAGATTACTATTTTTTCGAAATTTGGATAACTTCTTGCAAGGGAAAAAATTCAACTCCGATGGGGCAGTCCAAACCGACTTCAAAGATTTTATTGATTCCCGTCCGAATGGATTTTTTAGTAAAGGGATCGATGAACTACCTATGAGATGGCAAAAGTGCATAGAGAGCAATGGTACATACTTTGATTAAATAAATATATTATATTTAAAAAAAATCAACTTTATGTTCCTCCCATACAAAACGCCAATTTCATATGTAAGGACCTAATATATTGAATTAATAAACATTCGTTAGTTCATAATAATTTAATAACAAGGACGATACTAAAATTCCCAGCACGTCACGAAAATACATCCTTCATTATCCTTAAAGGTATTCTGCCGTACAAACAAATCATAAATAACGAAAACAATGTAAATAACATCGTAATTTATACATCGGAATAAAATTGTCATTGAGAGTTGACAGCCAATGGTATTATGAATGCGGAAAGCTTGCAACTTCGGAACACAGATGGTGCTTGGTGCCCGGTGACACGGAATGGCGGCCTATCAGGATTTATCGCAGATTCGGGCAACCTTTTTGTAAGACAAAATAAGAATAATCGAAAAAGGATTGCAACACACTCTAGCCCAAAGGTTCCCAACATTTTCGGGAAAATCGCACCCATTGTAAGAATATAAATTCAAATACCCCTTGTCCCATAATAGTTATGTTCTTCTTCTTCTTCAAGTGCCCTATCGGGTCCCCGCAACGTTGGCGAACACCTCGGCGAACCTGTCTCTGTCCTGTGCTGCTAGGAACAGCTCCTCCACACTTCGGATGCCGGTCCACTCCCTCACGTTTCGCAGCCAGTACATTTGTCTCCTACCGGGTCCTCGGCGTCCCTCAACTTTCCCCTCCAAAATCAGTTGGAAAAGGTGGTACTTTTCCCCACGCAGTATATGACCCAGATGTGAAAATTTCCGAACCTTGATAGCTGATAACATTTTTTAAAAATATTTACATTATGAAAGGAAATTGACTTCGGGTTGGAATTTTGCAATATTGTACTACCCCCTAAGAGTCATTCATTGTCAAAGTAAGAAAGTGCAATAGACAGTCAATTTCTAGAAAAAAGCCTTGAAACTTTTTATAGTTGCTTCTACGAGTATATTAGAAATTTCCCCAATAAAATCGCGTCTTGACTTACCGACTTGCAAAGATATGTCATATACAACAATAAACAAAATTAGGGGTTACACCACCCTGAAATTTTCAAAACGATCTAAACGATATCTCCCGATCTACTCACCCTTGGGTTGAAATTTACAATAGTTATTTTCCATAATACTATCTACAATGTGACGTTGTTTTTTTTTGATTGGGTGTTGGGGGTTCAAAAATAATATTTTTTTTAAACTCAAAATTTGAATGAAATTTGAGTTAATAATTAAATAAAACGATGTTTTTTAACTACTTCCACTTTTGTCTTTATTTAGACAGCGACCGGTTTCGCCAGGCTCGCTGGCATCGACAGACTGGTCCCAGTCTGTCGATGCCAGTGAGCCTGGCGAAACCGGTCGCTGTCTAAATAAAGACAAAAGTGGAAGTAGTTAAAAAACATCGTTTTATTTAATTATTATTTAAAATGAACTTCCATCAAGAGATTTCAGTAAAATCATTTGAAATTTGAGTTATTTTGAAAACAGCTGCCATTTATATTATAAAAATAATTAAATCCATATCCCTACGTCACTCGATAGATATTACAATTTTTAATAATAAACAATTTGTATCAGGATGCCTGAAGAATCTGGTCTGGAAGAACAAGCACATGCGTATCGACAGCAAGATCAGAATCTATAAAACATGCGTGCGACCTATCATGACATACGCTGTGAAGACGCGGGCTGACACTGTGCGAACCAAGGGACTACTAAGAACATCGGAGATGAAGGTCCTAAGATCAATTACTGGAAAAACCCTCCGAGATCGTGTCCGCAACGTAGACATAAGAAAAACCTGCGAAATAGAGGATATCGTTCAGTGGAGTAGATCCAGAAGAAGATACTGGAGGGACCATGTAGCCCGAATGGATGGTGACAGACTCGCATATACAGCCGCTTATGAAATCCCTTCCGGACACCGCCCACCTGGTAGACCGCCTAAGAGATGGAGGGACAGCTGGATCTCATCATCCGACGAGATATGATTTCTGTGTCACAGATCGTCAGATCTATTAAAAGAAGAAGAAGAAACAATTTGTTTTTTTGATTTCGGATAATGCATTATAAAGAAATCATGTAAATCATCAGCAAAGATTTTCAAAACAGGGCTTTAAATATCGGCTTATATCTCTGTTTGGTAAAAAAAAATTATTATAAAAAGTGTAACTATATTTATTGAAAAAAAAAAACCGTTACAATAATATAAGGTAAGCAACCGCTATCTATTTAGATTTAGTACCAAAATCTCTCAAAGTTACGACTATGCATTTTGATGTATCGCGCACGAAATATGACGTGACTGACATCGTAAAGCCAAATTCAAAATCAAACACCCCACTAGAGCCTAGACTCTACGTCCAAATTAAACGTAAAAACATTTAAAATACGATCGAAACCCGAAGCGATGTTTCTGTAATACAAGATCACAGAAAGCATACACCGAACTTTAAAATTCGAATGCACGAATCTCTTTGGTTTGGTTCGCATTTGAAAATTTGAAACAAAATGGAACGAGGGACTTTGAAGGTCGCTGGAACGGAACGATTCGAATTTCAAATGTTTTTTTTGCGTTCTGTCACTTTTGAGCCGATTTTGTTCGATATCCGCGTTTTTTATGTCGTTTTGCTGATAAACAAAGCATTATGCAATGTACTGTCGGAAGAAGGTTATAAAAATGATAAAAAGGTGTGTAATAGTTCAGACAAATCACAAGTCTTGGTGTCGAGAATGTATGAGATCCGTAAGTCAAATGATTTAATGATGAATGTCGGAAAGTCAAAGGAGATGGTTTTTGAAAAGGAAGAGCAAATGACAGTTTGTAACATAAGTGTGAACGAAGAGAACTTGGAGCAGGTGTTGAAATTTGGGTATTTAGGTAGCTTGTTCACAGCGGATGACCGAACGGATAGTGACGTCGTAAGAAGGGTTGATGCGGGGAACAAAGTGAATGGAGCTTTAAAAATAGTTATTGGAAACAAGAATCAATAAAAGAAGAATCAATAAAAGCGAAAACGGCCGTTCACAATGGAGTTCTGGTCACCCTAATGTATGGAATTTTAAAACATTTTCGACGAAAGATCGCGAGAGAACCGGCATCTCTGACCTCATTTGGAAATTCTTTATTCAAATTAAGTCCTCAATAGAAAACACTTTTTTCTTACTTTCAAGTCTGGGTCTCCGGAGCCGGAATCTATCACGACCTCTTGTCAAATAGCCTACTATCCAGAAAAACAAATACCACATTATATAAAATAGAGTTTTAACGTATGAGTTCGGAGAAGTATGTCAGGAAAGAAGAAGTGGTGGTTAGTTAGTTGATGAAAGGACTTACCCGAATCATCGTCGTGGCTAGACCTCAGGTGCGAGCACATGGCTCTGAGCTGCTTGTAGACGTGGAGGATCTCCGAGGCCGGTGGAGGCTGGCCCTCCTGCCCGTGGCCGGTCTCCAGCTCGGCGTGCAGCGATCTCCGGGGTCCGAAGGGTCCACCACCAGTTCCTAGTCGGTCGCTCAGCGTGCAGTTCTCTCTCTGTAGGCGCTCCATGTCAGTGAGGGAGTTCTGGTATTTAAAGTCCTAGAAGTAAACATTACAAAAAATATAGACTTAAGGGAAGCAAAACCCTTTACAATTTTTTTTAAATCGTTATTTTTTCCCTTCATATTTCAAAAGCATAATATATTGTGAGAATATCCGAAAGATAAAAATTAAAATAATAAATATTTACGGAGTTATTACAATTAGTCATACTAAGTGCCGAGAAACTACGAGTGACCCAAAGAGCCATGGAAAGAGGCATGTTAGGAATAAGCCCAAGAGACAGAGTCAGAAACGATACGGTGAAAAAAAATACAAAGGTCACTGACATCATCCAACGGGTGACGACTCTAAAATGGCAATGGGCAGGTCACGTAGCCAGAAGCTCATATGAAAAGTGGACAAGAAGACTGCTGACTTAGAGACCGTGGACGGCAAAGAGAAGTGCAGAGCGACCGCAACTACGGTGGTAGGATGATCTGAACAGACACGTCGGAATAACTAACGGAAATAAGAGTTGTCCAATCATTAGAGTTAGTTTAGCTGGAAAATTTGTCGTGTATAGTTATTAAAAAAAAAACTAAAATGTCAAACTATCTTTAAAAAAACTCGAGGTAATATTGCTCGAAAATATTTAAAAAAAAAACATGACCTATTTACAAATAAGTGCGAGGAAAATTTCGGAACAAACACAGAAAACTAACGCTTCGAAAAAAGAGTGTGCAGTACTTTTTGATGACACGTAAAAGACGCCTGAAAGAATACCCAAAACACCGCCATTTTGTTTTATATAAAAAAATATTTTCCTACATTTTAGAGCTGTAATAAAATAATGTCAAAATTTTCAAATTACGCGTTTATTTTATCACCTTAAAAAAATACTCATTTACGGTCGTCCGAAGGTTTTGTTCACCTTAATTAATCAATTACAAAAAAGAATGCACGTTACGATGAATTAATGTTGAGGGAACTCTCTATGGTATGTCATGTTCAGAGCAATAAGGCGGTCTATACTCTTTGCCTATCTTCTTCTCTGGCGCTACAACTCTTGGTGGGTCTTAGCCTCCTCCAAGAAACATCTCCATCTCGTCCTGTCTCTGGCCGCCACCTCCAAGTCTTGCTGCTCCAGGACCTGACAGTCTGCCACGGCACCATCCAACTAGCAGTCTCGACCTGCCGACGCTTCTTCGCCCTACTGG
Source organism: Lepidostoma basale (assembly GCA_022606425.2). NCBI lineage: Eukaryota > Metazoa > Arthropoda > Insecta > Trichoptera > Lepidostomatidae > Lepidostoma > Lepidostoma basale. The sequence goes on along the minus strand of JAHDVF020000159.1, from coordinate 604,490 downwards.
ATTGTCAGTGTCTACGACATTTATCCTATTTTGTCAGCTCCAATTTTCACTTGCAAATATAATTGTTAACACTAGAATTGCATTACAAACTACCATCTTTGCTTCAGTCTATATATTTCTATTAGCAGTAATATCTTAGAGTGCACGGTTTATTATATTTCTAGCTGGGACTTGGACTTTTCTGGCTTACAGAGGTTCAGCTCTAATGGCTATTCCTCTTACGTCTGTAGGAAACATTGTTGGAATGTGATTTGGTAGTTGTTTTATGATGGGGCTAAATGTATGGCCCGGAGTATCCCTCCGAAAAAGAGCGAGGGGGATTTAGGGTTTATGATAAAGTCTTACATTTTTGTCAAGGAATGGAAAACCAGTTAGGGTTGGGATTATATTTATAAAAAAAAGACTGTTCCCGAGGAGAAGATAAGAGGAGCAGTGCCTGGATGGAGTTGGGGTAGGAGATAGCGTTCTGCGTGAGACCATTTTGTTTGGCGGAGTACGTAGTGGGCTATCGGGGTGGATTTTTTTTATCCGCATTGATTGCGGGAGGGGTAAAGGACTGAATGATGGTGGATAACTTGGTGGTAAAGGGTCATTATTGATAAGGAAGATGGTAATAATTTAGGTCGTGGTCTGGAAATGAAAGAGATAAAGTTGGAGTAGTGCAAGGAATAATAGAGCTGGAGTTGTAGTATTCTGATGTACCAAAGGAGTGTGGTAACGGTGGGCTGTCATCGGGCAAGGACGCTAACATTACTCATTAAATGAGCACTAACCCATCTTTCGATGTAAAAGAAAAGGCAAAGATTTCAACAATGCTCACCTGTTCTCTCACGGTTCTCTCCAGCATGGCCACTCTGTCGCTGGCCTCCTCCAACTGCCTGGCAAGATCGTCCCTATCTGAAAGAGACCCTTGAAGCCGTCTCTCCAACTCGGCCTTCTTGTCTGACACTAGTTGTAATTCGTCTCTAAGGGCCTCAAGACTGCTCACGTGGTCCTAAAGAAACAAATCAAATTATTATTATCCAATATCCAACCCAATACCATCAAGCCGTCTCCCCGAAAGGGTAGGCAGAAAGAATGGACTGCCACACTTTAACCGATGCGACACTTCATCCTTCTCTTCTCGCTCCCATGAGAGACGCAGTATGATGGGTTACGAACCTCAACAGCGAAATTATTATTAATAATATAATGAAAACATTTTTTTGTAATTTTTTTTCTACCTAACTAACTAACTAACCATCACGCCGTCTCCCCGAAGGGGTAGGCAGAAAGAATGGACTGCCATACTTTTCTTTCCTGACATATTTCTCTCGCTTCCTCAACATTCATACATCGTGTCATGCACGCGCGTCGATTTCTCTGACTTCTCACATGGCCGACATTCAATATTTGATTTATTTGATCGTGCCATTGATTTTTTTCTAAAATGTATATTTCGCTTCCTTCTAGAAAACAGACGTTTTCTTTCGTATAAATTATTTGCTAGTATCGCAAATTCGCTATAACTGCACCTTAAGAGATGTATAGGATTTCGAATGCCACCTGGTTAAGATCTCATCTAATCGCCTTCAATAGAGGAGAAATTCAAAGCGCTTCCGTGCGGCACTTTGGGGCATACAATGGATTATAAAATTAGTTATTCGGATTATAATTACATGAAATGTTTTCACGTAAGAAATAATACGACGTTCTTTTTTAGCACACGACGTGAATGATGTTGTTAGAAAATATATTACCTGTAAACTGGTTTTCCTCATTGAGCATTGGTCCCTAAGTCCTTGAAGCTGGGCTGTCAGCTGGATCTCCTGGTTGGAGGCTTCTTTGAGTTGGGCTGTCAGTCTGTTGTTTTGTGAGGTTAGTTCTGCTATGAGCGTGGTCTTCTCTCGTTCACTCTGAAGAAAGATATATATATAAATATATATATATATTAACACAGAGTAATTAGAATAAGAAAAAATATAATAATTAGACACTTAAAATTTGTATATAAACCACTTTATTCGTTAAAATCTTGTGAATTAAAAAAGAAACCGAGGTTGGCCAACGAAAACATGGCATGTTTAATATAATAAACTACAAAAAGGCGGCCGCATTCAATGTTGAAAAAATCGACGAACGTACATGTTACGATATATTAATATAGAGGAAACTCGAAAGGTAGGTATGTCAGGATAGAGCAGTGTGGCTAACCATCATCTCTGTCTACACCTGCGGTGAAACGGCGTGATGGTTAATTTTCATTATCTAGAATGAACATTTACCAAGAAGCAACGTAATAAATGTGGTCCGAGATTAAAATATTTCACGCAGTTCTGTTCTACTTTAGATAACAGCTTAAGAATTTATTCTTTCTAGCCCTATAATATAAAATGCGGTCATAAATTCATCCCTTCCGACCAACGCAACATAAAACGGTGGTCCGGGATTTAAATATTTCACTTAGATATTTTCTACTTTAGACAGCTGCTTGGGAATCTACTCTTTCTAACCCTATAATATATAAATAAGGTTTAAGATTCATCCCTTCCGAGCAACGCAACATAAAACAATAGTTCGGGATTCAAATATTCATCTTATATCACTGCCATTTTAGATACCAGCTTGGGAATATACTCTTTCTTACCCTATTATATAAAAATATGGTTTGGGATTCATTATTTTAGAGCAAGGCAACATAATACAGTGGTCCGGGATTCAAATATTTCACTAATTTTTAGACCTCTTCCACTTTAAATACCAGCATGGGAATTCACTCTTTATAACCCTATTATATGATATAAAATATGGTTCCGGATTCATCATTTATAGCAACGTAACATAAAAGAGTGGTCCGGGATTCAACATTTTAATGTTATAACATGAATTGACAACTTACCAATCAAATCTATAATTATATTATGGTTTAAAATTTAAACTCTTCCTAGATCTGTATGCCAGCATTGAATCTGTCAGTGAATACATCTATTTGGGTCACAAAATACAGCTTGGGCGAGATAACCAGACCGCAGACCTGAATAGAAGAGTCGGACTAAGCTGGGCAGCATTCAAAAATCTTGGTCACATTTTGAAAAATCCGAAAATACCCATCAACTTAAAAAGGAGAGTGTTCAATGCCTGTGTCCTGCCAGTGTTCACTTATGGTATTGAGACAGTCACAATGTCACAAAAAAGTGCCAACAAGCTAAGAGTCACTCAGAGAGCAATGGAGAGAGCCATGTTGGGTATCAGTTTACGGGACAGACTCAGAAATGAGGACATAAGAGTCAGGACAAAGGTTTTCGATGTTATCAAGATGGCCGCAACCCTCAAGTGGCGATGGGCGGGACATGTCGCTCGCGATCCAGATGAAGAGTGGATAGAAGTGCGGGAAGTGCCTGGATGCGGATCGCTCAGAATAGAAGAGAATGGAAAATGCGAGAGGAGGCCTACGTCCAGGAGTGGAGGTCAATACAGGCTGAAGAAGAAGAAGAAGAAGATCTGTAGCATTAAATAGTGGTCTGGGATTCAAATCGAATAGCAAGCATCATTCAAAATAGTAAGGTTGACACGAAATAATCAAAAGCAGAAACGAATTTCAGTAATAAATTTAAATTACGAATTTTAATAGATTATTAATAACGTGGAAGTTAATAAATGGAGCTATTAAGACTATCCCATCAATATAGGTAGCAATTCAGCCCTCACTGCTCCAGTCGTTGACTCGATAGTCTCCATGGCAACAGGCCTATTATTAAAGAAATTCAAATCGAAAGTAAGCTAACAGAATAATCAATAATTTTATACAAGTCCGCTCCAAAAGAAACAAACGAATTAGCGAAAACAGAAATAATGTAATAATATTTTTTAATGAAGAAAGAATGATAAAAAGTATTTACATGTTAACGATGTATATTGATCTAGAAATAGAGGAAGACCGAGAAAAACGTTACACGATCAAATAAGGATGGCCGTGCCATGGCAAAATGATTCATGACAAAAGAATGATGAAAGTAGGATCAATGCAATAGAAATCAAATCAAATCAGTTTATTTATTCAAAAGACATTGCAAACAGCATAAGTGTTTAAGGCATCTATTGAGTACAGGTAAAATATTATATACATACAACATAATACCAGGAATGCATGATTGCCAAACCGAACGCCGGGTTCGATTCCCGGCGATAGCAGTGTGATTGTCACACTGTCTTTGGTCTGGTGTAGAATTCACGTGATAATAAAATGGCGATAGATTAACTACCTATCACATGTCACGAGAATCAATATTACAGTTAAAAACGAATTGTAAACAGTAATTGAGTTCAAGCGACCTGTTGTATACGACCTTCGTGGCCAAGTGGTAAGTGCATTGACTGCCACCCCGAAGGTTCCGGGTTCGATTCCCGGCGAGGGCAGTGTGATTGTCACTGTCTTTAGTCTGGTATTCACGTGACAATAAAATGGCGATAGATTAGCTACCTATCACATGTCATGAGAATGACTATGATAG
>JAHDVF020001544.1:0-164704 GCA_022606425.2 Lepidostoma basale | reverse complement strand
TCCACGTTTTCCTCGGTCTTCCTCTATTTCTAAGTTCCATTTACATCGTTAACATATTTTTTTTTTACCATTCTTTCTTCATTCATTCTTTCCATATGTCTAAACCATCTTAATGATCCTTTCATTATTTTGTTCATAACACCATCATTCGCACCGCATTCACTTCTTATTTTTTCATTCGACACTCTATCATACACAGAGTATCCACACATTCGTCTAAGAGATCTCATTTCTACTGCATTTATTCTACTTTCATCCTTCCTTTGCCAGTTCCATGCTTCGCTTCCATACATAAGGGTCGGTAGAAGAACACCATTGTACACTGCCATTCTAGCTTTTTTGGATAGGTTTTTGTTTGCGATGACAACTTTAAGTGCACCATTCACTTTGTTGCCTGCCCCAACCCTTCTTTCAATATCCCTCTCCACTCGCCCATGTAAACATACTACCTAAATACACGAACTCAACTACTTGCTCCAAATGTTCACCATTCACGCTTATGTTGCAGACTGTCATGATTTCTTCTTTTTCAAAAATCATTACCTTGGACTTATTAACATTCATCATCAGATCATTTCGCATGCATACCTCATGCATACAATTCACCAGGACAGAGTTTTAATTAATACTACTAATTATATGTCTTGTATCAAATCAAAGTAGATAATTTAAATATTAATTAGCAACACAAAGTGAAAGCGAACATAGAAGTTAAACATCGTAAACTGACAACTTTAAAAGGTCTACGAATCGAGATTTTCAGTGCGTATAAGTTTTTCACTATCCAAGTGTTTAACTTTTCTTCCAAAATGTATAATGGCCTTCAACTGGAAATAAGCGCCGAAAGTTTAAAGCCTTTAACGATATCAAGCGTATGTACATACAAAATTTATTAAACAAAAGATATACGACTACTCTTTGACTTTACAAATGGCACGTTTTATTTGTCTTGTTAATAATTAGAATCTTAAATTAAACAAATGATGCTCGTATTTGTACTCGTGGTTGTAAAAAAAAAGTAAGCTTTTGTCACTTAAGAATCTGAGAGAGTGGTTTCGAAAAGTGCACAGAGTCTTTGTTTTAGTTAGTAGTCCCAACGGTATATGGTAGATAGTCTTGGTATACATGAAGTAAGATAAGAAATAGGAGAAAAAATCAGTTGGTAAGTGAAAAGTTTTACAATTTGACCAAAAGAAAAAATGATGGAATTTTAAATGTAAAAATTACATTATGTTTAGAAAAATGCTATGGCAAAAGAAGATGAAATTGTAATAAATGCAATAGAAATTATGTATCTTAATAGAATGTGTGGTAAATCTGTATTTAATTAAGTGTGAAATACAAGTATTAGACGTGAATGCGGTACGAAAAAAAGTGTTCTGAACAAAAAAATGAAAGGATCAATTATTGTTTTTAGAACAATGACATTAAATTCCATATTTAATAATTAATACTAATAAAAACGCCTGTTATCCATAAATTTTGCTTTAAAAAAATATGCTTCAAATGTATCGTCCATTTGAAAAATGTCATTCCCATAAATTATAATAAATTTTATTTAAGTTTGAATACATGGAAATAATTAATTGTTTAGGAAGTAAACGTTAGCAATGTAATTACCCTGATGAAGCTTGGGTTCAAGCGAAACAAGTTGTTAACCATATGGTGGTTAAATACAAAGCATGGTAAAAGTACCAATAATTTACCCAATTCTGTAAATTGCCGTGATAAAATAAACAGTTGTTGATTCATTTCATGATGGACGCCATGAAAGAGTGCACGGAAGACCATTATAATTATTTTGGAGAATCGCGCTTTACATCATCGATGTAAAGGGTATAGCTGTCATATTGATTCTCGTGATATGTGGTAGGTAGCTAATCTTTCGCCATTTAATTGTCACGTTAATTCTTCACCAGACTAAAGATAGTGTGACAATCACACTGCCATCGCTGGTAATCGAACCCGAGACTTGCTGATCATTATGTACGTTCTGAGCACGTAGCATATTATTATAAAAGGCTTACGTGTCGCGGCTCCCATAAACAAGTTCCTATCATTCAAACTCCAGTTAAAAAACATTTACAACATCAAAGCTCATTTACAATACCAACATCCGGCCATTTGTAAGATTTGACTTGGAGTCACGGAAAATAACTCTCAAAGAACAACAAAAAATCTACTGGCTAGATAATAATACTGCAACAATGACCTTACAATTCAAAGTAAGTGGTGCTGCGGTAACTCGCATTGCCCATGTGCAATAAAGACTTTGAATACGTTAATACCGGACGGAGAAGTATCTCTGGTAAAGGCCTAAACAACCTGTAATAAATAATATTTCGGATGATTTATCTAAGCTGGACAAAATAAATTGCTTAAAGTTATAAGCTCTAGTCTAGATCGACGAGCTTCGATCCTCAAGTTGTTAAAAACTACTCAAGAGTTAGACAGCCATCTAAAGTAAGTACGTATGTATGTATTAGTAAGAAAGCTTAAATGAATACTGGGTTGTTGGTATCAATAATTATTTAAGAAGGCCATTGTTATTCCCATATTAAAAAATTACACATTTAGATTCCGCTGATTTGTCAAATTACCGTCCCGTATCAAACTTACCTTTAATCTCAAAACTGTTAGAAAAAGTTGTGGCCTCTCAAATTCTCACCTTAAAACAAGTGGAATGCTGTCAAATTTACAATCCGCATATAGATCGTTCTATTCCACTGAAACGGGACTTCTACGTATCACATCGGATCCTATACAGGCAAATAAATCGGGCAAGTTAGCATTGCTTTTCTTACATGACATGAGTGCTGCATTTGACACTATCGATCACCCCTATCTTATAAAGCGACTACAGATTAGCTATCGTTTCGACGGTAAGGCAATTAAATGGCTAACTTCGTATCTGTCGAACCACTCACAGGCAGTTCAGGTCGCAGGTGAACTATCCCCTTTCCACATCATCAAATCTCGAGTTCCCCAAGGATCTGTGTTGGGACCTCTTGAATTCATAATGTTCACTAATGATGTAGCCAAAATTATAGAATCCTTCGGTTTGCAGTCGCACTGCTATGCTGACGACCAACAAATGTACTATTATTGTGATCCTACTGATACAAGTAATCTCAATTCTTCGACTATCAACTGTATCGATGCAGTATCAAATTTTTGGTTTCAAATAAACTAAAATTAAATCCATCAAAACAGAATTTCTTTGAACTGCTTCCATGAAGCGCCAACACAAAATTGATCGCTCCCCAATATCCACACCCGACACAGCCATTTCTCCTAAAAACTCAATTAAACTTCTTGGCGTCCATTTAGAGACTGATCTTTTATTGAAATCTCAAAGCAATAAAACAGTCAGCAACAGTTTTTTTTATTGAAGGCAATTAAGATCTGTAAAAAGAAATTTTCTCGTTGACAGTTTTAAAACGCTGATCAACTCCTTCGTCGTGTCACGACTGGATTACTGCAATGGAATCTACGCCAACATTCCAAAACAGCAAATCAATAAATTCCAGTCTGCATTTAACTCGGCAGCTAGACTGATTAAGGGTGTGCCGAAGTATTGTCACATAATGCAACACCTTAAGGAGCTCCACTGGCTGAAATATCCGGAAAGAATACAATATAAGCTCTGCTGTACTGTATATAAGGCGCTGCATGGAATGGCAGCCGCCTACATATTTGAACTCTGCTTCACCGAGAAACTGAATGCGAGGTAGTCTACATTGCGATCAGCAAGGTCTTCTGCGATGGGTAGATTGTACGTACCGAAGCGTTATCCTCGCACAAATTTCGGCGACCGGGCCTTTTTTCTGTAGCTGGCCCCTCGGCCTAGAACGGTCTCCCTGCAGACTTCAAATGCATTGAAAACCCGTCAGAGTTTAGATCGAGGCTCAAAACGCAACTGTTCAAACTGTCCTATCCTGATGCAAATGCTGATCGACTGCGTCAGGTGCAGCTCCCATACTAAAATGTTTTATTTTTAACAAAAATGTTTATCTTTAACAAAATGTTTATTTTGACAAAATGTTTATTTTTTGCAAAAAAATTTTTTTTTAACAAAATGTTGATTTTAATTTTTTTAAAATATTTTTTACAAAATGTTTATTCTGGACCAAAATGGTCATTTTAAATAAAATGTTTATCTTTAGCTAGTTCATAAAATGGAGCTACAGCGCTCTTGAGATGATTAATTCATAAAAAAAATGGCGCTCCATAAATCATCCAATTTATTATTATTATAATAACGCTGAGCAACAAACATATACTGACTTCTATTCTAGAGATAAATAATTTCAATCAAACAACTCATCTCGTAGAAAATGAAGTAAAATTGGTATTAATCAAATTATGCAAGTTCCAAAAATCAGCGGTAGAACAAATCCGGTTTCTGCATTCCAACTCATATAAAATCCACGCACGTCCTGAAAACGGATTTCAGTGAAAAGGCATTTTATATGATTTAAATTCCGTGTCTTCTTATTGTTCGGGTATATGAAACTATTGCTGGAATCGAGTTGGGATACATTCAAACTTGTTGCATGTCAAGAAAGCGTTATTGGAAATTTGTATCACATTACATCCTTCACAGAGCCACGCTATCCTTCATTGTCTGCCACCGAGTGGGAAGAAGCTTCAACTTAGATATTTATCAAATATTGTGGGAGTCAGAACTATTTACTGAAAGGGTGTATTTTATATTAAACAATAATACACATGAAAATAATGAATGAAGAACGTGGCACGAGAAAAATGGACCACTAACTTTTCTTTCCCGACACATTTTTCATGCTTCCTCAAAATTCATACATCGTGTCATGCACGCACGTCGTTTTCTCCGACTCCTCACTTGGCCGATATTTAATATTTGATTTTTGACCATTCAATCTTTCAAACCTTCTTCTTCTTCCTTGTTGAAGACCTATGTGGTCTGTTCTCCAGAGGGTTGCTCCTCCTGTGAGGTGGGTTCCCAGCTGTAGGTCTTCCAGAAGGACAAGCCCCGGGAGGCTGATTGTGAAGTGCAATATAGGGGATCCTGGTGGTGTCCATTCTTGGGACATGACCGCACCATCCTCAACCTCACATATCTATCTAATTCTGGTGATTTTCTATCAAACTTTCATACCAACCTAACTACAAACCAACAATACAAAAAATACTATTTGGACCAGGAATGAAAAATATTATTTTAAATTTCTTCTATATACGCCATACTTTGTGTTGTTATGATGCTTTATTTCTCTTTGTTTTCTTTTGGTTTTTTTTTTTTTACTTTTTTTTTACCTTTATTTTATTTTTTAACGGCGCTACGGGCCACATGGCTCATGCCACATTGGACATTCTGCACGAGCGATTTGAGTGCATGGTCATCACAATTACATTTTCCGGATTACAAAGTCTTAAAAGATATTGACCCCATTGTAAAAAAAATCGTTAAATTCGTTTCCCCTTAAAGTTGAACAAGTTTTTGCTGAATAATGCTTCACGGAAGTAGCGCTTTTGCAATTATTCAAAACGCTTCGTTTTTCAGAACAATTATTAAATGTACCACCGATGGGCTTCCGGTGATGGCGCAAAACATTCCTAGTTATGGCAGACTTGTCGGATATCCGGTTTACAAGGTGAATTGTAGGGCACACTGTGCCTGGCTGCATTGAGTGAGGTTGATAATTATACGGTGTGTGGATTCCATTTCCCCTTGACGTTTTTTATATGAATATTTGAGTCAATTATAAACTCAGTCAAAAATAACTGACATGTTTTGTATTCGGCCTGTTATTTTCTAGGGGTGTTGTTTAACTTCGAGCTATTATGTAAAATAAAACGTATTTAGTTAAGTATTGAAACACATTTGGTATAATTTTAATTTGAAAGATAACAAAAAATGATTAATCATTTTGAGTTTTACAATTGTTTGGATGTTTCGCATATATTCCATGTCGTACCAGCGGGCTCTTAAATATCGTCTGTTAGTCGAAGTTGGAGTCGTCCTGTGTTTTGTAATACAGTTCTAGGACACCAGGCGTTTAGTCCATCTATCATCAGAGCTATGAGCGACATGGTCTTACCAGCGCCATTTTAGCCCTGCCACTCTCCCGATGATGTCCGACATCCCTGTTCTAGCTCTAATAGTGATGTTTCTCACCCTGTCCGCTATAATGATTCCCAACATTGCTCTCTCTAAATTTCTTGGACAATTCTCAATTTATTGGCGCTTTTCTGAGACAATGTTATAATAAGCCCATAAGTTAACACTCATTGGAAGCAGCAGTCATAATCCTTAATACCTTACTGCTTTAAAAATGTAATAATAGCTTAATGAGTTTATCAAAAATATAAAGTTATATCATAGAAAGTTATAATTTTTTTAAAGATTTTATAAATTCAAGTCCTCTTGTAGAATTAGTTAACAATACTTTTTTTATACAATTATTTATTTGAGACATTCACAAGAGAGTATTCTTCGGCTTTCGGTGCCGTGTCAGGTCCCCCCAACGTTGGCGATCACTGCAACAAAGGCATCTCTATCCTGCGCCACTTGGAACAGGTTCTAAACTCTTATTATTCCTGTCCACTCTTTGATGTTCCGCAACCAAGAGAGCTGCCTTCTACCAACTTCTCGGCGTCCCTCCACTTTACCCATTAATATCAGTCAAAGGAGGTGGTATTTTTCTCCCCTTAGCACATGACCCAAATATGAGACCTTTCTAATTTTCACAATGGACAACAGCTCTCTATTGGCTCTGGCTCTCTGTAGTATGTCTGCATTACTGACCCTATCGGTCCACGGTATACGGAGCATTCTGCGGTATATCCACATCTCGAACGCTTCCAACCGGTTCATTACATTCACTTTCAGAGTCCAGGTTTCGCAGCCAATGTAGTAGAACAGACCTTATATAACATTTAATCATTCTTAATCGGAGTTTTAAGTTAAGATTATTGTTGCAAAAGAATGTTCTCATTTTATTAAATGCAATGCAACTTCAATTCTGCATTTTATTTCAATTACCGGGTCAAAGTAAATAAGAAAGGTCAAAGTAAATAAGATAGTATTTATTTATCTTTAAATAACGTAAGGTTGAATAAACAAACATAAATTATTATTACATTGAGGTTATATTAATAACATCTATGCCAATCTATATTAATATGTCATCGAATTTTAGTTGACGGTTTTCGTTAATTTATTTTTGTCGTTTATTTCTAGGCTAAACATTGTTGTCATTTTAAATCATCTTTTACTTCAAAAATTACAGACTTAAACACAAAAAGGAATTATTTAGGGAAAAATAACATTGAATTTCTAACTAACTAACTAACCATCACGCCGTCTCCCTGAAAGGGTAGGCAGAAAGAATGGACTGCCACACTTTAATCGATGCGGTACTCCATCCTTCGCTTTTCGCCATCGCGATAGACGCGGTGTGATGGGTTGCGAACCTCATCGCCACCAAAAGGCATCTCCCGCGCACACTTCGATCGTTCAACGTCTACATCAAAACAAATTATCTGAAATACAATGATATAAAATAAAATAACAAAGAAAAATAATTTAACACATAATGTTATTTTAGATGGTGCACTTGTCGTCAGCTGGACGATCCGGACATTTGTGTTTATTTAATTTTTATTCCACGTTATCCACTGTTTTTTTTTTAAATTACTGTAATTAGGCACTTAAAACAATCCAACACCAGCAAGAATTTAAAAATATTATTGAAGAATTTATTCAAATTGTCATTGGAACAAATGAAAAATTTATTTTTACACCTGTTAAAATTCTTTTTATAAACGAAACAACTTATATAGTTTTAACACCAAAACAGTAAAAACGTATTTTTTGTCACAAATAACTATCATAAAGAGCAGCAATAATCAAATTGACCAAAACAATTCACATATACACGAAATATCTCCAAATTGACGGGAGCACCATATGAACCAAACCAAATTTTCAAAATCAGAACCAAGAATCACATTGAATTTCTATGAAAATATAATAATCCTCAGTATGTTTTCTTATAAAAGGAAAAATTTAATCATTAATCAACGCGTAATAAAATAGAGAAATGGACCTTTAGAAATGATGAAAAGTGAACTGTGGACACACAGAATTAATGCGAGTGTGGAAATCACTCAGAGGCTCGAATACTTTTGAAATATCTGTTGGGCTGCTTTTCATTCGGGAAAATTAATGCGGATATTTCTCCATAGAAAATTCACTGAAATTCCATTATCTACGTTTGGCAGATCACTTGGTGTGAAACGTTGCTTGGAAATGTGGGGAGTAGTTTCAATATTCATATAACTTAAACAATCACATTGAAATATGAGTATCAGACAGTATATTCTAAACATGACGTTTAACAAAATGGCAGATTAAATATTTGAAAATTAATGATATCTTTAAAGAAAATAAATAAGGAAGATTTAATATTTCTTCTTCTTCTTCTTCTTCACTTTTGGTAGACTCAGGAGTCTGTTATTTCAGACGGGTTCTCTTGAGACGCTGAACTCCAGCTTTCTCTCCAACGTTTAACAAAATGGTAGATTAAATATTTGAAAATTAATGATATCTTTAAAGATAATAAATAAGGAAGATTTAATATTTCTTCTTCTTCTTCACTTTTGGTAGACTCAGGAGTCTGTTATTTCAGACGGGTTCTCTTGAGACGCTGAACTCCAGCTTTCTTTCCACCGTTTTGGGGGTCTTCTTGGTCGGCGTTGTCCGTTTGGCGTTCCATGGAGAGCTAATTTAATATTTAATACGAATAAAACATCTGTTAGAAAACAGACGATTTCATTTGTATTAATTATGATTTACGGATATGAAATGTCTTTATCATAAATTATAATAAATAAAGTCACAACTAGTAAGTGCCTCATCTTACCGAAGTCGACATACCTAATCAAATTTATTTTTGTAATTAATTATTTATTATCGTGTTGTATATTAAATGTAGGGTAATATACAGTGATTGTTAATACACATACAAATAAATAAACATACAGTTAAATAAAGACATAGAAGGTTACCCACCGCTTAACCGAAGCTGTTATAGGACGCAGCGGCGTCCTTTCATCAGCTTTGCTCATACAATCCCTAGACCCGCGCGCCCCCATCCACGCGGGATTTACGTATACATAAGTTGGAATCTCTGATTTTTGTTAATTAACAGTTAGACAGTTAATATAACAACAGTGTGTGTCGTTCACAAGTGATTTATTAGATCTCGCCAACCTTGTTGGGCAATGTGATTACTGACATTATCAAAAATTACATAGCAAATAGAGAGTAGACGAATGCCGAAAGTCCAGCACCATAAAACACTAAGCTAAGGAAAGGTATCCCCATCAGAAAATCTTCCAGAGAGATATTATTTCCCAGGTCATAATTGTGAAGAGAAATAAATTACCCATAAGTGATTGTCTACTTAGGGACTTGAAATGACACTAAGAGAAGAAGAAGAAGGTTAGTTGTGAATAAATATTTTAGGAATAATAAATTAAAACTCATTATTGTTTGAGAATTTCCTTCCTCTACGAGTATTTTGTAAAAATCGTTCCTGCAAATAAGCTATTGTTTAATTATTAACGGAAACCTGTCGTTAGTTGCGTAACCATCTTTTAGTGGGGGATGAATATCCTAGGACTTCACAAATAGGTTCTTTTAAGAAAAGGTTTGTTTTGCCAGAGACCGCAAGGATCATAGTTAAACCCGATCGTCCCTAACGGAAGGTTGTCAGATTAACCCGAGGATGCGGTTAGTTCCAGGGAGAAAGGGTTTTTAGCCCTCTCTGGACGCCCATAGATAATAATACCCATCAGGTATGGGCTAACGTATGGCTGTTCAAACTTATTCCAATGGACACGGTTAAGTGTTTCGGGGGATAAGTGAATTAAAGGGAAAACCTTTTAATTCTAATTTGGGGAAATAGGGATACACATCGTGAGTGATGTTCATATGTTTGAATATCATAATGCTGTAAAAAAAATCAAAACATATCATTAAAAGTCAGTCTCCTTACCATGCTGAAGACCAAGATACAAAAATTTCAATTTTATTATTATTATCTTGTTGTTACTTGGAGTAAAAAAAGTGATTTGCATACATTTATGCATCCAAAAATAAATAATTTAGAAGGGCCAGTTATAAAATGCATGTTTATGAATAATAAAAATTATCAAAACAATAATAATCAATAAATGGCGATGAGGTTCGCAACCCATCACACCGCGTCTCCCGCGGGTCGAAAAGAGAAGGATGGAGTGCCGCATCGGTTAAAGTGTGACAGTCCATTCTTTCTGCCTACCCTTTCGGGGAGACAGCGTGATAGTTAGTTAGTTAGTTATTTTATAATCAATAAAAAAATTATACAAATTTCTTCTTCTACTTTATGAGCTTTGGTCTGTTCCTGTAGTCGGGCTAGCCCTTCTAATGAACTTGATTCCCTTCCCTTGGGCGATCTTCCGGAGTGACGGTAGCCAACAGGAATCTGATGCACCACAACGTGTGGGATTCTGGAGGGATCCACCCTCTGCACGTGCGCATTCCAGTATCTATGTTGTTTGCCCCATTTTACGATATTTTCTACCTTGCAGATTTCGCGAATAGTCGTGTTCCTCTCCCTATCTTGAAGAGTCTTTCTTGTTATTGTTCTCATCGTTCGCATTTCTGCCACCTGCACTTTAACCCTAGTTCTTGTAGTTAAAATTTACTATTTATGAGACTTTAAAAATAATTATTATATATTAATAAGAATTGTAAGCAATTTTTTAAATCTGCTTTCCATTATTTATTGTTTCTTGAACAATGATGTTAAACCCTATTTGAAATTATTATTACGAATGAAAAAGTCTGTTTTCTAGATGTTTTATTATAGTATATAATGCGATTGACATGCTTGACCTGCCTAAAGCATTATCAAATGACTACATTTGATAATGTCTGACATTTAATAATGCCTTAGACAGTTGAAACATATAATTCACATACAATGTAATAAAACTTCTAGAAAAGAAACATTTTCATTCGTATTCATTAATTAACATGGATTTTTTCATCATTATTCATGAAACAATAAATACAAATTAAAATATATTTTTTGGATTTTAGGTACGCTGGTTAGAATTAGAAATCGTTAGCAGAAAGAGAACACGTAAAATAAGCGCAAAGTTGTAGAATAGAAACGTATGGTAAAATCAAGACCAGCAGAGAGAGCGCCGTTCAGGTGTCCCGAATGTAAAACAATTAGACGAAGTTGACTCCGCGCAGAAGAAAGCGAAAACACGCTCCCACTTTGCGCTTGTTTGTTTGAGAAGTCCTCTCTTTGGGAATTGATTTTCAGATTCAATTAAACAAGTCTCATTAAAAACAACACCTGCCATCCGAAATTACCGTAAACAGAAAGATCATTAAGCAGTCATGTCGTATTCAGCGTAATTACACACAGGCAATTCAGTAGTTAAACAAATGTCCTCATTAGGAGGAGGTGGCGTGGCTTTATTAAAATAACACTGGAGCCAAATTTTAATATCATTCACCTGTGCCGGTGAAAAACACTTTTACACGACAAAGACAAAGCATTTGCTCCGCCGCAGAATAATTTCATCTGGATTAAACAGTGCTTCTCATTTTAGGTTCATTCCCCTTCATAATTTTATTTCATCTGTCCTCTGAGTACGTTTTACATAACTGCCTATTTAGGATTGAACTTTGTACTAGTTTTCGAATTGAATTTAATTAATTATTATGAAATAAATTGCTTTTCATTTCTCTAAGAAACATATATTATGCACTAATATATTCTATGATTTTAATAATACGAATGAAAACGTCTGTGTTCTTGGAGTTTTATTATAATATGTCGATGTGTGTTCGTCTTTCTAAGGCATTCTAAAATGTCAATTATAAATTTGATAATGACTTAGAAGGGCAAACATGTCATTCCATCTAAAATATAATTAAACTCCTAGAAGACAGAATTCTTTGATATTAATTATATAATTATATATTATATAATAAAAATATACCTTTTAAACTGTTAAATTAAATAACTTTGTTTTTTGAATCACAATAGTATTTTATTTTACGCGACAGCTGTTTCATCAACCTATGTTGACATCATCAGGTATTATAATAATAAAATTCAATTGTGATACAAAAAAACAAAATTATTTCATTTAACAGATTAAAATGTTAAGGTATCATAGTGTTTCAGCCAAAACTATAGACTATTTAAAAAATACAGCTTAATATTTATATACAATAACTTAATGGTATAACATTTTTTTATTATGGTATAACATTATTTTATTATTAATATTTTATTTATACTATACTAAAGAAAAATAAACAATTAACATGAAAATGAATGTCTATTTCTAGAAGCTTTATTGTATGTTATGGAAATGACATGTTGCGTCTTACTGAGACATTATTAAATGAAAATTTTACATCATCATTCAAAAAACATTCAATTATCACATACATACACAGTTTTCTTATCGATTTTAATACTATCTTTATAAAGGCCAAAACCAAAGTAGTAAGATACTAGTTCAAATTTGGTCATTAGAAAAACATAATCGGAAGATACGATAGATATTTGATGTGTTCGATTGATTTGATTAAAAAAAAAAAAGAAGAATGTACAGTGATATACACATATTATTGTATCTAAATATGTTACTAAAATAATTCTAAAAGTTTTAGGTTCGATATCACATAAATCCGATACTATTTGCCGGCATGATAATATTATAAGCCCCACTCGCTACCCCAGGAGGGCGAGCCGTGAGGGGTGAAAACCTATGACAGCTTACCGCTATAGCAAGACACTGGCTTAATATCGATTTCAATAAAATACCCTTTAAAAGAAAAGATTTAGGGGATTTACCAAATCTCCTTTAATATATCAGCTGTCGCTAAAATAGGATAGGAGTTCCTATAAATAGTATGTGGAAAGGTTTAAGGTTTCGCTTTTGAAATATGTTTTTATCTGCTTTCCTGAATATATAATTTTATTGTTTTTATTTATTTCCTAATGTATTATACGAAACAAATCGCACCCACTGATAATAATAACAACAACAACAAACCATCACACAGTTTCCCCACAGGGGTAGGCAGAGAGCATAGGCCGTCACATTACTCTATCCTGACACACCTCTTAGATCCTCCACATTCATTCAACGAGCCATACACGCACGTCGATTCTTCCGACTTCTAACATGACCAACCTTTAAATTTTGATTAATTTGGTCATGCCATGTTTTCATCGGTGTTTCTCGACTTCAGACTCCATTAACATCATTAATGAATACTTTTTTAATCATTCTTTATCCATCGCTGGGTTAGTCTCGCATAAACAATAAATTTATCTTGCATATGGTAAACAATAAAATTATGTATTCAGGAAAGCAGATAAAAACATATTTCAAAAGCGAAACCTTAAACCTTTTCACAAGACGCATGAGTGGTAGAACGATGTATGACAGAATCTCAAATGCTGATATTAGGAAGGAATGTAGAGCGAAAGAAGGTATTAGGAACAAAATTATGAAATGATCGCTGCGTTGGTTCGGACATATGGAGAGCATGGGTGAAGAAAGAATGGTTAAAAAAGTATGCGTTAACGATGTAAATGAAGTACGGATTCGAGGTAGATCGAGGAAAACATGGCATGACCAAATTAATCATATTTTTAAGGTTGGTCATGTTAGCCGTAAGAATCGACTTGCGTGTATGACTCGCTGTATAAATGTGGAATAAGCTAGAGAGGGATGTCAGGATTAGTGTGGCGGTCTCTCTGCCTACCCCTGCGGGGAAACGGCGTGATGGTTTGTTGTTGTTGTTGTTGCAAATCGATCCCTAGGATTGAAACCAGTTGTTGTTGAATCAATTGATGAGGGTTGTAATCGGCCTCACGGGATTCATCCTTGTAGAAGAGCTTCTCAAATATGTAAGGATAGCTTGAAATCTAACTCAAAGAAGAAAACAATTTTCTGGAAAACACCACATACGTCTATAGCAAGGAAGAAGAAGAATACTAATAACACGTTTACCTCAATTATATCCTACAGCAAAATAACATAAAATGTATGATACATGAAGTGACACTGGTGTATAAAATTCCGATATTCAAAACGGTTTGGTGAGGTATATGACATTTCAGTACAGCTATAATATTAATACTTTAATTCAAAGGATTATGCTTTCACCGCGCCCACCAGTAACTAAGTATTACTGCATGGCAAAGGGTAAAGTATTAATTGTTTTAAATCCATACTGCCGGCAGGGTTGATACAGCGACCAAAAAATAGGACAGCGGGAAACGTGAACACCAAGGAAGGTTTTGTAGAGTAATTCATATATTTTTTTATATGTTTATTTTACAATATTATGAAGGTTTTTTTATTTAATTTTTATTTATTAAAACAGTTTATTGAACGTTAAGGCATTAACGCCGCACATAGGTGGATTTAAATGATTTAGGCGGTCAAAATTATTTTACGGTGTATTTTGACTTCAAATCATAAATATTATCGTAAAAAATTGTCCTCAGTAAAAAAAATATTTTTTCCCAGCCAAAAATATAAAAAAATACTAAATCTCGAGGAAATTTTTTATTTTTTATTACAAATTTTACAAACAAAAAAAAATCTAGTTACAGATTAATAATTGGGTGCAAATAAGTATTTTAAATTTGTTTATACATTTATGGACAAATCTTGATCCATGTCTGAAATATCGGTTTCGGTATTAGGGTCAGCTGGTAGTATTCACATATTCATTGTTTCAGGGCAAAATGAACCTGGTTTGATCGTTTTTTTGTTTGTTTCATGCTACTTAATAGTGGATCTGAACTCAAAAATAATCTATTATATATGTATATCAAGGTTGCATTCCTCCCTCGAGAACTTTCTTGCGTAGTTTTCGCGGTATAATCGAAAGTGCTTATTTCTGGCTTCTGCTGCCTCTTCCGACAACTGTCCTATGGGTAATAAGGCATTTTCAATTACAACTGCACCATGAATCAATATTTTATGCAAGGTCGGAGTCATTGGGTGCCAACTATATAACTCGACATACAATTTCGCATTTGCCATGGCATATTCATCAAATCGTTATATTTCCCGTAGTATTTTCGAAGCATCCCTTTTCCCTCGAGCCTGTAATGTTGTTTGCGCTGCATGAACGATTACTTCTTTATTAAGCGAAGAACGTATTTCCTCCGTTTTTCTTCTTTTAGTCCTCTCACTAGAATCTTCAAATGATTTAGAAGGCCGACCTGGTCAAGCTTGCTTGTTTGCTGAAAGTTCAAATGTTCCTTCTAACCACTTTTCATGAGTTTTAAGAAACATTGCCTCTTTTCTATGGGCTTTCGACCATTTTTCTTTCATTGGTGTTTTAAAATATGCAAATCTTTGTTTGAAACTGCTTATATTATCTGGAGTGTCACCACAACAGGACAATAGGTGATTTTCTAGATATTTAATTTTTTCATCTAAATTAGGTAAATCTTGCTGCTGCATTTGATCGTAAAGATATTTACAGCTTATGGTTTTTGTACCCAATGTATCAGATATACCTAAAATAGATCAAATCACACTTTATTACATTTTAAGAAAAAGTTGATTAAAAAAAGTGATGTCATCCTTTTTTAAAAAAATAACTGTAATTTGGTCAACCGCAGCTATCCGCAACCATATTTTATGTCATTAATTAGTCAAATATAAGATGTATACAATACAGGAACAAACATTACGCGATAGGACGCGATAATATAACAAAATGTCTTATAAACTTGAAAATTAAGTAAAAATTTCATTACTAGACCACCTTTTTTTGAGGTTCTACAAATAATATAAAATAACATTTAAAGTATGTTAAACATATCAAAAAATATTGATCATTACCTGAGTTATTCGAATCCATAACGATAATTTCGAAATATTAGGTGGACAAGGCAAAATTCTCCTTGTTAAATGTTTATACTGAGAGCGCTAAGAACAATGACGACGTGCACTTCGTTAGGCGGACATGTTTCAACCACCTGCGTGCGCACACGGTAAAAGATTCGAGGTTGGGGATAGTCAATTATTGTTACTGGGACATGTCTTTGGATCTAGGATTTTTTTGGTATTTTTAACATCGATTTTGAAATTTGACTTATGACCGGCTAATTCTTAACAATCCACGTAAGTGCGCCGTGGAACTCCATAGTAATAAACTTAGGAAATTGAAAATAACTTTTTTTTTATGTACACAACAGGTCGTTTGGACCCAATTACTGTATACAATTTTTTATTTTATTTTTTTAGCAATTATATTGATTCTCGTGACATGTGATAGGTAGCCAATCTATCGCCATTTTATTGTCACGTGAATTCTACACCAGACCATAGACAGTGCGACAATCACACTGCAATCGCCGGGAATCGAACCCAGGACCTTCGCCACGGAAGTCAGAGCTCGTAACCACTCTGCCACGAAGGTCGTTTTGTTTAATCCACTAAATATTAAAAAAACACGACATGTTTCGGGCTGTAAAAAATTAACCAGGGCTATTTATTAAAAGTACTTATAACAAATAGCCAAGGTTAATTTTAAAATTTTAATTATGGTATAGAATTTGAAATGCGTTTTTTTATATTAGTCTTTCTTTGTTTAGTTTTTATTATATTTTTACCCCTGAAGATGGAGGTATCCTCCGAAATATGTCGAAATATGGTATAGAATTTGAAATGCGTTTTTTTATATTAGTCTTTCTTTGTTTAGTTTTTATTATATTTTTACCCCTGAAGATGGAGGTTATCCTCCGAAATATGTCGAAATATGGTATAGAATTTGAAATGCGTTTTGTTATATTAGTCTTTCTTTGTTTAGTTTTTATTATATTTTTATACCTGAAGATGGAGGTATCCTCCGAAATATGTCGTGTTTTTTTAGTATTGTTTAATATTTAGTGGATTAAACAAAGTTATTTTCAATTTCCTGAGTATATTTAAACACTGTATATTTATTTAAAAGATTTCATTCCATAATCATTAATGCATTTTTTACGTTTCAATGCAAGATATTGGCTTGCTGCAATGTCTATTAAGTTATTAGCTTGTTCTTGGGATGCCACATGAGATATTTGAATATGATAGTTTCCCGTTGCTTTCCACATTTTATCTACAACAGTTTAATTGAACCCTATTACTATATACATTTTTTAAGCTGTTGGTTCTCATGACATATGATAATCTATCAACATTTTTATTGTCACGTGAATTCTACCAGACTAAAGACAGTGTATTTTTTGTTTACTTTGTCACCCTCGGGAATCGAACCCGAAACCTTCGGTATGTCAGTTGGTGTTGTCACTCTGCCTCGAAAGCTGTTTTTAATGTAATAACAAAAATAATAACAAATGGATGGAACGAATGGATGGGTATAGAATAGTTTAAAAATTCAGTTTATTAGATCAACAGACGTTACAAACATTATTACTGTTTAAGGCAACAATTATATGTAAACGTGTGAATGGAATAAGAAGCCAAGAACAGACGAGGAAAACGTGGCATAATTGTGAATACGAATGAAAACGTATATTTTCATAAATTTTATTACAATTTAAGTAAATTACATATTTCGACAGTCTAAAACATTATCGAACGTATTTAAGACATTTGATAATGTCTTAAACAAGCGAAATATTTCTTCCCATAAATTATAATAAAACTTCTAGAAAACAAATTACATATGAAACGAATGGACGAGAGAAGAATGGTAAACATGTTGTATACAAGCAATGAGAGTGGAAAAAAAGCCGTGGAAGACCGAGGAAAGCATGGCATGACCAAATTAATCAAATAGGAGACTACATTCGAAGTCGGAAAAATCGATGAGCGTGCATGTTACGATGTATGAATGTGGGGAAACTAGAGAGGTATGTCAGAACAGAACTAATTAATAATTGTAAACACGATTGTTTAGTGGTTTTAATTGGATTTAATTTATATAAATTATGAGAATTTTGTTTCGCCTCGACTCGAGGGAGTTTGAGAATGCCCTCGCAAGGCGAAACAAATTTGTCACAATTTATATAATTTACATAAATTAAATCTTAGTTAAACCACTGAACAAACGTGTTTACTATTATAAATAAATGATGGAGTTTTACAAAACTAATACCTCAACCATCAATCAAAACAGAACGGTATGGCGGTCTATCCTCTGCCTACCCCTCTGGCGAAACGGCGTGATGCTTAGTTAGTTAGTTTCTATAAAGCAGACGTTTTCATTCGCATTAATTAGGTATTATGTTCTTATAATAAAAAAATAAAAAATAAAACACTTGAAAATGAAAATAATAATAATTTTTATTTATTTAAATAAAAACCTCCTAAGAGAACTTACCCCTTAGTAAAAGTACCTGCACTACTGTGTAGAACGGTGTGAACCCACTTTATCCATTCACGGTGCTGTGTGCACCATCTGTAGCACCGTATGCATCTGTATAGGATAGGTATAACCTGAACCAGCATTACCCTCTTCTCAGTTCAAGTCAGACGTACACGGAACGGTACAAGAAACACCGCTGGGCTTTGCCTAATTTGTTTAATGGGAAGGAAACAAATGTCTCACTTGTTTGCTGTACAATTTGCAGTACTTGAAACAAAAGCGAAAAAACAATTCTCCACGTAGTGGGTATCAGTTTTTTCCTTTGCTTTATTCTCTCCAAGAGAAAGTGTGCAGAAGAGAGGATTAATTTTAATCCTCTATTTTTTTTAAATTTCCGCGTATGAAAATTACGCGATTTTTAAATACGAAACACCACATTAATAAACAGTACTTGTAAAACAAGTAGTAGACAACATTTTCATTTGATGAAATTCACATGTAAAATTCATTATAATTATAATTAAATAAAACGATGTTTTTTTAACTACTTCCAAGTTTGTCTTTATTTCGACAGGGACCGGTTTCGCCAGGCTCGCTGGCATCGTTAGACCGGTCTGATCAGTCTGTCGATGCCAGCGAGCCTGGCGAAACCGGTCGCTGTCGAAATAAAGACAAAAGCTGAATTTGTTAATAAACAGCGTTTTGTTTCATTATTATTAAAAATGTACTTCCATCAAGAGATTTCTGTAAAATCATTTGATAACATTATAATTATATTTGAAATGATAAAAAATATTTATCACTTATACTTGTCGAATATTTTATGAATTAAAACAATGTTCTTTTTTACTTTTGAGTTTATTTTTCTCGACATGTTTCGAAGGCTTTATACCAGAGATTCCCAAAAATGTTTGTCTCGTAGACCTCTTGCCAATTTCTTCTATTTTGTGTAGACCCTCTGCTTTCCTAAAATTTAATTATTATTAACGAATTCATATATAACTATAAAAAATTGTTTTTGAAGCTGACACAGAGTTAAATAAGGCCCAAAGAAATCCGGAAAAAAGTCGGAATTTGTTGTCTACCTGCCGTTGGGAAAATCGGATGTCCGATCATGCCGAATGAGCTAAAAAAAGGTTGCCAAACGTTTTTGACCATCCGACATGAGATCCACTATCGTGGACCCCCATTTTCATTTCATAGACCCCCAATTTTTTTTCGCTGACATGGACCCTTTGCAAGTTGTCATAGACCCCTGGGGGCTTATACATACCACATTGGGGATTACTGCTTTACACCTTCATCATCGGAAGAACGATATAAACTTGATGAGTGTCTGTCGTTCTCCCGATGATGAAGAAACATTTCGAGAAAAATACACTCAAAAGTTTAAAAAAAAAACAGTATTTTAATTCATAATATATTCTTCATTATGGAATTCCACAGTGTTAACTAAAGAAACATATATTTGTATCTTGAGTATGGCCTACGTTTCTGAAAATGTTTACATCTCCATTTGGTGATGATTTTTGATGATAACACATGACAGAAGTACATTATATGAAACATATACAGAAGTTTTTAGATATTAAATAATAAAACATTTTGTATTTAACCACGGTTATGATATTATAGGCCCAAGTTTCATCAAGGCAATATGATAACTCATTCAATGTTAAGATATTGCCCCGATGAAACTTCGTCAATTATAATAACCATACCGTGGTTAAATTCAAAGTGTTTTCATCTGAAGCACCAAATGAGTGCTTCAGATAAAAAAATAAACACCTATAAGCATATAAAACTAATGTAATTAAACGATCATTGCTATTTGTTAAATATCTTAAACAATCAGCTGTTTATAAAATATATTTTAATAATAACAGTCCACCTTGATTGGTATACAATATACTTTAGCGAACTGTAACATTGTCCAAACAAAATGCCGAGAAACCACGAGTGACCCAAAGAGCCATGGAAAAAGCCATGTTAGGAATAAGCCAAAGAGACAGAGTCAGAAACGATACGGTGAGAGAAAAAACTAAGGTCACTGACATCATCCACCGGGTGGCGAGTCTAAAATGGGAATGGGCAGGTCACGTGGCCTGAAGCTCAGATGAAAAATGGACAATAAGACTGCTGACTTGGAGACCATGGACGGCAAAGAGAAGTGCAGGGCGACCGCAACTACGGTGGAAGAATGATCTGAACAGACACGTCGGAATAACCTGGATGCAGTCTGCACGGGACAGAGTGACATGGAAGCGAATGGAGGAGGCCTTTGTTCAGGAGTGGACGGGAATAGGCTGAGGAAGAAGAAGAAGAAGTACAGTAACAGTTTGCATAACAAATATATTAAGTTTTGATATAAAGTACATGTTATATTTCATACGAGTTGAAACTTATTCTCTTTCTTGGGACGTAAATAAATAAATAATATTTCAAAAGCGAAACTCTTCAATCTCGCCGCTATCCGAAGTTTATGACGTCAGAGGATCTCTCGTAAGTTTTATAAGGTGCAATTATTCTGCATTCTGGTTTATTGTCCTTCTCTGGGCCTTACGCGGAGATCTGGCGGGCAGGGCAGGGGCGGGGGATGGCAAATAACTCCCGGCGTACGGCAACTTTCAGTCCAACCGAAAGACTGGAAAACTCTCTAAAGAATACTGCAAAATTTTACGAGAAAAGTTTCATCTATTGTGGCGCACTTGAAGTTTTCAAGGATTGGTGTTATTTTATATCTGCATCGGGGGTTATTATATCTAGTTTTGATATCTCAAGCTTGTCTTATCTCGCTTACAGTAAAATCGTAGACAAAAGATTTTTTCCAGGATAATTGCGTTACTATTCTTCATTATCTTTACGACCTTCGTGGCAGAGTGGTTAGAAGCTCTGACTTCCATACCGAAGGTCCCGGGTTCGATTCCCGGCGATGGCAGTGTGATTGTCACATTGTCTTTGGTCTGGTGTAGAATGCACGTGACAATAAAATGGTGATAGATTGGCAACCTATCACATGTCATGTGGATCATCAATATAATAGCTAAAAATAATGTGTATACAGTAATTGGGTTTAAGCGACCTGTTGTATACAAGAAAAGAAAAGAAAAAATACAGCGTTTGCTTCTATTCTCAAATAATTATAAACTCAATGCTAATTGATGGTTGAAGTATTAGTTTTGAAAAACTCCATTATTAATTTATAATAGTAAACACGATTTTTTAGTCGTTTTACTTGGATTTAATTTATAAGAATTATATAAATTGTGGCAAATTTGTTTCGCCTTGCGAGGGCATTCGAGGGCAGGGCTCAAACTGAACCTAATCGCCAAACAGTGTGTCCTTATATTGAATTTAGAAATCTTAAGGGTGGGGGAGAAATTATGTAATGCAAATTTTTGAGTTGTTAAATAAAACAATTTTAAGGTTTTTCTTAGAACTTATGATGAGTGATAAATAAATTTCTTTATGTATTTACTTATAGCGTTATAAATAAGATACGACGATACTAAATTGTTGAGTTATACTAAATAATCATAATGAAAAAGTTGAACCTGATGTACTGTCAATTACAAACCTGATGTGAAATCATCAAAAAATATATTCAACTACGCCATTTTTTTAATTGAAACATCACAAAATCAATGATTTTATCAAAAACTTTTAGAATTTGTTATTTTGTATACAAAAAAACGCTTAACCGAACCAATGACAGGTCATAAGTCCTGTAAACGCCTCGACTACCATATTCTGTTTCCAAATAATTTACATATTCGTCTCTATTGAGATACAAATAATCCTCAAAAACTTTTGGTATATAAATAATAATATTGTAACATATTAGATACGTATGTACATCGTGTAACAGCGGATTTTTAAAATTATATAAGGTTATACATTTTAACACCTCTTGGCCCTCTTCTTGCTTCCCAGGTCTCCTCTACTCCCCCAGGGTCATAATTACCCCCTCAGTTCCCTCCAAGGCCCCCTGAGGGGCCAGAGGGGCCACTTTTGGAACTTATGTTCTAGACTGACACAGAATAAATGATGTGAATTATGTTCGTATTTCAAATAGTAAAAATATAATAAAAACTATTTTGTATGACAATAGACATATTAACGTTAAAATGACATCCCCAACTAAAACAGCAAGCAAGAGTATGTGCTTTGAAATGCTATCATGTTTACATTGTTTGTTAGAATACAAACAAACGGGCTTTGGTGTACGTAACCCGCTAACTAATAACACTCCACGCCGGCTGCACTTTCCTGGGTGAATAATTATGCATGCCAGTCACTTCTTTCATACAAAGCGCCGGTTGTCATTAGCTACAGTGAGACACAGTTCTGTTTCCTGAGGTAAATGGTGTTAACTCCAAAAGTTTAAATTAAAAATAATCTTTATAAATTGCTATTTACACTCGTCGGGGTTAAATGCATAACCCATATAAGCGGACTTCGACTGCTCAATCAGCATATTTTATGATGAAATATATTACACGAATAACCAAAAACGCCTGACTTAGGACCTACTTATCAAAAGTGACGAATCGGGGCCCAGATTTTATTCACACAGGTCACTAGGTCACTAGAGCAGAGCATCGTGTGAAAATGGAAGCAAAGCATATAAAAGCGGTACATCTGACCACCAGTATTCCTTCTTGCGACTTCTAACCGACACGAGTCTACGCCGTCAAGTCTACGTACGAGAAACCTCCGACTCTCCCACCGAGCTACGCTACTGTCTACACTGCTACGCCACGTAACTTCCGACGAGTCTTCGTTCCCGCCAACCGACGCTACTGCCCAGTGAGCCATCAGCCCCAACTGCTATCGACGTCCAGGCGCACGCTCCATCACGAGTACATAATACTGTTAACGTATGATTACTTGAGACCTGCAATGAACGCTAAAACCTCCACTGCTTTTATCTCTCATCACATTCGCCAAACACTTTATAAATTGCTAATCTTTATAATCTTTATAAATTGCTATTTACACTTGCAATTTACTATGGGACTAAGAAAGGCGGAATTGGGAATGTTGATAACATAAAGCGATCGCTTAACCCAACCAATGACAGGTCATACGTCCTGTAAGCGTCTCGACCACCATATTCTGTTTCCAGAAAACAATTAACATTTTCGTCTCTATTGAGATACAATTAATTCTTAAAAATGATTAACTCGCAATGGGTAAAATCCAGTATTTGTCTACAAGTATTTGTATATATTCAAAATGCTTTATAAATAAATTTACTTTTAAATACCCTAATTTTTAAATCTTCTTCTTCTTAGTGTAGACTTTGTGGCCTGTTTCTTAAGGGGCACCACTATTGTGATCACCAGAAAAAAATTGATTTTTGGGATTTTTTTAAAGAAAACTACTGCATGAAATATTTGATTATTTTAATGATATATTGGTAGATATATTATATAATAAATACATTATAATTTTATTTAACCTAAAATATCAAATTCAGCGAGTTATCGCAATATCCCAAGGCTCCGAAAAAAACTTACTGCTGCAATGATATCGACCTTCACAGTGCCTGAAATCAAAAACATCAAATATTTTATTAAACTAGAAAATTGCCCGTACCGTGATCCTCGATCGAAAAAAATGGAAATTGAACAAAATGGCCGAGTTTATCTTTGTCCATCTCTTTGGTGGTCGGGCCGGGGTCCTCTGCCTTGGAATTGGACGCACAACACAATGACAGGGAGTTTGGATGGATCCATTTTTCTTCTTTGCCTCCCCAATGATTCGGCAGTGGAGAAATCGACAGTTCACGACACGATATGATGAAGCGAAAGAAGTATATACCATGATAAAACAGTGTTCATTATTTCTATCAAATCCTTCGGGAAGACGGCGTGATTTTTATTTATATTCCTATTAAAAATTATAGGTTTTTCCCCTAAAAAAATGAAACATACATAAAAAAGAATTTGTCTTAAAATGGTGTTTATTTGAATATTATGCTATTAGAAGCATGGAACTGGCAATAGAAGGATGAATGTAGAATAAATGCAGTAGATATGAGATCTCTTAGACGAATGTGCGGATACTTTGTGTAAGATAGAGTGTCGAATGAAAATATAAGAAGTGAATGCGGTGCGAATGATGGTGTCATGAACAAAATAATGAAAGGATCATTGAGATAGTTTGGACATATGGAAAGAATGAATGAAGAAAGAATGGTAAAAAAATTATATGTTAATGATGTAAATGGAACCAGAATTAGAGGAAGACCGAGGAAAACGTGGCACGATCAAATAAATCAAAAATTGAATGTCGGCCATGTGAGGAGTCAGAGAAATCGACGCGCGTGCATGACACGATGTATGAATGTTGAGGAAGCGAGAGAAATATGTCAGGAAAAAAAAGTGTGGCAGTCCATTCTTTCTGCCTACCCCTTGGGGGAGACGGCGTGATGGTTAGTTAGTTAGGTTTTTCCTCTAAAAAATGAACTATACATAAAAAAATGGTGTTTATTTGAATATAATGCTATTTAGATTTTTTTATATCGGTATAATAAAATTATCGTGTTTTACCTTCAGTACGCAGTCGTTACATTCGCCACCTTTGTACGGAGTTGGAATGTCGGCATTGTTAGCGGGTGGCTCATAGAGACAGCCTTTGTGGCTCACTCTGCGGACGTGATTTTTCGTCTCGACGGCGATTCGATTAAGACGAATTTTCTTTTGCGACCACCGCATACCTGAAAATTCTCTTGAAAATTTTTGAGAAACCTTCTCTTTTAATTAAAAATTGTTTTAATTAAATTACTTCTAAATTATTTTTAAACATGCCTTTAAAAATAATTCTGTGGTAAAACGAAGTATTTTAACGAAACTCAATATTACGAGTATTTAATTTCTAAGAATTTGGTAACAGCTCTCTAATTCTTGTATTATTTCATCAAAAATATAAATGTCTTTTTACCCATTGTTTGCGATTTAGCGACATAGCTAAATTGTGCCTTGTTAACTTTGAGTAATGTTTTTTGTACATCAAAATAAAATTTGAAGAAAAAATGTTCTAATAATTTTGAAATCACATTGTTTTGTTGCGGTATCGTTAAATGAAATTCTTTAAACGTAGCATAGGGACAAACCACTAATATAAAAAAATTCGCAAATTAATTTCAATTACGACTTTGTTTTTTTTTTCATGGAACAATGATGGAAAATTTCACATTAAATAATGAAATGCGAATGAAAACCTCTATTCTTTATAAGTTTTATTATAGTTTATAGAATGATATAGTTTATTTGGGTAAGAAGCTAATACTTGATGGTTTGACATATTTTAAAATTGAATTAAACAGTTTTTTTAAATCACTTTGTATAAAAAACTCTCTATTTTGATTAAGGGGCCTTATATTAAGGAGGGCTATACACAAACTGTATTGCCCTGAGGAAGTTCGTTACAGAGTGAAACCGGTTGGTGCTCCTTACATAAAATAATGTGTTTTATTTATACAAAGTGTTTAATACAATTTTTAGATATATTTTGCCTTTCTAAGGCATTATCAAATGTCTCATATCACATTTGATGATGCCTCAGAATTGCGAAACATGTCATTTCCATATACTATAATAAAACTTCTGAAAACAGACGTTTTCATTCGTATTCATTTTTTTTCTTTCTTTTGTTTCATATCAGATTCATCACTTCTGCGAAAGCATATTTGTCTTACGTCATATTACTCCTCCACGCTCCTTTTTTCCTTAGTCCAGTATATAATTTTACCCAATTTAGAAATTTGCTTTATGTCAGTTCTATCTAGCCTATTATTATAGATTTCCCCTACGTTTGGCCACCACTTCTCCAAAAGCCTATTTATTTTGCGTCATAATCGTCTTCACGCTCCTTATTCCAATCCAGTTTTTAATGTAGCGTAAAATAAGATATATTAAAATATTATATATCTTAAAATGTTAAATTGTTAAACATTATTCATTTTCTAAAAATGTTATTTAAATTGAAAAAAAAACTTGTTCAATATAAAAGAACAACTAAAGTAAAATTTTCAAAATTAGTTTCGAAGAATTGTTATTTACAGCTGACACTTTATCAAATCAAATCATCCGCCATTTCCAGTCCGCTACCTACAGTACACATTATCTTATAGCAAACTCGCTTAAATCTGTGCTACCCTTTGAAAAAGTACCCTAAAACGTTATACTTCGCTCAACAGATGGCAGTGCTGGCATTACAAATAGCAAGTTTTATCATTTGAATTGCGTACACTTTATGTATGAATTCATATTTGTTTCTGTTGTGATTTTTATTAAAATACAGTTGCAGAAATGAAAAAATAAGTTTTTTTTATTATTTAGATAAATATGATTTCACTTCGTATTTTCAAAAAACATATTTTTTAACAGACATGTTTCGATTGTAACTCAACCTTTTTCGATGTATAAATTTGTAAGGCTTATTATGAAATGATATAATATTTATTCAAATGTGAATTACCAACAAAAACTAGAATTAAGTGCTTTGTTAGTTAATTAATTAAAAAAATATTACTTTGCATTTTTTTTCTGTAACATACATGGTCACCTTATTTTTTATTTTTGTGTTTTGGTTAAGAGGTGTACGTTTTTGATTTAATTTTTTTTATTACAATAGTTTCATTCAATTTGTCGAATTATTTTATGCAGGGATACTCAACCTTTTTTCTTCGGGCCGCATACGTTGGTTTAGTTACGCGGGCCCAAACGTTGATGTGAACAAAAATATATAGGATAAAACAGTTTTGGTTAAAACCCTAAGAGTACAATACCCGAGCTAAGCACTAGACCCGGGAAGGATAGGCAAGTACTACCGGTGTTATTTCGGAGCGAGCGATGATTGTTCGCGCGTATATCAATATATTTCAAACTTGGAATGTCAGATTTTTTAAATCACACTCCTTATGATAAAGGAGTTTCGAGCCGCATATAGTAGCATAGGGGGACCTCATGCAGCCCGCGGACTCCAGCTTTAGTATTGATGATTTAATGTATAAATGAAAAAGTCATGATTTCATTCTCATTACTCGTTTTTTTTTTATGTGTTTTTGATTCATAAAATTTTTCATTAAAAAAATAACAACTAGGTGGTGTGATTGGTAGTGTAAGTAATCATTGGAGAGCTTTTATGGAAACAATTATAATTCAAAAACACATTTAACTTTTATAAATAGTTATTCACATAAAACTTCCAGAAAACAGATGTTTTTTTTTTTTTTTAATTTTTTTTTTAAAAACCCAATTGGGTTATATGGTGTAACATTCTTCTGAGTGACCTCATTTCTACAGTATTACTTATTTTATCCTTTTTCTGCCAACTCCAAGCTTCACTTCCATACATAAGGGTCGGCACCAGAATTCCATTGTGCACTGCCATCTTTGCTTCAGTCGATATATTTCTATTTGCGGTAATGACAGGTGAGGTGAGGGAATTTGTGTATTTAGGTAGCATGTTCACAGCGGATGGCCGAACGGACAGTGATGTTGAAAGAAGGGTTGGTGCGGGTAACAAAGTCAATGGAGCTTTAAAAGTAGTTATTGGAAACAAGAATTTATCATTGAAAGCGAAAATGGCCGTTCGAAATGGAGTTCTGGTCCCAACCCTTATTTTTATTCATTCGTATAAATTACTAAACATGTAGTTTTACATCATTGTTAATGAAACAATAAATATTTTCGTTTCAAATGAATTTTGATCAGTAGATTTATGGAAAATCATTGGATTGTTTATAAAATAAGAGCCCTGAATGCCATACCAAAGGTCCCGGCGATGGCAGTATGATTATCACATTGTCTTTGGTCTGATGTAGAATTCACGTGACCAAAAATTGAGATAGATTAACTACTGATCATATGTCATGAGAATCAATATAATAGCTAAAAAATAAATTGTGTACACTTATTGGGTTCAAACGACCTGTTGTATACAAGAAAAAAAAGTTTCTTAGTAGAAATTTAAAATGAACTTAATAATGTAATCTTTGTAAACGCATAAAACTTGGATGTTCCACCCTTATACTATAGACTTTTGCACACACTGCAAATAAATAATACATATTACCTCAGCCGTCATTCCTTGAGTGAAATTAAATAGGTAAATAAATCCTTTTACTCCCTACTTTTATTACACATCCCTTCCCATCTATCATAGGACATTTGCTGGGAATGAACCCGGAGTGCCTGGTAGTATGTAACGTGTATATTTAAAAAAATACGGCAACTGTTTTTGGGATCACCCGTCCTTTCGTGGAATATAATTTACATCTCAAGTAATATATTGACCCTCGTTGAGAATATGTAAGAATAAAAGCCCCAAAGAAATATAAATTATTCCGGGCCACGGTAATGGGCACCTTTGCTGAATCCAGGCAATTTCACATGATCTATATTTGATTCAATAAAAAGTGGAATGTGAGGTTTTATTACTGAAATATTAATGCCGGCCATTTTATTGTGTTTTATTGTGGTGCGTCAACACGGGTATTTATTCTATTACCGCATAAAAATGATACAGAGATACATTTTGAAATATTTTGGAGTGCTAACATATTTTATTGTACTGTACATATCTCATATCACTGCTATGTACGAGAATGAATAAATTATCAAAAAAAAAACTTTAGTAAAAAGCAATAATGACACGGCAAGATATTATATTAATCTGTACAATTTATTGTTTCTTAAACATCATAATAAATAATTAATTCGAATGAAAACGTCTGTTTTCTAGAAGTTTTATTGTATCATAGTTTATGGTAATGACATATTTCGCTTACCTATGATCTACATTTGAAAATGCCTTAAAAAAGCGAAATACGTCATTCGCATCAACTATAATAAAGCTTCTAGAAAACAGACGTTTTCCTTCGTTTTCATTATTTGGCCTATTAAAATACATTTTTTTCCTTGTAGGTCGTTTAAACCAAATTACTGAGTACAATTTATTTGAGCTATTATATTGATTCATATGACATGCGATAGGTAGCCAATCTATCGCCATTTTACAGTCACAAGAATTCTACACCAGACCAAAGACAGTGTGACAATCACAATTCCATCGCCGGGATTCGAACCCGGGACCTTCGGTTTGTAAGTCAGGGCTCTTACCACTCTGCCACGAAGGTCGACATTTGACATTTGTAAAATAATCATGATTTGTGGACTTATAAGACAACCGGTTTCAATTGCTGGCGCGTTTTTTCAGATTATGTAATAACTAACTAACTAACAAACCATCACGCCGTTTCCCAGGGGTAGGCAGAAAGAATGGACTGCCATACTTTACCCGATGCGGCACTCCATCCTTCGCGGAAGACGCAGTGTGATGGGTTGCGAACCTCATTGTTACTAATAGGCATTGAAGAAATTATTCAAATTGTCATTGGAACATACGAAAAATTTATTTTAACACCTGTCAAAATTCTTTATGTAAACGAAAAAACTTATATAATTTTAACATCAAAACAGTACCAACATTTTACGTGTCACAATTAACCATTATAAAGTGCAGAACAATAAAATTAACCAAAATAATTCACTTATACACGAAATATCTCAAAATTTACGGGAGCACCATATGAACCAAACCAAATTTTCAAAATCAGAACAATCAAATAACAAAGTATGTAATAAAATTATTCAAACTTGTAATTCTGCTCTGACGAACCGGTGGTTTATATGAAACATATTATCTTACTGATAATATAATATTAAAAATACAATATAATGAATAAGCAAAAAAGGATTTTCACCATGTTACCGTAAAAGTATTATTTAGTTTCAAGTGTTTTCAGTAAAGTTTATCATTGTTGATGTGAAGTCGGGTTAATTTTTTTTGTAACAAAAAAACATTGTTCCGTTGAAATTCATCTCTTTTAAAAATAATGCAAGATATGTATTTACAATGTTGCCTTAACATTACTTAATTAAAATAAACTCGTACAACACAATGTAAATGCGAATATATAATAGAAAGGAAAAAAATATACAAATATGTATAGAAGAATTATCCTGAGCATAAAAATGCTCGTAAATTTTTCAGAGATTATTTAAGATTCACTGCAGACTGAAAATAAATAACTTCTGACCATGAATCATGAGAAGACTTCTCTTGTCAGCGCACCGATTATGGAATAAAAAATATATAATTCATTAAAATTCACAATCATATAATATATTATAATTAATACGAATGAAAACATCGGTTTTCTATAAGTCATATATTATATTATTGTAATGACGTGATTCGCTCATTTACTGCATCATTATCAAATCATTTGATAGTGTCTTTCCCATCAATAAAATGAAATCTCTTAAAAATAGACGTTTCCAAGTTTATTTATAATTTAATATGGAGTTTTGTACCCATTCATTTATATTCGCCTTTACTTTGTGTTGTGGATTCACATAACAAAATTTAATTTGTACATCGAAGAAGGTTGGGTCACAACCGAAACTTGTCTGCAATTCGAAAAAAAAAGTGTTGTGAAAAAAGTGCGTTTCTATTGATTATTGTTAAATTATTAACAAAATTATAGTCAATTCCAAAAACAATAAATAAATTATTTTAGTTATATTAAAAAAGATTATTAACTGTTTAATTAAAACACTATTTTATAATATCACAATTGATTTGATTTCTTTTGAAATTTTTAGTTGATTGTAACACCTTATGTTTCTAATGTGATCGGGTAGCGAAACAGCTGTTGCAACAATTTCATAAGAAATTAAATCAATTGTGATATTACGAGTATATACCAGTGTTTTAATTAAACTGTTAATAATGTTAACACAAAAGTCCGGATCGTCCATGTCAACATGTGCAACATCGGAAAACATTATGTGTTATTACATTATGTGCTAAATTTAAAAAACGGTGGATTCGTGGAACATAAATTAAATAGACAAATGTACACCATCTAAAAATAACATTTTGTATTAAATTATTTTTATTTTGTTATTTTATTTTATATCATTGTATTTTATATTATTTGTTTTAGATTTATTTTGTGGATGTTGGAAGATCGAAGTGTGCGCGGGAGATACCTATTGGTGGCGATGAGGTTCGCAACCCATCACACCGCGTCTCCCGCGGGGCGAAAAGAGAAGGATGGAGTGCCGCATCGGTTAAAGTGTGACAGTCCATTCTTTCTGCCTACCCTTTCGGGGAGACGGCGTGATGGTTAGTTAGTTAGTTAGTTAGTTAATAATGTTGAAATTTCAATGTGTTTCCGCCAAAACAACGATTTACCTAAAACAGTTTTTATTATAATATTATTATTGGCTTTAACTTATTACAAAGGTAGTTTATATATTGTGATTCTTAATTTACCAATTATGAAGTGTTTTAAAAAAATCCAAAAAAATATAATTTTTCTTCCATCGAAAACGAATTGAAAGAGTCTGCTAGTCTTATCTTTATCTTTAAAAAATCCTTTCACAAAGCTTATCGAATTCCTTATGCATCAACGCTCTGTACTCTTCGTATCCATGGGATACTCATCTTCACTTTGGGATACAAAGAAATAAGCCAAGGGTGATAAAGTAGGAACGAGATTCCGTATTAAGATCTCATACAAATGACTCTTAGGCGGGTACCTGCTCCTATCTCGCCACCGCCGCAGCAAAACTTAGGATATAAATTCTTTCTGTCATAAGTCGTTTGTCTTCTGCTAGAAATGTATGCACTTCTTTAAACTTGAAGAACTTTCGTATTTCACGTTTTTGCACTTTGCCATTGTACTTGTATGTAAGTTCTTAATCCCTGGAATCGCATATGAGCAGCGCCATTCCAGCTATTCAAGTTTAATCATGACGAAAACTTAGATATTAATTTTAAGCGATTAAATCTAATTTCTTCCATATTCACCTACACTTTGTGTTGTGGATTCATATTTGAATAAATATAACAACTTTGTTTCTTATTCGTCTTACTTTGTGTTGTAGATGTTTGTGTTAATATATTTTTTTAAATAAATTTTTAATAAATTTGTTTTATAGTTAAAAAAAATATATTGTTGTACAAATATTGAAATATTGTTCAATTTATCATTTAATTTG
Organism: Lepidostoma basale; assembly: GCA_022606425.2. NCBI lineage: Eukaryota > Metazoa > Arthropoda > Insecta > Trichoptera > Lepidostomatidae > Lepidostoma > Lepidostoma basale. Next base: position 132,208 of record JAHDVF020001544.1, on the reverse strand, counting down.
ACCTCATTAAAATATTTTTTGATTAAATATAGTTGTGAGATTAAAGTAAACAGAAAGTGATAAAGAGTATCAACCCTCCTCTCCCGTATAAGCCCTCTGCTATTCGAGGGGGGGCGCCACTTGTATCAATCCACGGGAGTTCTGAGTCCAACTTGTAAAGCTGATTATCCAGAGTTAAGAGCAGTAAGTAGCTGTTTAGCTGGCCGTTATCTCACACTAATTGAGTTTTTTATTCCCCCCTTACCACATCGGGCGGAAGACTATAAAACCCCCGCCACGTAAGGGTTTCGAGTAACGAGGTCGGTCTAAGGGCGTTTGCGAACAGATAAATTTAATTTCACCCGGCCAATAAATGGCGGCTCTAGTTCAAAATAATAAAAAGATCCGTTAATTATTTGAAGACGGATTTACTCACTTGCCCGCCACTACCAATCCAGTTTTATAAATACAAATGTTTTTAGCATGAACGAAACGTGCTGAAGTTTGTCTTGGAAATGAAATTGAGTTAGTTAACATATTTTCATACTTCAACAGAGAGACATATTTCGCCTTTCTAAGGCAGTATCAAAAAATCATTTGATAGTGCATTAGAAAGGCGTAACATTTCGTTCCCATAAAATATAATAAAACTTCTAGAAAACGGACTTTGTTACAACGTGAAAAATATCATTCAATTAAGAATCCAAAACACAAAAAATAAATGGTAAATATAGAATAAATATATTTTTATTCGAGTACGCATTTTATGCGAATTTTCTTCATATTATATGTGATGTCAAATACGCAATCCAAATTATAAAATGATTAAAGTAATATCAAAGTATTTCCGAAGTGCATTAGTATAAACTAGAAATTATGGTATTAAGGCGATTTGTTCTTTTTACCGAATGTCTGAACTATTTTAAAAAAATAACATTAATATTGGTGAGAACATCCATTTTATAGAAGATACATTAAAAAAAACATCAAAAAATTTAAATTGAATTTTACTGCATTGTACCAAACACAATAAATATAATATTATTATTTATTTTTGAATAAGGTGCCGCTTACGTACTTATAAAAATACCATGTACAAAAGAACTCACATTGAAGCCCGGCTTTGTTAAATTATTATATTTTATTTAAATTCATCAATTTAACGTTGCTTTGGTAACCAAAAAGTTTCTAATACATTACGTGTGAAAATATATTTCATTTCAGAAATTAAGTAAATAAATGGTGATATTATAACAGTGTTTCAAATTCAATAGTTGATAATTTTCAATTTAGTGTCAGAAGGCAAGAGTAAACCACTCCAATAAAAATTCTTCTTCTCCTTCTTAGTGTAGCCTTGTGGACTGTTCCTCAAGACGAATTGGCCTCCTGCGAGGTCGACTCCCAGCTGTCGATCCATCTCTCTGGTGGTCTGCCCGGGGGCTTGGCTGTGCAATATAATGAGAGGGAGTCTGTATGTATATTTTTTTTCACGTTTGCATACTAGTATCTTCTCCTTTGCCTCCCCCATCTAACGACATCCTCGGCCTTGCATGTTTCCCTTTTCCTTGAGTTCATATTATTATATATAACGTAGTATTTTGCATATATGTTTCTGAACTTTTTCATTTCTGATACTGTGTATTTGTGGTGTCCACCCTGTACATATAATACATCCTCCAATAACACATCTTAGGAAATCACTGTGGCGAGAAAGCATTCACCAGTGATCACCAACTTCGGTACATACCTGATAAAGCACTATAAAAAAATAATAATGAATTATTTGTCAGGGTTATACACAAACTGAGCAAACAGTTTGTGTATTACCCTGACGAAGCTCGTTACAGAGTGAAACCGGTTGGCGCTCCCGACTCAAAATAAAGTGGTACAACGTTTTTAAAAATGTTTAATTCTAATTTTAAATATGTCAAACCACCAAGTAATAGCTTCTTTCCAAAGTTTAAAAAAAATATTATCATTGTGTTTCCGCCAAAAAAGTGGTTATTTAATGCTTTTATAGAAATACATTTTACCAGGAAGCGCTGTTCAATTACCACCGATTACTCTTCATTTTTTTGTTTTTGTATTAACTGATTCCGTTTCGTCCAACACCTTGCCTCGAGGCTGCCAAACAATCTTTCCAGATCGCCACTTGAGAGAAGCTTAATTACCAGAGGGACGTAATTCCTTTATTGTATCCGGTTTACAAAGATAAAGCTGTTAAGGAACAATCGACACATGTAACTTTTTAAGATGGGAATTAGCCGAGAGCCGGGGGTGGAGCCACTAAGAGTTCCGTTTACGATAAGGGGTCCTTAATTACTCGACCGTAAAATGCGAAACCAATTATCTTTACGGCAGTGCTCTGTTTTCTGCCATGTTTATGATAATGGATGAAACAATAAGGGATGGATGGGAAGTTATGATTGTAATAAAAATAAACAACTCTTTTCATCGTTTTATTTTATTTTTTATTCGCTTAGAATGGAGATTCTATGATTGTTTGCTGAATATAATTGAAATAGCGGCTGGTGGTTACATTCAATTAATTTAATTAAATAATCCATTAATTTGAAATGTGGCTACACAAAAGAATGCTTCGTATACCGTGGATAGATTTGGTCAGCAATTCAGAAGTCCTGATGAGAACTCACTGCAGTAGCTAATTATTTAAATAAATTAAGGTGCGTTTAATTTCCTATCTCGCTCACATGTTGCTTGAAGACAGATATGAGATTCTCCAACTTATGATAGTTGGCAAAGTTGAAAGACGACGTGGTCTTGGTTGGAGACGTAAGATGAAAAGGCTGTGCAACATTAAATACTAGACCGGAATAAGGAACGAGGAGGAGTTACTCTGAGAGACGTAAGACATCAATCTTTTCACAAGTTAGGGAACCAACATCGGGAAAACCTAATATTGCATAAAAAGAAGGAATCTGCATTATTTTCGTGGCACCATAATACGATACTTGTTGTCGACAATAAACCAAGCTGAGGTAGCACGGAGTATAGGCGGCCTGAAGTGACTGTGAGTTGCCCATAATTGTCGGAGAGCCAACAGCCGATGGGGAAGACGGATTCTGAAGTGGAGACCGCGCACAGGTTTAGACGTTCCTCTACCCACTGGATCGACGGCATTATAAGGATTGCTGGACGCGGACGAATGAGAGTAGCGAGGGATAGGTGGCAGTAGCATGCTTTAGGAGAGGCTTACGTTCAGCAGTGGACAAAAGAAGAATACTATAATACGAATACTTCAAGATCATCAAGGGTCGCACAATATTCGGGGTCATAGCTAGATTCTTTTTTATAGTAATGACTAGGAGAATGATATCCAGAGTAGATTCCCCTTCCATTTTCTGATTAATTTTATGTTTTGGTTGCTTTTCCTTAGCCAGATGAATCCAGTTATATGGGGCTAGAAATTCACGATTTGTCCATCCTCAATTTGCCATAGCCCTGATGGGAATCTCAGTGGTCAGATTACTGGGGTTCGCGGGGTCTAAGATACCACTCTTAGATGCTAGAGAGTTGGAGTTGGCAGAAGTGTTAATGGTCATCGCAATATGTCGCATTAAGACATTTAATAAAGGCATACTTAAAGCCATATCAAAAACATTGTAGGCCTACTACCTGTCAGAACCTATAGAGGTAAAATTGTACTTTTATTCTACGTTTTTATGTAAGTTGTTTTAAATAATCCATTGTTTTGGCCGAAACACTATGATATTTTAACATTATATACTGTTAAAAAAACTCATTTTATGTATTATAATTGTATTTTTATTTTACGCGACAGCTGTTTCGTCAACCTATGTTGATATCATCAGGTGTTTTTTTTTTAATTTAAGAGTATATAAGTTTTTTTAATTTTTGTTTCTTGATCAATGATCTAAATCATCATATAAAATAATTAGTACGAATGAAAACGTCTGTATCCCAGAAGTTTTATTGTAGTTTATGGGAATGGTATCGGTCGCCTTTCTGTGGTATTATCAAATATATGATAATGCCTTAGAAAGGCGAAACCTGTCATTCCCATAAATTATAATAAACCTTCTAGAAAATTAACGTTTTTATTCTTATTAATTATGTTGTTGAACATTTTTATCTTTTTATTTTTAATTTTCATTAAAAAGAACTAACGTGTTATTTCTATATAGTAAGATTCTAAAAAAAGTTACGTTTTCATCAACAAAAATATTTAATATTGTTCATTAATTTGGCCGAAACACTATGATACCTTAACATTTTATAACTGTTAAAGAAAAAACTTTGTTTTTATATCACAATTGTATTTTATTTTACGACAGCTGTTTCATCAACCAATGTTGACATCATCAGGTGTTACAATAATATTATTGTAACACCTGATGATGTCAACATTGGTTTATGAAACAGCTGTCGTAAAATAAAATACAATTGTGATATAAAAACTTTTTTTTTTCATTAACAGTTATATATTTAATATTGTGTTAAACAAATTATTCCGCAACAATAAACAAGGTAACTCACAATGAGTATTATAATTTTACATATATTAATTTTTGGATGTAAAAACCTTTTTTATTTATTGTATATTAAATCCGTAGTTTCCAGATCATACTATTGTATAATATAATATAATACTAAACACCGCAGTACGTTGTTACGCCATATCGTGTTCTCGTGGTTACAGGTAACGGCAGTTAATAGAGTTTACCTTAATTATTGTTCAACTGATAGAGCTAAAACATGCCAATTAGTTCGATGTTCCGAAATATCATTACAAAGGACGCCTGGAGACATCTTTTGTAGGTAGCTACAAGCGAGTAAACACAAAATCAGGCGTATATTAGTTATCAAAATAATACATGATTGAATTAAGTGAACTACTCGTAGAATGCCTTGGGAAATTTTCATTTAAATAATATATTATTGTTATTATTAATTTGTTGAAAATCTCCTTACATCATTACAGCGCAAGCCAAATCGATGTAAAGGATGAAAAAAAAATATCAAAGGAAATATACATAGAACCTTATGAATGGGAAAAGCCAGTTATCTGCTTGCTGCCTTTATCATAAGGGCATTTATGAATTCGCCATAATTGCATACAAAGAGGTCTATCTCTTCTGCAACCTCATTTAAGAGACGAATCGCCTTCAATATAGGAGAAATTCGAAGGGCCTCTGTGCGGCAATTTTGGGCATAAGATAATATATGCCCCCTTACTCTGCTATAACTATGGTGAACGTACAGATTTAGCTCTCTCAGCACTCCTGGATTGAAAACACCTCCGGATAACAGTTTAAAAAAATGCTTTCCCAGAAAGATCATTCGAAGAGCTTCAAGAGTGTTGAAACCCAACACTCCTGAGAGAAACAGTGAGGGGTACATAAAAGGATAACAGTTATACTCCCTGAGGTATAAGTACCTTAAAAATCGTTTCTGAATCCTTTCCAGCTCCAAGATGACTGTTCTTTCTCTGGGGTCCCAAATGATAGAGCAGTACTCCAATATATGCCTCCTTGCTCTGCTATTACTATGGGGAACGTACAGATTTAGCTCTATCAGTATTCCTGGATTGAAAATACCTCTATGTATATATGATAGTAAAATTATTTAGGTTTTAATGTTTATCTTATTTATAAAAGTTAACATGGCAGTTAGTGCCCATTCTGATGTATGCATGTGAAGCATGGGACTGAATGAGAGCGGAATAAATGCGTTAGAGATAAGATTTTTTATTAATTAAAAATTATTTCCAAAAAAATATATATTTATAAATATTTACTTTGTCCGTTGAATAAAAAATATGTGTATAACTGCTGAGACTTGTTACTACGAAATTGACGTATGACATTATTTATTATTTTTTAATTTTCTGTACCATTATAATATCCTCGAACTGGATCTATTCGATTATGATACTATATTATTATAGCAAAGATGGCAGTACACAATGGAGTTCTAGTGTCAACCCCCATGTATGGAAGTGAAGCTGGCAAAAGAAGGATGAAAGCAGGATAAACGCTGTAGAAATGAGATCACGAAGAAGAATATGCGGGAAAACGTTGTATGATAGAATACCTAACGATGAAATAAGAAAGAAATGTAGGGCAGATGACTGCATCATGGATAAAATTAAAAAAGGATCATATGGAACGAATGGATGAGAGTAGAATGGTTAAAAAGTTGAACACAAGCAGCATGAGTGGAAAAAGAAGCAGAGGAAAGCAAGTTTGTTAAAAATAAACATTTAGTTAAAAATAAAAATTTTGTTAAAAATAAACATTTTGTTCAAAATAAACATTTTGTTAAAAATAAACATTTTGTTAAAAATAAACATTTTGTTAAAAATAAACATTTAGAAACATTTTTTTAGGAAAGTTTGTGTGAATCAGCGAAAGAATCGTGTGGTGTGTGTACAAGGAAGAAGGAAAGGGGATGCATGGTGGAATGATGACGTAAAGATTGCTGTTAAAGAGAAAAAAGATGCTTGGTTGAATACGTTGTCGATAAATAAGAATGACAGAGTTAAGTATGAAAGAGCAAAAGATTTGTATAAGGTATGCAAGAAGAGAGTGAAGTCGGTAGTGAAAGCGCGGAAAGAAAAGCTGAAGGAGGAAGAAGGGCTCAAAATGACAAACAACTTCCAAGCAAATTTAAAAATGTTTTGGAAAGAAGTAAAAAAAGCCCGAAATCCTCCTGATAGTGGATGTGTGAAAGCAATTTTAGACAACGAGGGAAGAATGTTAACGGAGAGTAAGATCATACAAGAAAGATGGATGGAATATTTTAAGGAGATGTATGGTGGTGATACAAGCGTGATCGAAAGTATAACAGCTAGTGCGAGTGCGGGACCTTTGAATGATAATATTGAAAACATAAGTACGAATGAGATGAAAAGATCCGTGAGTGCAATGAAAAGTGGAAAAGCTGTTGGGTTTGATTGTATTGTCATAGACTTATATAGTTTCTACATGGTTATGTAAGTTATTTAACCAGTGCTTGGAGGAGGGATATACGCCGCTAGACTGGAGGAGAGCAGTATTTATGCCCCTGTACAAAGGAAAAGCATCGCGTATGGAATGTGGAAACCACAGAGCTATTAGTCTTTTGAGTGTCGTTGGTAAAGTCTATGGCAGAATTTTAATAGAAAGAGTCAGAAAATTGACGAGTGACAAAGTTTGGGATGTGCAAGGTGCCTTTATGAATGGCAGAGGATGTATGGATCAAATTTTTGGACTTCGTACATTGACAGAGAAGTTTCTGGCCAAAAATCGCAAACTTTTCTGTGCGTTTGTCGACTTACAAAAAGCATATGATTACGTTAATAGAGAAAAGTTGTGGAAAATATTGTCTGAATATGGAATAAGTACAAAACTGATCACGGCCATTAAGTCGCTATACACGGAAAGCACTGCTAGTGTCAGAGTAAATGGAGATCTTACAGCCTGGTTTGATATCAATAAAGGTGTCAAACAAGGTTGCGTAATGTCCCCGTGGTTATTTAATCTGTATATGGACAATTGTATGAGAGAGCTGAAAGGGTTGGATGTAGGTGCCAAAATGAGTGTCAGTAAGCTGTCTCTTGTATGCGGATGACGCTGTCCTACTTGCTGACAACGAGCATGAACAACAAGTCCTGGTGAATTGTATGTATGAGGTATGCATGCGAAATGATCTGATGATGAATATTAATAAGTCCAAGGTAATGATTTTTGAAAAGGAAGAAACCATGACAGTAACATTAGCGTGAATGGTGAAAATTTGGAGCAAGTAGTTGAGTTCGTGTATTTAGGTAGTATGTTTACAAGAGATGGGCGAGTGGAGAGGGATATTGAAAGAAGGGTTGGGGCAGGCAACAAAGTGAATGGTGCACTTAAAGTTGTCATCGCAAACAAAAACCTATCCAAAAAAACTAGAATGGCAGTGCACAATGGTGTTCTTCTACCGACCCTTATGTATGGAAGCGAAGCATGGAACTGGCAAAGGAAGGATGAAAGTAGAATAAATGCAGTAGAAATGAGATCTCTTAGACGAATGTGTGGATATTCTGTGTATGATAGAGTGTCGAATGAAAATATAAGAAGTGAATGCGGTGCGAATGATGGTGTCATGAACAAAATAATGAAAGGATCATTAAGATGGTTTGGACATATGGAAAGAATGAATGAAGAAAGAATGGTAAAAAATTATATGTTAATGATGTAAATGGAACCAGAAATAGAGGAAGACCGAGGAAAACGTGGCACGATCAAATAAATCAAATATTGACTGTCGGCCATGTGAGGAGTCAGAGAAATCGACGCGCGTGCATGACACGATGTATGAATGTTGAGGAAGCGAGAGAAATATGTCGGAAAGAAAGGTGTGGCAGTCCATTCTTTCTGCCTACCCCTTCGGGGAGACAGCGTGATGGTTAGTTAGTTAGTTAGTTAAACATTTTGTTAAAAATAAACATTTTGTTAAAAATAAACATTTTGTTAAAAATAAACATTTTGTTAAAAATAAACATTTAAGTAGGGGGGCTGCACCTGACGCAATCGATCAACATTTGCATCAAGATAGGATAATTTGAACAGGTGCGTTTTGAGCCTTGATCTAAACTGTGGCGGATTTTCCGATAATGAAGGTGTAAAACATGTCAATCAAAAAAATAAACAAAGCGGAAAAATCGAGTTTTTTAAATATCGTTATGGAATTCCACCGTGTTTAAGTTTATCAAAAATATAATTAAAAGTTTATATTAAAACCGAATGTACATTTAGAAAGCCAAATATATCAACAAGTTGCCAGAAAACTACTCAAGACCATAAGGAAGGGAATAACATGGTCGTATTAAATTTATTTGCTTAATTATACGGGAAACAAACAAGGCATATCTAAAGTTTGAAAGATGTTACGAAGAAATTCAATTATTTTTTTTGCGTTTATTAATAAATTAAGGATGTCGGAAAATGTTGACAGACAGAAAATCTTTTGAAAATCTCATTATTTACTTGTCACTCCAATCACTTACCTCGTTAGTCTGTCGAGATGCTCTCCAGAAATGTTTACTTTTAATGGAATATTCATTTTATCATCTTAATAAACGGTTTCTCTTGTGAAATGTCATCCCAAAATTTAAGTTCATTTTTCGGAGAAAAAGGACCCTTCCTGCCAACGATGAGCAAATTATTGTTCGAGACTCAAGGTTGTTGTCAAGTGGACAATGTTTGAGTCGCCCCTTGAAAATGTGCCTCGGGCCAACTTCTGAAATGCAATAAGCACTTTGGTCAAGTCGAGAATTTTATTTTTCTCCAAACGTTTAAATGAATCAACAGTTATTCAGTTTCATTTTAAAATTAAACATTTTTTAAAATTCTTTTTGAAATTAAGTTAATTTAAGTAACTAACCATCACGCCGTCTTCTGAAGGGGTAGGCAGAGATAATGGACTGCCACACTTTTCTATTCTGACATACTTCTCTCGTTTCCTATATATTTATACATCGTGTCATGCACGCACGTCGATTTCTCCAACTTTTCACTTGGCGGTCATTAAATATTTGATTTAATTAAGACGAATGAAAACGTCCGTTTTCCAGATCTCTACAATATTGTAACACCTGATGATGTCAACATAGGTTGATGAAACAGCTGTCGCGTAAAATAAAATGCAATTGTGATACAAAAAATAAAGTTTTTAATTTAACAGTTTAAAAATAAAAATATTAAAGATTTATTTATAATAATTGTTTGATTAAATATCATTTTACGACTTCTACTGGTTTCGGCAGCTCGCTGCTGTCTTCTAAACCAGAAAAAGACTGCTACAAAGACCAAGGAAAGCATAGCGTGTCCAAAGTAATCAAATACTGAAAAGCGGCCACATTCGAAGTCGAAAAAATCGACGAGCGTGCATATTATAATGTATGAATGGAGAGGAATCTAGAGATGTATGGCATGACAGAGCAGTGTGGCGGTGGATCCTCTCTATCTAACCCTCCGGAGAAACGGCGCACATAGGGTTATTTCTTAGGTGGCCAAAATTATATTCTTTGTATTTTTTTTAAATCAATTGTATTTTTAAATTGATGGTAGATTTAACCTTTAGTGAACATATTTTATAGAAAAGTATAATTTGACATAAGAGTATTTTATTGTGAGAATATACCTAATACATTTCGAAGAAATAAAAAATCCGTTTACTCATTCTTTACAAGAGCTCCAGTTATTTCATGAACAAACTCCTCCCCAGCGAACTCTAAAAGCTTAACTCGAAAAATAAAATTATCTTGAAATTAACTGGTTTTGCACTAGTATGAATCATTGACCCTAAAAACATTGATTTCACGGGAGATCACAGACAACTTTGTGGCATTAAATTAGTGACTTTCAAACTACTAAAATAAATTTAATTGTCAATGTATTTTAATAAAACGTGTTAGTAAATTTAAATGCTTACCTGTAATAGCCGAATCCATCACAAAAATTTCCCAAACCAACTTCCAAATAAAAATATTCACATTTTAAATCACTGATTTTTCAAGAATGCTTAAAAAAGTTACGATAATTTAGAACGACAATTCCAACTGACACACTCCAGACCACGGTTTTTATTGGACAACGTAAAGGGTTCCTCATTGTTTAGCGTCTATTCAACATCCCCAGAAACAATTTTTTCGTATCGTGGACAAATTCTATTTATGGCCGGCTAATTACAGGAAATACCCAAAAGTGCGGCTTGTATGTTAGTTAGTTAGTTAGTTGGTATTATATTTTATTCCCGATGATAAAGGTACATAATCTCCAAAGAAATTAAGCTTAGTTAAAAAAACAGTGTTTTTATTAATAAAAATGTAAATAAACTAAGTAATACGTTTCTGCTTAATGCTTACACCCAATCTTAATGGATGGCGCTAGTGTAGATTGAACTAAAAAATGTGAAGTGTTCCTCAACAATGTAGCATATATACATCTTCCAAAAAAAATTTAGCCGCGGTGGTCGTAAGAAGGGCGGAATGGGGAATGTTGTTAACATAAAGCGGTCGCTTAACCCAACCAATGACAGACATAAGTCCTGTAAGCACCTCGACCACCATATTCTGTTACCAGAAAACAATTTACATCTTCGTCTCTATTGAGATACAATTAATTCTGACAAAAAAAATAATTAAAAATAATTTACCCGAAATGGGTAAAATCCAGTATTTGTCTACAAGTATTTGTAAACATTCATAATGTTAATTAAAACGTTATTCACGTTTTTTTACATGGTCCATGAAACCACGCGTAAAGATACTATAAATTTCTATGCTAATCGTTTTTCGTCAATTACTTTTAGGCGGGAAATCGCTTTTATCGCGTGATAATAAAACTAATTTGAATTTGGTGAAATGGAATTTCGCGTATGTTTTTTGCGTTAGAAATTCGAGAAGGTTTAGCGGTAAGTCAACTTACCCCGCCAGTACAATACGCGCTATTTCAATTGACCGCGGCGCTTGAGTTTTCCGCTCCATTCCCCCCAAAGTGAGGTTATGTCGCCGGTGTTATCGGCGCGTGGCACGCTTCGGTGGCGCCCATCTCCAGAGCATAGATAAAGGAAAAGAAATGGATTTACATAGAAACCACAGATTTTTCATCCGCGTGAATTCATTAATAAAACGATATACACATCAGATGTGTTTAAATAATCTAAAATAAGAATATAGCGATAAAAATTAACGTTTAAACATTAGATATACTCGGTTGAATCTAAATTCAAATATTAAATATTTTCATCAAATGCATTAAAAGGTCGACGATGACTATTGATGGTTGAGGTATTAGTATTATAAAAACTCCATTATTAATTTTTAATAGTAAACACGATTGTTTCACTAAACACTGTTTTACTTGAATTTCATTTATATGAATTTTACTAATTGTGACAAAATTGTTTCGCCTTGCTAGGAAATTCTCAAACTCCAGTTTTGAGTTTGAGAATGCCCTCGCAAGGCGAAACAAATTTGTCACAATTTATATAATTTTTATCAATTAAATCCTAGTAAAACCACAAAACAAATGTGTTTACTATTATAAATTAGTCGAGGATGTCGTTACTTGGGTAAGGAAAAGGAGAAAATACTGGTATGCACACGTGAGAAAATGGATCCATCCAAATTCCCCCTCATTGTGTTGCATGGCTAACCCCAAAATAGACGACCCCGAGCAGACCACCCACGAAATGGATCGTTGGCCTCGTAGGAGGTCAATTCCTCTTAAGAAACTAGCCACAAGGACTTTAATAAGAAGAAGAAGAAGGGGATTTCATAAGCGGCTGTATATGCAATCCTGTCACCATCTGTTCGGACTACATGGTCCCTTCAGTATCTCCTTCTGGATCTACTCCGATGCACGATATCCTCTATTTCGCAAGTTTTTCTTATGTCTGCGATGTGGATACGACTTCGGAGAGTTTTTCCAGTAATTGATCTGAGGACCTTCATCCCCGATGTTCTTAGTAGACCCATGGTTCACACAGTGTCGGTCCGCGTCTCTACAGCGTACGTTTTGATAGGTCGCACGCATGTTTTATAAGTTCTGATCTTCCTGTCGATACGCATGTGCTTGTTCTTCCAGATCAGATTCTTCAGATACCCTGACACGGCAGAGGCTTAACTGACACGTTCTCATACTTCGGTATAAAATCATTATGGCTGCAGATCTCTTCTCCCAAATATCTGAAACTCATTACTTGCTCCAAAGGTTTATTATCAACAGTCAGCTTAAATCTTGTAGGTTGTCTAGCTATATTGAGACTTTTTGTTTTGCTGACTGATATAGCCATATTTAGCCTTTGTGATACTGTGTGGAATTTGTACAACATTATTTGCAAGTCAACTTCAGACTCAGCTATTAATGCGGCATCGTCTGCATAGTAAATGACGTTCACAGTTAAACTGCCCATTTTATAACCTAGTCCCAAGCCAACTACCTCTTCTACGCTTTCGTCCAATAAACAGTTTTTGGTTAAATAAAATTCATTTTTAAATAAACGATTAATTGACCCTTTTAATGCGTGCTCTGCTTTGTTGCATTTAATCTCAACTAACTAACCAACTAACTAACCATCACGCCGTCTCCCCGAAAGGGTAGGCAGAAAGAATGGACTGTCACATTTTAACCGATGCGGCACTCCATCCTTCTCTTTTCGCCCCGCGGGAGACGCGGTGTGATGGGTTGCGAACCTCATCGCCACCAGATTATTCATGTATAAACGTATTTTGCAAACGTTTGTTTACCTAAAATAACTATATCAATACATATCATATATAAATATGTTTAATAATTTTATAGAGAAGAGAGATTTCCTGATTCAATTCCCACTACAAATATTATTTCCTCAAAACCCTCGACTCCTGCTGTTTACTCTCCCCAGTAGAGAGCAGCTAATTCCCGCCTCGCCTGAGCACCAAACAAGTTCTCTCTTCATTCTCATGTCATTTAACTGTACCTCAAAGCACAACCACAACTTACTATAGCTGTATTAAACTTTTTCCACGAATAAAAAATCATAAAATTCGAAAATAGAACGAAAATATAAAATTAATCTTTTGTTTTTCTCGCAACCTCAGAAAAAGGCGATTCTTTTTTTAAATTCGTAAGCCACCAGATCAAATCGGAATCTCGGTGTTCCAAATGATTAAAAACTGTCACGTACGGTTTTCGAAATTCAAAGACCACAGATACGCTTTGGCGGAACGTTCGAATATTCAAACGCGTCCACAGGAGCGAATAAAGAGATTGCTTACGCGATCCGAAAACAATATCGCGCTTTTGTGCTCTGTCAGGTGTAGGTGTTGCCATGGCGGGAATAAAACACGGCTGTCACCTCGAGCAATATATTTTTGTTTCATTGCCTATGGGAATTTTTTCGTTTTCCTTGCGAGCAACAACGGGCAGCTGACAAATGGCATTTTTAAGTAGGTACAGGTTGCCACCATCCTCGGTGATTTATTTCCGGAGGCATAAAACAAATAATCTCTTCCTCCGAGGAAAGAATATTTCACTTAACGCGGGAATGAAGCTAAGCACATTATCTCGACGTTTACTGGGAGAATATTGAAGATCGCACTCGTGTCTACAGTATACTTCAGCCTCCTTTCATAAATCTTGACAAAATACAATTTACTTGATTTATTTCGCAAATATGAAAAACACTTCAGAGATAATACAATGTACAGGTACGATATAAAGTGTATTTATTTGAATTAATGGAGTTATAAAAACAAAACAAGATTCGTAGTAAAGTAAATGCTAACACAAAATATTCTAAAAACCCGTGTAATAATCCCGGAGTAAACGAAACCACTTCCAAGTGTTCGCATATTTCCCCCGAAAATGTTTGCCTGGTAAATAAATTTATTTTCAGTCTAATACGTTTTATTCCCAACTTGAAAGCATACATTAGCATTTATCTTAAAATATGTACGGTTAGTGTTATTCCGCGTTACCGCAGGAGATTTTTTCCGCGGAAGCCCCAAGGTACAATTTATGGCACCAATATAACTCATAAAGCACGGGAGTATACTTTTCGCGTCGTTTTCCATTCAATGGGAGGATTTCTCCCGAACGGGTCTCCATACGTGAACGATCGTCCTACGCACGAAACGAGTTTTCTCATGGAACAGCTCCGTTGATTCTACCTCCGGAAACGTTTGTTATTTAAATACCAAGTTTTTCATTATTTTTTAAATTTATTTTTGGTATTAGATGAAGTATTCCTCTTAGCAGCAAACATATCTTTTTATGGGTGTAAGAAGCTTCTGGGCTCTAAGTTACTCAGCAGAAATACCAAACTTTTAATATATAAGACTATCATAAGACCGGTAGTCACCTACGTCTGTGGGACATGGTCTCTAACGCAGAGAGAGGAAGGCAGGCTGGCAGTTTTTGAAAGGAAAATACTGAGAAAATATGTTGTACTCACGCTGGAGGATGAGACTTACAGAATTAAAAGAAACCTTGAACTCGAAGAACTAATTAACCAGGAAACAGAAGTGTGATTCTGTAAGTCTCAACGCCTACGGTGGGCTGGCCACGTGGAAAGAATGCCAGAGGGTAGAACACCACAAATTATATCCAGATAGATGCCTCGCGAAAAGAAACCAAGAGGCAGACCAAGGAAAAGATGGGCGGATTGCGTGGAACAAGATTGGGAGAAAATGAAAGGAATTGGGGAATGGATAGAGATGGCCAGAGACAGAAGTCAGTGAAGGACTGTTGTGGAGGAGGTCAAGTCCCACACCGGGATGTAGCGCCGAGAAATGCATGAATGAATGAATTATATGAAGTATTTTATTTTTGGTGTAAAATATGAAGAAATGAGGTGTAGAATAGAGATTGCGAGGGCCGCATTCAATAATATGAGACTATTCTTCTTCAATGACAACATCAACTTAAAATTGGGATAGAGGATGGTCAAGTGGTATATTTGATTCATATTACTATACGAAGTGGAGACCTGGACCTAAACCATATAGAAGCACTTGAAACGTGGCTCCATCGCAAAATGTTGCAGATCTCATGGACTGATATGGTCATCAACAATGAGGTGCTACATAGAGCCAGAGAATTGTCTGATAACATAGAGACAGAATTGTTGTCTGATGTGAAGTCTAGAAAGATGGCATATTTGGGACACATTCTCCGCAACGAGAAATAAGATCTGCTGCACCTCATCATAAAAGGGAAGATCGAGTGGGAAGGGAAGATCGCGTGGTGTGGGAAGACTTCAGATGTCCTGGCTCGAGAATATTAAGGAATGTACCGGAGTTTGGAGGTGGAGGAATCGTTCCGTCCGGCACGGGACAGAGAGGCCTACGCCAGGGTGATAGCCGACGTCGGGGCAGGTGATGAGTTTCAGGTATTTGGGAGTGGAGATCTGCAGCCAAAGTGACCCTTATACCGAAGTACGTGAACAAGTCAGTAAAGCTTCTGCCGTGTCAGGATGCCTGAAGAATCTGGTCTGGAAGAACAAGCACATGCGTATCGACAGCAAGATCAGAATCTATAAAACATGCGTGCGACCTATCATGACGTACGCTGTAGAGACGCGGGCTGACACTGTGCGAACCAAGGGACTACTAAAAACATCGGAGATGAAGGTCCTAAGATCAATTACTGGAAAAACCCTCCGAGATCGTGTCCGCAACGCAGACATAAGAAAAACCTGTGAAATAGAGGATATCGTTCAGTGGAGTAGATCCAGAAGAAGATACTGGAAGGACCATGTGGCCCGAATGGATGGTGACAGACTCGCATATACAGCCGCTTATGAAATCCCTTCCGGACACCGCCCACCTGGAAGACCGCCTAAGAGATGGAGGGACAGCTGGATCTCATCATCCGACGAGATATGATTTCTGTGTCACAGATCGTCAGATCTATTAAAAGAAGAAGAAGAAGAAATTTTATGTTGACTTGTTTCACCATAAGAAGTTTTTGGCGCCACATGTATCCCAAATATAATATAATTAACAATGCTCTAACAAGACAATACATGTCACTCTTATAATATACTCGTATACTTACTTAACTTACTTAAACAGCCGTCGCGCGTCGTCTCCACTGTTGGACATAGGCCTCCCCCATACTTCCCCACGTATTCCCGTCTTATGACTTTCGCATCCTATCGCCTGCAATTCTTCGAATGTTGTAAGGAAACTTAAATAAAATAAAAGTTTTCATAAAAAAATTAAAATATTTTTTCCAGAAATTTTACGTCATTTGTCAAGAAACAATGAAAAAAAAACAAATTTAGTTTTTGTAGTTAAGTTTTACTTTAAAGCAAAGAAAGCATATGTAAATAACGTAAATGGAAATAAAAATGAAGGAAGACCTAGGTAAACGTGACACGATCAAGCCAATCAGATATTAAATATCAGCCACGTGACACGATATATGAATGTTGAAGAATAGTGTAGCGGTCCATTATTTCTGCTTACCCCTTCGGGGAGACGGCAATTAATTAGTTTCGTTGGAATCTCAAATGGATTATTTGACAAAATATTGAATTTAACCAAACTTATCTTAAATAATAATTAAATAAAACGATGTTTTTTAACCACTTCTACTTTTGTCTTTATTTCGATGGCGACCGGTTTCGCCAGGCTCGCTGGGATCGACAGACTGGTTTTGAAAACTGGAAACTTATGGATAGACAGAACAGTTATGGACAACAAACAGACTGGAAACTTATCTTAAAAAATCGGGAATCGTACGCGGGAAAAACATGCAAATATTTATTGATTGAACAAAAAATGTTCATCACAAATGTCTATGTATATTTTATCAAGTATTTATAACATTTCATCGGAATCTTTAAGTCGAGATCAAAAAGTTCCTCTTGCATTCACAGTCAAGACGGTATTGATTCCGACTCCCATATTTCACTGGAAACCGGAATACATTCTGTAAAGGAGCTTAACACATTCGCATATTTGCATCTGCCCCTTTCTATTAAGATTTATGATCTGTAAAACGCCAGTCTGTCTTGCCCCTTTGCAACGTGTTATTTTTTTCGCACGTGCATCACATTCCAAATATTTTAATATATAAATAAAAAATAAACGTGACTGAAATATTAAAAAAATGTCCTGAATCAATTTGCAAAAATGAAAATAAGAAATAACGCGAATGATTAAAAAATAATTCATTGTTTTAAAATAATAATTCCTATATTATGTACTATCTATATTATATTTAGTTTAATAATTTCCACGTGATTTTATGATTTCGATTGTTTCTATCTCGAAAACGTCAGTTTTCTTTAAGTTCTATTATATTTTATGGGAATGTCATGTTTTGCCCTTCTAAAACATTATCAAATGTGGCGAAATTTCAGCTCGTTGCTGTTTATATACACTAGTAAATAGAGCTGAATATGGTGATTCACGAAAATTCATGTGGCTTTATACATTTTAAACAAATAATTATACGGGTAGGCACAGAAATACTGGAAAGTGATTCTTAGCACATTTTTATGACAATGATTACATAGTTAACACATACTAACGTTTTCATTCGTATTAATTATTTAATATGGAGTTTTACATCATTGTTCACGAAACAATAAATACATAGATTTTTATTATTAACAATGAACTTTTACTAACAAAATTCAAATTACAACAATGATGTACAGGTATAACTCCAGGTTCAATGATGAATTCGAATGAAAACTTCTGTTTTCTAGATGTTTTATTGTATTTATATTACGTGTATCACCTTTCTAAGGCATTAACAAACATGTCATTTCCATAAAATTTATTATAATAAAACTTTCACAAAACTTTAATATTGATCAACATTAATATTGTAAATGATTAGTGGAGATAGTATAAAAAAAAACTATAATACATAATATTATTTAAATTTTTGTTAACTCAAGTAAGTTTTATATACAAATATGAATTAAAAAATATTTTAAAACACTTTGTACTTTGTTTTTATACAATTTTAGTTTATTTCGTTTTCAACCGGTTTCGCACCAGTCCAACAAAACAAACTGATCACAAAACTGATTCTGTTTGTTTTGTAACCCTGGCGATGCTTCGATGAGAATTAAACCGACTGGTTTAAGACAATAACGTCAGTTGTTCTAAACACAAATTACACAAGCGTATTAAATTATTTTTACTAAATCCACATGACAAACTAAGTACTTCATATATAATGAAAGAAATGTGAATTTAATATATTTTATTTTTCTTCTTATAGTAGATCTGACGAACTGTTACGAGTATACAGAAATCATGTATTCTCGGGTGATGAGGACCAGCTGACCATCTCTTAAGTGGTCTTCCAGGTGGACGGTGTGTCACTTTCCATTCTGGCTACTTGGTCCCTTCAGTATCTTCTTCTGGAACTACTCCACCGAACAATATCCTCTACTTCATAAGTTTTTCTTATGTCTACGTTACGGACATGATCTCGGAGAAAACAAAACTTGAGTAAAGGATATATGATTTAATATTTCTTCTTCTTCTTCTTCAGCCTTGATATTTTCCAGATCCGTCTACTCCTGGACAAAGGCCTCCTCCATTTGCTTCCACGTTACTCTGTCTTATGCATACTGATCCAGGTTATAACCTCAGTATACTGACATGTCTGTTCAGGTCATCCTTCCACTTTTTTTTGCCGTCCACGGTCTCCAAGTCAGCAGTCTTCTTATCCATTCTTCGTCCGAGCTTCTGACTACGTGACCTGCCCATTGCCACTTTAGAGTCGCTACTCGGTGGATGATGGCCATGACCTTTGTTTTTTTCTCTCTTTTAAACATATCTCATTTAATATTTTATAATACTTTGTGCTAACTACACAAATTTAAATTCACAAAAATACTAAATTAAACGTGTGAGTACATAATCAACATGGTTTCTAATGCATTAATATATTTGTTACGAACTAATTTTACGCTTGCGAATACAAAATATAGAATAAACAAAGAAAATCTAAAATAAGAGTACGAGAAAAAGATTCGAAAACAATCGAAGCTTAGCGTTTAAAATTTTCAGTCTGACGCCTTCGAAATTGTCCTGTGGAGCGCTACCCCCGCCGCTCGTCACCCGCGCCCTAGGACCCTAATGAACGGCCGACCCGTAAAGAGTTGCTATCTGCCGACGGACACGCCCGAGTGCCCTTCTTGCCTTATTCGGACGCAGTAACTCACTTCTGCCTCCCTGCAGCGGGATCCCCGCCAAAGTACACGCAAGACTGATGACTTGGGCGGACTCGTATCAATACCCGAGATTGACGAAAAGGATTAACGTTCTTGCCCATACGAATCCAAGGGAAATCACTAATTGTACTCCCTTAAAAATATTTTTTTCTTGATTCTGAGAATCGAGACTGTCCAATAATATTTATACCTGGGACACAATATTCGATTGGGCCGAGATAACTAGACCGCAGAGCTAAAAAGAAGAATTGGACTAAGCTGGGTAGCTTTCGGAAACCTGAGCTACATCCTTAAAAGCCGGAAAATAGCGATCAACCTGAAACGAAAAGTCTATAAAGCCTGTATTCTGCCAGTTGGTACTTATGGTCTTGAAACTGTTACATTGTCCAAAAAAAAAGTGCCGAAAAACTGCGATTGACCCAAAGAGCCATGGAAAGAGCCATGTTAGGAATAAGCCTAAGAGACAGAGTCAGAAACGATACGGTAAGAGAAAAAACAAGGGTCACTGACATCATCCACCGGATGGCGACTCCAAAATGGCAATGGGCGGGTCACGTAGCCAGAAGCCCAGATGAAAAGTGGACAAGAAGACTGCTGACTTGGAGACCGTGGACGGCGAAGAGAAGTGCAGGGCAACCGCAACTACGGTGGAAGGATGATCTAAACAGACACGTCGGAATAACCTGGATACAGTCTGTACAGGACAGAATGACATAGAAGCAAATGGAGAAGGCCTTTGTCCAGGATTGGACGGGAATAGGCCGAGGAAGAAGAAAAAGGAGATAGATATTTTAATAATTAAAATGAAGGAAAACGTATATTTTCTAGAAATTGTATTATATTTTATGGGACTGACATGTTTCACCTTAATGTTTCTCCATAATAAAAAATATAGAAGTATTAGATGAATATGTGTACCTTGGTTATGCCAACATATGTGGCTTTTGGAAGAGGGGGTCAAGTCAAGGAGATTGATAGGAGAATACAGCTCGGTTGGTCTGCATTTGGAAGGCTGGGCTTGTTTTGCCTACTTTGTGAATTGTTTTTTCTTCATGCAATGCTATTGTATCGTTTTATATAATTTGAATATCCCTTTTTATCATGTGGTATTTGTCATGCCTTACTGGGTTTGTTTGTATTTTCTTTGTCTATTGTCGCTATTGTCTTATTTTGCCTGATTTGTATATTTCTTCTTATATTGCCTTGTTTTAATCAATGTGTATGTTTCTTTATCTTACATTAATATCTTGTTTTGTTTGACGGTCCTTTATACAGTTGGGTGGTACAAAACAGTTCAAATTCCAATGTTATGGGTACTTGTACTTCAGTGTACTTGGTGTGCACATTTAGCTGAGGCATCTAATACGAGTATATATATATTTTTACTTATCACTACTGTATATTAGATGCTTTGTTTGTGTACTAATAATAAATAAATAAATAATCCCTCGGATTAAGTTATCATACGAGTACACGTTTATGATAATTTATTGTTTTGTTTGGAGACTGGGACATAGAAGTTAATATAGATTAAATGTGGCAACCACTATTATTTTGCTCAAAATTACATTTAACGTCAGTCCCGCACAATGGACGGGTCAAGAGAATGCATGAAGGAATCTGACGAAATGGCGCCGCTGTGTCCTATAACAACTATAGTAAAGCTGTTGAAGTTCCTATGTGCTCCCCTCTCTTTAAAAAAACATATTTGTTAATCGAAATGTATTTACTAAATTAATATAATATGAAAAAATAATCAGATTACTAGGAGTATTAAAAAAAATAATGTGCAAATCCAAATAACATAGTATATCAAAATTCTAAATGTACAAATTATAACCGTATAAACATATCATATTCCTAGTTTTCAAACTTGGTAACTATTACTCTATAATCCCCCGGAACGGGATATAGAATTTTCTTCACCTCGTTGCGCAAACTCCTAAATGAGATGTGATAAGTTGTGAATCTCAGCGCCACCCAATCATATGATGATATACAGTACGCGCATAATGATAGTATGGATCTTAGGGAGTATGGATATTACCCGTGGCTCTTTCCAACTGATTTCTTGCTAGGGATGCTAGGCTACCAGTCACTCGAGAGGAGACGAGACATTCACTTGGGTGTCCATTTCTTTCGACTGATAGGCGGTTGTATACACAACTCAGAAATCCTGAGTGATGTAGGTCTGTTCGTCCCTGATAATTATCTTCGACAAAGGGGCCATAGATTGTTTTATCTCCCACGATGCAGAACCAACCTGCCAATGGTTATGCCGGTAGGTAGAGCATTATCTTTGCTTAATCGTATCACCTCGGAGTTTGACATATTTTGTGATAGTTTGGCTCATCTGAGGGAAGTACTATCTTTATTATAATTGTATGGTATATTTATCTTATTAATTTGTCATGCATCTTATGTTTCTCGCTCTTTTTATTAATCTATTATGTATTACATATTATTGTGTATCTCTAACTTGAATCTTTAGTGTATTGGAAAAAAGAATCTGTAATACTTTAGATATGTTTAAAATAAATAAATGAAATAAATGAAATGAAATGAAATGAAATACCTTGCCGCAGATCATATGACGGGAATATTGTGATTTTTTTTAGATTAAGACTTCTTCCACTAATTAATAATGTTTACACTTATTTTACAATCCTCTTGGACATGCTGGGGACAAATAATCTACAGGTAAGGAGGGATGGGTCACTTATCAGGGGATTTTTTGAGAATTGCATCATCTTGGAAGATATCCATCTTTATGTTCCGGATGATTATCTTCGACAGCCTCAGCGCAGGCTGTTTTATCTCCCAACCTGCCTCTGGTGATGCCCGTGGGGAGAGCAATCAAACTGCTGAACGTAATCGCTACGACGATCGACGTATTTGATGTTAGTGAAATAACGTTCAGAAGACTAATACTCTTGACTATACAGAGTATCCTGTATTCCTTAAGTCGAACCATATCTCATGCGTTTTTGATATTATATATTATATTTTCTCTGTTCTCAACAGATGCCTTAAACCAGAGGTTCCTAAACTTTTTTGTGCCGTAGACCCCTTGCCGATTTTTTTAATTTTGTGTAGACCCCCTGCTTTCCTAGTCGATTTATCGAATTGATAGCTAAAAAAAATTGTCGCCGCTGAATTGTACTGGCCGGAAGTAGCTGAGGAGCTAAAAAAAAGATCATCAACGATTTCAATATTCGTATTGCGTTTCAATATTCGGCTTCAATTTAGTTGAAACATCTCCCATCTTGTGGCCCCTATTTACATCTAATGGACCTCCAATTTTTTTCGCACCTGTCGTAGTCCCCTTGTAAGTTGTCGTGGATCCCTGGGAGTCTGTACAGATCACTTTGTGAATCACTGTATTAAACTATTGTTTGATTTTTGTTTATAATATCTTTTGAGAAAATAAACTGATTTGATTGATTTGATTTGATTTGAAAAGTCACTTATAAAGATCTCTGAACAAGAGTAGTTAAATGCTATATGACTGTTAATCTTGGACTGTGAAAGTGAATGTTATGAATCCGTTGGAAGCATTTCAGCAGTGGATAAACCGCAGAATGCTTCGCATACCGTGAACCGATAAGGTCAGTAATGCAGTCGATGGTGAAGGCTAGAAAAGAATCATATTTCGGTCATATGCTAAGGGGAGAAAAATAGTTTTATATAAATTAATGTTAATGGCATGTTTCAAGTGTCTAAGGCATTATCAAATGAGATTTGAATGCTTTTGACTGGTGAAACATGTCATTCATATAAACTTCTAGAGAACAAAGGATTTCAATGGTACCATTTTTCAATATGGGTTTTACTTCATTGTTCAAGAAAAATAAACAAACCTTGTGTTTTAAAAAAGAAGCATTACAAACATTACGATTGTTTTACTATCTAAAACAGACTAATAACTAACTAACTAACTAACTAACTAACTAACTAACTAACCATCACGCCGTCTCCCCGAAAGGGTAGGCAGAAAGAATGGACTGCCACACTTTAATCGATGCGGCACTCCATCCTTCTCTTTTCGCCATCGCGAGAGACGCGGTGTGATGGATTGCGAACCTCATCGCCACCAAAAGGCATCTCCCGCGCACACTTCGATCGTTCAACGTCTACATAATAAATCTAAAACAAATTATCTGAAATACAATGATATAAAATAAAATAACAAAGAAAAATAATTTAACACATAATGTTCTTTTAGATGGTGCACTTGTCGTCAGCTGGACGATCCGGACATTTGTGTTTATTTAATTTTTATTCCACGTTATCCACTGTTTTTTTTTAATTTACTGTAATTAGGCACTTAAAACAATCCAACACCAGCAAGAACTTAAACAATGTTATTGAAGAATTTATTCAAATTGTCATTGGAACAAATGAAAATTTTATTTTTACACCTGTCAAAATTCTTTTTATAAACGAAAAAACTTATATAATTTTAACACCAAAACAGCAAAAACGTATTTTTGTCACAAATAACTATCATAAAGAGCGGCAATAATCAAATTGACCAAAACAATTCACATATACACGAAATATCTCCAAATTGACGGGAGCACCATATGAACCAAACCAAATTTTCAAAATCAGAACCAATTCCAATACTTTTAATTATTGTATCGAATTTAAAATGCGTTTCTATACTAGTCTTTCTTTGTTTAGTTTTTATTATATTTTTACACCTGAAGATGGAGTATCCTCCGAAACATGGCGTGTTTTTTAATAATTGTGGATTAAACAAAGTTATTTTCAACTTCCTAAATATGATAATATTACTATGGAATTTCAGTGTATGCCTTAGCGTTCAATAAGTTAAATCAAAAATTGAATATCGGCCACGTAAAAAGTATGAGAAATCCGATGTATGAATGTTGAGGAAGCGAGAGAAGCATGTCAGGAAAGAACAGTGTGGCAGTCCATTCTTTCTGCCTATCCCTTCGGCGAAACGGCGTGATGGTTGGTTAGTTAATTATGTAAAAACACATAGTTTTATATGACAAAACAATCGTATTTATATAACTCACGAACCAATTATCACAACGTTTCTCCGAAGGGTTAGGCACAAGATGGACCGCCTCACTGTTCTATCCTGAAATCCCACCACGCCTCTTCTACATTCACACACCGTAACATGTACACTCGTCGATTATTCCTGCTTCAAGCATGGCCGCCTTTCAGTATTTGATTCATTTGCTTGTGTTTACATTATAATTTGAAACAACAAGTCGCTAGACGCAAATGTCAGTGGATAGGTCACACTCTGAGACGGAACCCAGCCTGCATCGCTCGAAATAAGATCCAATGGAAACAGCATATATTTTAAAGTAAATTTATAATCCGCAATTACTTAGTAAAATATTGGCTGGAATTAGAAATCAATTAAAAACGAGGATAAATTATTCCTCTGACGTGACTCTCTCCGCTATTTGAAATGTGGTCATTGTTTGATATTAATCGAACAACGTTCTTGTTTTATTTCAGGAGAAATATTTTTTAGGGTAGAAATTATTATAGAAAATATAATTGGAGATTTTCTAATTATTAATTGTAGAAATTTCTTCTCAGTTCACCACAATTCAGTAGCGTCAATCTTGGCGCGGTCACGGAATTTCACTATCTAAGTTTAAACGGTAAATTATTATTGGGAATATGAGGGTGCGTATAATGTTAATAGAATTAAAAACATACTTTGTAAATTAAAAAAACTTTGTTTAATCCACTATTTAATAAAAAATATTAAAAAACACGACATGTTTCGGAGGATACCTCCACCTTCAGGTGTAAAAATCTAACAAAAACTAAACAAAGAAAGACTAATGAAAAACGCATTTAAAATTCGATACAATAATTCAAATTTAAAAATTAACCTGGGCTTTTTATTATAAGCAAGTACTCACAAATATTTCTTTCTTTGTTTATTTTTTGCTATATTTTTACACCTGAAGATGGAGGTTTCCTCCGAAACATGTCGTGTTTTTTAATATTTTTGATTAAATAGTGGATCAAACAAGTTTTTTTTTATTTCTAAAGTATATTACTACGGAATTCCATAGTGTTAATGGCTTAACTTTCAATAAGTTGAATTAAAAACACTTAAACCTTTCCAGACTTTGTTCAGTCGAGTTAAAGCATTTTTAGCTATGACGATTCGTCTATTCATTTCCTTCGCCCTCGGCAATGATTCAAGATCCCAGGTATGCAAAGTCTTTTACAATTATTAAACCTTGCAGATTTCCTGAGCATAACATATATAACGAGCGCTATAAAAAAACAAGTTTTTTTAGTATCCATTTTTTCATAAATTATTTATTGATATTTCAAAAATATAAAAAAATTATATAAAAAATCCTAAATACAAAAAGGTGCAGGCCGGCAATGTGGGGGCTCACAAAAAAAGTACGTCCTGGTTGGCAGGATTCCAGCTCTTCCAGTGTTCTGAAAAAAAAATACTAAAAATTTTCGAAGAAAAAAAATTAAGTTATATCACAACGTAGGGAAATCAAAAAATAATCGCAAAATGGCGGGGATTTGATCAATAAAATTCACCTTTGCTCATTTAAATATTACATGAAAAAATATTATATTAAACAATATAACTTTTGGAAAACTTCCGTTTTCATTAGTATTAATTATCTTAACTAACTAACTAACCATCACGCCGTCTCCCTGAAGGGGTAGGCAGAAAGAATGGACTGCCACACCTTTCTTTCCTGACATATTTCTCTCGCTTCCTCAACATTCATACATCGTGTCATGCACGCGCGTCGATTTCTCTGACTCCTCACATGGCCGACATTCAATATTTGATTTATTTGATCGTGCCACGTTTTCCTCGGTCTTCCTCTATTTCTGGTTCCATTTACATCATTAACATATAATTTTTTTACCATTCTTTCTTCATTCATTCTTTCCATATGTCAAAACCATCTTAATGATCCTTTCATTATTTTGTTCATGACACCATCATTCGCACCGCATTCACTTCTTATATTTTCATTCGACACTCTATCATACACAGAATATCCACACATTCGTCTAAGAGATCTCATTTCTACTGCATTTATTCTACTTTCATCCTTCCTTTGCTAGTTCCATGCTTCGCTTCCATACATAAGGGTCGGTAGAAGAACACCATTGTGCACTGCCATTCTAGCTTTTTTGGATAGGTTTTTGTTTGCGATGACAACTTTAAGTGCACCATTCACTTTGTTGCCTGCCCCAACCCTTCTTTCAATATCCCTCTCCACTCTCCCATCTAATAATTATCTTTAATAAGTTAATAAGCTTATTTTTAATCATTGTTCAAGAATCAATAGAGTATAAATTTTATCTGAATCCAGCAGTTTTACATCATTGTTTAAGAATCAATAGAGTTGAAATATTCTCTGAATCAGGCAGAAGTTGGAAGAAAAAATGAGTCTTAATGGATTATTTGAATATTTTTAATCGTTTATATAACTACTTTTAATATTCAAAGACTTATTAAGGGTTCATAAAATTTGCTTAAATAAACAGTACTCGCGCGTACTGAACTTTCCAAGTATTCATGATAGAAGTAACTTAATTCATTTCCGGGTGAGCACTATAATGTATGCACATAAATATGTAGAATACATTTGCAATAAAATTAATATTGAATTCATAGCAAGCGAATACATTATCATTTAAACACGCGTATAATTTATCTGCTGATCCAACATGTTTACATATACAAAGTTAGTTTTCCCATGAGAGAAACTTCTTCTTCTTCTTCACTTTTGGTAGACTCAGGAGTCTGTTATTTCAGGAGGGTCCTCTTGAGACGCTGAACTCCAGCTTTCTCTCCACCGTTTCAGGGGTCTACCTGGTTGGCGTTGTCCGTTTGGCGTTTCATGGAGAGCTATGTATGGTCCTATTTGAGCTCATTCTTTCTAAATGTTGATGCCAGTATCGCCGTTTTTGACGTCCCTATCTGACTACATCTCCGACCTCGCAAATTTCTCGGATTGCTGTATTCCTAACTCGATCACGTAGGGTTTTGCCAGCTATATTGCGAAGTTTTTTCATCTCGGTTGTCTCGAGCATGTTCTTTGTCTTGACAGTGTCTGCCCTCGATTCAATACCATATGTGAGGATTGGTCGCACAGAGGTCTTATAAATACCTTGCTGTCAGTCCTCGTGTCCTTGTTTCTCCATATGACATCTTTCAGGCAGCCTGCAACCGCTGCAGCCTTATCTACCTGTAACCTTACTTCTCTGGGGAGGTCATTAGAGCTGAACATCATTTATTGAAATATTTCACAATGGAGTTTTAGTACCTACTCTGATGTATGGAAGTGAAGCATGGAGCTGGCAGAAAAATGATGAGAGCATGATGAGAGCATAATAAGTGCGGAAGAGATTAAATCAGTGCGTTGGTTTGGACGTATGTATCGCATGGATGAAGAAAGGTTGGTTAAGAAAGAATTCACGATGTCAATTGAGTACAGAGTTCTGGGAGACCGAGGAAAACTTGGCATGATCAAATTTATTAAAATTTATGTGTAGGCCATATAAGAAGTCGGAAGAAACGATGTTCAAGTATGACTCGCTAAATGAACGCGGAGGAATCTAGAGAGGTGTGTCAGAATCGATTATCTATGCCTACCCCTCCGGTGGAACGGTGTGATCCAATATTTGAATGTTTTTTAAGCATAAGTTTTGTCGTTATTCGAAGAAGATTTAAAAAAAAATCTTTCGTAATCAGGCGCAAAATCAAAAATAAATCACGTAAAGTACATATGAAAGGTCGAATATGTTTTTTATTGTTCTTCTTCACTGTCTGAAGAAGCGATGAGCTGGCCATCTGTCGGAGAACCGACGACCGATGGGGGAAACGGGTTCTGGAGTGGAGACCGCGTACAGGATTCCGCAGAGTTGGACTTCCCCCTGTTCACTGGACCGACGATCTGAAAATAATTGCTGGACATGGGTGGGAGCAGCAATGAATAGGGGGCGGTGGCGTGCTTTAGAGGCCTACGTTCAGCAGTGGATGACAGACGGCTGATGATGTCTATAAATACCAATATTTTTTTCACATTTCATTTGTTTGTAATTTTTTTTAATCAAATTAATAAAACCAACATAAAAATACCTTATAAATAAATATTGGAAAATAAAGTTTTTCTAAATTATTTTCATTTTTAAACTGAAACAAAATATGGTCCTATCAGTTAATCAGATTTATTAAAGATATTTTTTTATATCAAATTGATTGAAACAAGATAAAAAATAAATTATCAGTAATCATTTAGATTGTATAAACTAACTAACTAACCATCACGCCGTCTCCCCGAAAGGGTAGGCAGAAAGAATGGACCGTCACACCTTTACTGATGCGGCACTCCATCCTTCTCTTTTCGCTCCGCGGGAGACGCGGTGTGATGGGTTGCGAACCTCATCGCCACCAATAGGCATCTCCCCTACCAATAGGCATCTCCCTATCTCCTAGATTGTATATGAACGACGAAATAAGAAAGATATGTAATTCTGATGATTGCATCACTAATATAATTTTAAAAAGGATCCCTAAGCTGGTTTAGTCATATAGAACGAATGGATGAGAGAAGAATTGTCAAAATGTTATATACAAGTAGTGTGCGTTGAAAGAGAAGCCGTGAAGACCATGGAAAGCATGGAGTTATCAAATTAATCAAATACTTAAAGGTGACCATTTTCGAAATCGGAAAAATCGACGAGCGTACATGTTGTGTTGTAAGAATGTAAATGAATCTCGAGAGGTATATCATGACAGAGCATTATGGCGGTCGATCCTCTCTGTCTAACCCTTCGGCGAAACGGCGTGATAGTAAGTTAGTTTAGATTATAAATCGAATGATTTTACTGAAATCTGAAATCTGATGGAAGTTCATTTAAAAAAATAATTGAATTATGCAATGATTTTTACATACTTCCACTTATGTCTTTATTTGCTAAAAAAATGTTTTTTTATGATTCCTGACCTTTGCAACTCAAACTTGGACTAATGGATGGACAAACCAACAAAGGAAGGCCAACCAGCGGATCGAAATATATAACAATAATTTGTAATTCAGTAATATTAAATATAAACGTAATATCAACTGTAATCAACTTTATTTCCATTGTATTGAAAATCGAATGCTCTCAAATAACTTTAATATCAATAAATGAAAGTAAATTTTACATAATTATTTAATCAATATTATTTTTGCAAAGATTCATGTTTACCACCCCTGATATTTATGTATATAAAGGAGTCAGTTTATAAAAATGTCACAAGTCTATCGATGCCAGCTAGCCTGGCGAAACCGGTCGCTGTCGAAATCACCACAAAAGTGGAAGTTGTTAAAAAAAAACATCGTTTTATTACATTATTATAAAGATTACATTTTCTAAATAATGAAAATCTTTAACCGAATCAAAATAAGGTCCAATCTGTTGATCTGTTTTTTATTCACATCCTCTCTCTTGACATCTGCTTTTAGATTATTCTTAAATTGGCAAACTATTTTACTACCAAGAACTCAGCACAGTGCAACCTTTTCGAGGAAAATGTAACGAAATAATACAGGGTTACCCACTGGCCTAGAAAACCCCCTTGAAAATAACAAAACTTTCCCTTTGACGACAAAAGCCCTTCCTTGATGGGCATCGCTAACTCTCAATGGCACGAGGAAGAAAGTCGCATTAAACTAATTCTACTTTGACTTCCATGCGTATTATGAAGGAGCATGTTATTTAATCAATTTATTACAGACAGAAATCTCCATACACCATCGTTTCGCGTGTTCGCCGTGTCTAACTTCGTATGTTCGGTTTTCCATATAATATTTGAGTACGTTGTACTACCTACCTACGCATATGTAATAAGTTACTTAATTTATTATCACATGAATTCTACAACGACCTTCGAGTAAAACTTGTTGAAACTAAGTGGTAAAATGTGTTAATACAATGTTGAAATTGTTTGCAGGATGTTAAAATGTACACACTCTTCGATGAACACTAATAATTAAACAGAAGTTTGAGGTTTTGTTCTTCCTCGCGTCAATGGCAACTGTCAAATTATATCGTCGGCCCAGAAGCCCGCTTGCTGCACCACCGGGCACTAGAACCAGATTATCAACCGTGCATGTCACAAAGTAGCAAGTGTACTTCGTTATGTGTAGCGTGGATTGCTCCATGCCACAGTTGTAGATACCGCCCTGAAGGATCGCTCATCTCATCGTGCTGTCGCTGTTCGATTCAGTGTCTTCCAGGTTTTCTATGGTGATTCGTGAGGCCTTCAGGATACCGCTGCAATTGAAGAACAAATAATGAAAATATGTATTTTAAATAATTCACAATAATAATAAAAAAAAAATACAATGAAAGTACAAATAATGAAGGTAAATAAATAAAATCTTTTGAACATCGTGTTTAATTTAATTTCACGAAGGTTCACAATGGAGTTCTGGTCCAAACCCCAATGTAGGAAGTAAAGGATGGAACTGGCTAAAAAAAGATGAGAGCAGAATAAAAAGAACGGTATAGATGATGTCCCTAAGACATAGGTATGTGTGTAGAACTATGTACGACAGACTCTCAAATTCTGATATAAGAAAGGAATGTAGAGCGGAAGAAGGTATTATGACCAAAATTATGAAAGGATAAGTTTATGGGTTCGACCGGTTTCGCCAGCTCGTTGCTATCTTCTGGGTTACTGCAGCGTGGAAAAACTACATATAAAACAAGCTCCCGAAACCGGTCGAAGTCATAAAACTAAGTAAAATTAAACTGAATATGAATATATTATAATAAATAAATAAAAATTAATGTAACACCACACGTGAAGGCCCCCTTGTTGCCCCCTCATTTATACAAAAGGAATGTTTAACACCGTTATTTCTGATAATATTCACAGACGAAATTTTCGATATGGGCCATTCAGCGAATATCTTCACAGTGGAAAAATTTAATAGTAGCATAATAGAGCGCTGATCACTTCATATGAAAAATCCTCCTACTAGATTGAATTCGGCAGTCGCATTCCATCACCAATTAAATAAGTCCGTAATTCGACTTTTAAAAATGATTTTCTGAAAAATTAAATTCAGTTTTGAAGTTAAGTATGTTGGTCTATTATTTTGTTGTCACAAAATTTTTGTGTAATACTGAAGTCTAAAAAAATAATAAAACTATTCCAGTATGGAAGGAATGACGTTAAGTTTTAAATAGATTTTTTATTTATATATTTATAAACATACAATAGTTTTATTGTTTTCCCATAAGTAAAAAACTCGTTAACGAGGGATGAAATAAAGATAAAAAATTTAAGGTAAAAAATGATAATCGAATTTCATATCCATGAATAGATGTTGAAATCAACGGAAAAAGTGGTACCCACCCAGTGGTATTCCAAGAACCAGCAAATTTTTTAATAGACTTTGCTGCAAACCAATCTGTAGAATTGAAACAAAAAAATTCAAGCTTTTGATTACATTGTTATAAGTGGTATATATATCATTCAGAATCACATTTCAATTCAGTGCAGGCTAGGGGTGGGCGGCGGGGGGTGCTAGGGGTGGCGTGGGCGCGTGCATCGGATAGCGGCCGGAGTTACTCGCGCCAGTGCATCCCGCATTATGCCGTCACTTGCAGGAGAAAACTTTGCTCCCGTCAGGATCTATCACTGTCCTCACGAACATTAAGCTCTAACCCTGGTACTGCGAGCTTTTTTTACAAAATTCTTTAAACCTATAAAAAATCGCACGACATTAAACCGTAAAGATGAAAAAGTCATATTATGTAATGTAATGTCACTTTGTATTGTGGATTCACAATTGAACATATAGACTTTTACTTTTGTATTTTCACAACACTTTATTTTTCTTTTCAGTGCAATTATATAAGGTGTCTCAATGGAATGTTTATGTTTGAATTCAGAGCGTTATGTGGATATGTTTTGACAGATTCTTGGTGCCTGAATTGTATAACATTCCTGGCTGTAACCAAATAATATGGTTACACCAGGACGGAGCAACGTCACACCCGTCCAATACGTTTGATTTTCCCTGGCAAATTGATATCTAGGAGAAATGATATAAATTAGCCTCCACGCAGTCAATGATTTTGTGTGAATTCATTTCTTTAGTTCGAAAGAGGTTTTTTGGTTCAGACGGTGTCGGCTATAGATTCTATGCCATAGGTCGTTATGACAGTCATTATAGGACACAGATTTTGAGAAAGTAAAATTTGCTATTTATGAGAACAATGAGACAGAGACGAGATAATTAGATAATAATTTGAACAACAGAATAAAAATATGCTTTAATATTAAATAAATAAATAGAAATTCCTGTTAACCAAAAGTATGGTGTTTGATCATTAATAGTTTTGAACCCCTAACTTGTGATTAAATTCCATAATACTTACCATATACAACCCGTGTTGTATATGGTAAGTATTATGGAATTTAATATTGAATAGTTACCTATGTTGGGTAAAGTTTTTCACCCTTGGGTTAGGTGCCTTATCTCAAATATCTCCAAACATAGGTTCGTGTATCAAATAGTTATAACTACAAAGCTATTTAATATAATATATATTGAAGATAAATTCCTCAAACACCGCTCTAATTTTCTCAGTCAAAATAATTGTTTGTTTTAAACTATTAGGTACTCTTCAGTGTCGCAAAAGGCGCTTTTGGAGAGATCACGTGGAGAATACAAGAATTGCAAAAATTATTAAAGATGAAAACCCGAGCAGCAAGAGATTACGAGGAAGGCCGCCAAAAAAATGGAGAGATGGCTGGACATCATCATCGCAAGACAGCCCACCGTAACAAACAGGTCATATGGGAATAAGTATTGTCTTCAAACACAATAAATTTGTTGATATCGAACATTAATATAGTTCTCAGATAACAATACATTATTTGATTGTACGTAGAATACATACTGTAGTATACCACGGGGTCACAGCTACCCATAAAGCCAGCATTGGGTTACGTTTTGTAAGACAAATTTCCCGATCTCCCAGCAATACTTTCAAGTAACAAAACCCTTTAATGTCTTAGACGTGTTAACAATTCCTTCGCACATTTCGGCACATTTCTACTTTGTTCCCACATTACAGTTTCAATCGAGAATTGGTTATTTGGGGACCAGGGTAAAGGCTTTAGAGAAGCCAAGTTTCAGAAGGATCTAGAAGTTGTTAGCGGTGTAGTCAGCAACCACGAACACGGCGAGACTAGCCAATCCAAGGCGGGATTACCAAACTCCTCAGTGATTATCTTGAGACTGTCAAACTCAAACACAACTTGTCGATTCAGATACTTGCCGGATTGTTCGGATGATAGATTTGATCAAATTGCACATATCAGCGGTCATTTCGCAAATAAATTTAAATGTAAGATGGAATTCTTAACAGAAGTTTCGCATTCAAACATTTTTATAGCAATGTATTTTACACTTATATTTATTTATTTAATTTACACTTATTGCCTATAATCTAACAAAGGGTAGATTTTTTTAAATTGAAATCATCGCAAGTAAGTTTTTATGGTATATATAATATTTCGATTCCATTTGACTTCTTATTTAATAATTAAAATTTATTATTAAATACGTATTCAATATATTATAAATTACGAGTTGAGGAAGCAACTTAAGAAGGGTCATATTTAATAGGGTTTTTCCGAGAAGGACTGAAGTTAATTAATCGGTTTAGAAAAACCAAACAAAATCGTCTAAAAATACATAAAGTATAATACAAATATATGATATGTGATAGATAATACGAATATGATATGGAAATTGGATAGTTTTTAAATGAATGTTAAAATGTACAATTTTAATTTGATTACTGGTAGGTGTGCTTTATTTAATGCGTTTTAATTTCGAGACATTTTGGTATGAAAAAAAAATAGTAATCACCAATAATACTGATACAAATATGTAATCAGTGAAAATTTTCTTTTCGATTGGTAATTGCATTACAAGCTTTTCTGTATTCTGTAAAATAATTATGCGGACGGACCCCTTTTCTTTGCAAAACTAGACTATGAATTCTAAATAAATAGTCCTATCTAAATATAGTTAATGTTTTTTTTATATCATACTTTCCATGTAATTATTTTTTATTATTATTTTTTCCTTATCAAATCTGTTATATTTCCCTTTTAGACTAACATTCAATCTGTTATATCTGTGCTGTAAATATTCTCAAGAAATGTGTTTAATATGGTTTATTTCGGATGTATTTATATATGTAAAAAAAATTATTGATCGTTTACCAAGTACATAGTTTTTATACCTCCCCACTTGTGTTAGCTGTTCTAAAAAGTCATGTTCGCACTCTACAATAGAAAACAAAATAAGGAAACAATTTTATGTTTATTAATAATGAATTGTTTTATAAAACGTCTATTGATAAGTTTGTTTTATTTTTTTATGTAATATAATCAAATGCTCATCTCTTTAACACTAGAAGTTTTTATTATATGGTGAAGAAAACCAAACCTTTGTTTTCAATATATTCTTCTTCACCTTTGTACCCACTGCTCAATATAGGCCACTTCAATTTTCTTCCATTCGTCCCTGTCTTATCCCTTTCGCATCTAGGTCGTTCCATTCCAGCTATTCGGGCAATATCGTCAGTCCATCTTTTAGGCGGCTTCTCGACATTACTTTGTCCAAGGCCTCCATTCTGGATGCCCAACGAGTATTGCCCTGTCTTGCTATATGTCCAGCCCATTGCCACTTTAATTTAGCTGTATGATCCATGATGTCGGCAACTTTGGTTTGACACACGCCGAGCATTTGTCTCTCCATAGATATTTGTTTGATTTTTAGTTTATGGACACTTTTTGCTGTTAGGGTGGTTGTCTCTAGACTATATGTATATTATTTTAAAAAAATGTACGTTAATTTTATTAAAATGAAACACAATCAAATACTTTTGATGTAACAATATCAAATTATACCAATAATACCTAATTATTGAAAATACAATTTGCTTCTGTCATGTAATTTGGCTTGTATTGGGTGACAAGTAATTAATTTAACCTTTCATGTACGAGAGGTGACTCCAAACAGTTCCCCTGATTTTAGAATTACATATTTGTCAACTCTATGGACAGGTTTTGGTGCAGCAAATTAATATGTTACTCTCCACGATCACGTATTTCAACTAATGCATAAAGAATCGTAGATGAACTACAAAACAAATCACAGGAATTGCAATACTTTTTTTTACTTATCAAAAAAATATTTCAAATTAATAGTATCAAATTTAAAAAAAAATAACTCGCCAACTTATAAATTGTTTCTTGAACAATGATGTTTTAAAACATATAAAATATTAATACGAATTAAAGCGCCTGTTTTCTTAAAGTTTTATTATAATATCATGCACATTAATTATGCTTAAACTTCTAGAAAATAGACGTTTTCATTAAATAATTAAATTAACTTTTTAATTGAAATAAAAACAGATATCCCGCTACAAATATAGAGCAGAAAAAATGTGACATAAATGCATTAAACCCCTGTTATAAATACATTCATTAAAATACAAATTATATAAATCATTACCATCTTATATCTAAATTATAATGTAATCAAAGGTGTTAAAAGAGAACATAAATTATCAGACAATCAAATGATTTTACTGAAATCTCTTTATGAAGTTCATTTTAAATACTCATGAAATAAAACGAAGTTTTTTAATTACTTCCACTTTTGTCTATATTTCGACAGCGACCGGTTTCGCCAGGCTCGCTGGCATCGACAGACTCGATTGCCAGCGAGCCTGACGCTGTCGCAATAAAGACAACAGTGGAAGTAGTTAAAAAAAACTTCGTTTAATTTCATTGTTATTTAAAATGAACTTCCATCAAGAGATTTCAGTAAAAGCATTTGATTATCTGATAATTTATGTTATAAAACATTTGATTAGATTTAAAATCAAATATAAGATGATAATGATGTTTATAATTATTATTTTAATTAAATAGTCCATTGTTTTGGCCGAAACACTATGATACATCAACGTTATTACTGTTAAAATTGAAAACACTTTTATAATATCACATTTTTTTTTATTCACTGAGAGTGTCGCGACAGCTGTTTCGCCAACCGAAGTGGCATCATTAGTTTATTGTAACACCCGATAATACATTTAAAATACAAACATCATTTGAGGCATTTATTCCGCATTTTTTCTTCACTGAATTTAACAATAGTTCCCAAATAGTATGACGGGAATACGTGCGGATAGACACTGAAGTTGTGTTATCCTGGGTGTGTGGCAGTGGAAGCGATCGCAGCTTTGGCTGAAATGGAAGACAGCTTTAGAACCGCGGTATCTGTTATGAGATCTGTATTATATTTTCTGCTGCACAAAGAATTTATCTCGCGTCCATTTGTGCGTTATTTTACTAAGTATGAAGAGTGCAGAAATGCCAAGTTTCAAAAGTATAAAGAGTGCAGAAAGATGAAAAAATATTTATTAATAATATTTTTTATATGTATATAATAGTCCATTGTTTTAAACGAAACACTATGATACCTTAACATTTTAAACTTCTTCTTCTTATTCTCCTTATAGATCTTTGTTCTGGTCCCGAAATCAGGCTGGCCTCTCTTGGGAGGTTGACTCCCAACTTTCTCTCCATCTCTTCGGTGGTCTTCCGGAAGGACGGCAGCCGGCAGGAATCTGATGCGCCACAGCGTGTGGGATTCTGGTGGGATCCATCCTCTGCACCTGCGCATTCCAATATCTTCTGCGTTGTCATCCCCATCTCACGACATCCTCCACCTTGCAGATCTGTTAAATTAAATAAGTTTGTTTTTGTATCACAATGGCATTTTATTTTACGCGACAGCTGTTTCATCAACCTATATTGACATCATCAGGTGTTACAATAATATATCAATGTCAAACTTTCGTGATTTTTCGAATCTTTATGTGTATTTGTTCCTAATGTGTTCGTAATGTATTTGGCCAAAACAATGGACTAAAAAAACATTTATATTAAAAATTACAACTTATTACTGATAAAGATTGTACAGTGAACCAAGTTTTAAAAGGGTAGAAAATCTTTACTTCCGTGACTACTTTACGGGTTGCATTTGAATATTTTATGGATCTTACAAATAAATTATGCAAACAATTAAAGATCAGAATTCGAAATAAACAAGTTAATAAATTCTCTAGTATGCTAGAGTTGTAAAAAACTCACACACAATGGTTTATGTATCATTTATAATATCCCCCAAAGTGACCAGAAACTATAAAAATATCAAAATGAAATAGGGCATATTTCGTGGGTGCGGTAATAGGATTACATTTGAGTCTCCTTCCTTTCCCTATATCTTACTAATATCATATTAACTATCCTACCCCTGAAATTGAGTGCCTCCTACCTATGTGTGTGGGTAGTCATCTCGTCTCTCCTTCTCTGCCTGGCAGTGATCCCGCTAAGCTTAATTGTAAAGTGTCCAACAATAAATTTGAATTCGGGAGGCTTCAAACTAAAATACAATTTTGTGAGCTGTGTGAAGTTTATTTGGGAAGTAAATTAAAAGCCGGGATATTCCCGCTGAATGTTAAGTGGGTACTGGCGCCTGTAGGAAAACTATGCGGATTAATTTTCTATAATGTAATATGTGTATATTATATTATAACTTGCGTCTAACACGCCGAGATATGGAATCTGCTAAGGTTGTGACAAGATTGTTTGAAATATTCATTATATTACTCATTCAAATTAGAAGAGAAATTCTATATTGAAGCGAGATTTCGTCTGAAGATTTGGCCATATTTTTAGTAGTAATGTGAATATATTATGCGCGTACGTCTTGATTAAAGTTACATTAGATGTGCGTTGTACGTTTACATGTAACGATGTTACATTAACGTTAAGGATTTTGCACGGATCTTCCGTAAAACTGGTTGAATTTTTAATTATAAATGCCTTCATGCTCGTATTTGTCGTCTTAAGGGTAATAACGATACCAGCTGTAAATTTTAATGACTATTTAATTAAAAACAAATGTACCTCTTCTTATAATATTGAATTGAAAATTATACATAATGAAAATCAAAAAATATATGATATTTTACGCAAATGTTACAATAGCAGTTTATTATATATCCATCATCGGCAAAAATATAAACTGCATTTTATCAATAAATTCATAAAAAAAGCTTAGGGAAAATGTATTTAATTCTATTCCACTTCTTCAAGAAGTGAATGATATGCAAAAGGGTGGAATAAAACTTGTATATTTATTTAAAAAATAATAAAAATTTCATTATTCATTAGGTACTTAAGAAATTTCAATAAACAACAATTATGTCATAAAAAAAAATGAAAAAAAAAACTATTATTTTATTCAAGTTTAATTGTATCTTAATAGAGACGAAGATGCAAACTGGAAACTGAATATGGATGATCAAGGTGTTTACAGGACTTATGACCTGTCATTGGTTGGGTTAAGCGCACGCTTTATGTAATTACAACATTCCCCATTCCACCTTTGTTTATGATCATGCATGACAAATTTTTGGAAGTTGTATATATGCTCCAAATCTATACTTATCTTCACATGTCAGTTTCAATTGGCCATCTATGTAGATTTGATTACACATGTTAATCTTCCTTAAAACTGGTCTCTATTGAGATACAATTAAATTTCATGAATTAATCACCCCCCATGGGTGAAAATCCAGGATTCGTGTACAAGTATAAGTATACATTTACAAAAAATAGTTACAATTGCAGTTTATTATATATCCATCATCATTTTATCAATAAATTAGTTCTATTCTACTTCTTCAAGAAGTGAATGATATGCAAAGGGGTGAAATAAAACTTGTATATTTATTTAAAAAAAAAAAAAAAAACATTATTTATTAGGTACTTTAGAAATTTCAATAAACAACAATTATGTCATAAATATAGGAAAAAAAAAACAATTATTTAATTTATAAAATCCAAAAACACGTACTTCATTTGTGTAAATGCCATCCGTTTTTTTTTAATTACTTTTCATTTATTTATATTTTAAATTAAATGAATTATAAAAATTGCTTTTCATTTGATACCCATACACGTATCATAGTAATATGCGGGTACAAACAATTCAATATGTTTTAATATCATAAAATTTAAAAGTACATTAAGGTGAGGGGTAGCTTTAAGGTTGCCCCAATAACGGAAAAATTAAGAGAATCTCGACTCCGGTGGTACGGTCATGTGATGCGAAGAGACAGCGAGCACATTGTCCAAAAAGCCCTCAGCATTCCCACAAAACCAAGAAGAAGAGGTCGCCCAATTGCAACGTGGTGGGCCAACATGGAAAAGGAGCTCCAACGCGAGAACCTGACAGTGGAAAAGAGTCAAAATAGGAAAGTTTGGCGTTTTCGTACGAGGAAAGCCGACCCCAGATGATGGGAAATGGCAAAGGGAAAGAAAAAGAGATCATTTAAAAATACATTCGTCAAACAATAATTTTAAAAATAAAATAAAAACAATAGCTCTTCTTCTGAGAACCGAAACCCTCCTCCCTTGAATTTCAGGAAATAATAAGCTTAACAGATACTGAAAAAGTTATTTTCGTATGGAAGGTACTTTTTATATTAATTCCATTTCCTAATTTACAATTAAAAAATGAAACCAAAAAACGTTTCATCTCATAAGGACTTGTTTTGAAGACTTTTACTAAAAATTTAAATCAATTATAAAAAAAATCGAAATAGAATGTATAAACAATCCTAAACGTGGGCGAATATAACAGTGCAATTTTAAATTAAATTAATAAATGAGTAAAACACTTTTTTCTTAACTAAGTAAAGTAAATAAATAAATTAAATTAATTATTATTATTAAAAATCCGCAAGAATAACAATATATGGAGAGAAAAAAACAGTGCAGTGTTAATAAAATGTAATATTACGAGACTAGAGATGAATGGTCTACAGGATTAAACCCTACTCTTTTAAATCAGGAACTAAACGTTCTGTACTAATCATCCGTTACAAAAATGGTTTCAAGATAGGTAAATGTAAAATTTGTCGACAAAAAAACATTTTTAATTCGAATTATATATATTATTTATAAATGTAAAGCGTAGAACTAAACGTTCTGTACTTATCGTCATTTAAAAAAATGCTTTTAAGACAGGTAGATATATAATTTGTCGACAAAAAAACTTTCATTTTATACAAAAATATATATATTTCATTAATATGAAATATATATATTTTTTATAAACTTAAAACGTTGAACTAAACGTTCTGTATTCATTGTCCATTAAAAAATGGTTTCAACATAAATAAATGAAAAATTTGTCGACATAAAAACATTCTTAATTCGAAATATATATGTTTTATAAACTTAAAGCGTTAACAATATGGAATTCCATTATGGCGAATTTTTTCATTTATTCCATCGTTTATTTTCACTTTTAAGTTTATATTTCTGGTCAATTTTCGAAGGTTTTACACATTTGTCATCGGGAGAACGATATAAACGATCGTTATTCCGATGCTGTAGGTGTAAAGCCTTCTGAATATGTTGAGAAAAATAAACTCATGTGTGAAAAAACAGTGTATTCATAAAAAAATATTCAAAACGTTTAAAATTAGAATCCTATTTACAGTTTGAAGGAATGATAAATTACAAATATTGCTGGTTGTTAACGCAGTGCAAGGCGTGATAACGGTGCGATGTCAGTAATGACGGAGAAATGATTAAACTGTCAAAATTAAAAGCTTCACAAATAATGTTGTTTTACTGGAAACGTCACGCGAGCGATATACAAAGCAAGGCCAGAGATTCCCATTTTAATGATTATCGGTTCTCACAATGAAACACGTTGCAAATGGCAATATAACTTTGAATATCAAAATAAAAAAAGGGATGAAAACACTCAAAATTATTCACAAGTGTCAAAAAGTCAAACGAATGATTTTACAATATATGCCGCTAGGTGGCAATACTAGTCGTGCACTAACAGATGTAATATTAATTAGCATTATTATTATTCCTTTATGTAACCATCCAAAATGGCTTTCAATATAAATGATGTACCACGTCATACTAGGTAATTAAATAAAACGATGTTTTTTAACTACTTCTAGAACGTTTAGTTCCTGATTTAAAAGAGTAGGGTTAAATCCTGCAGACCGTTCATCTCTATTCTCGTAATATTACACTTTATTTACACTGCGCTGTTTTTTCCTCATATTGTTATTCTCGCGGATGTTTAATAATAATTATTTCATTTATTTATTTACTTTACTTAGTTTAGAAAAAGTCTCTGTTGTCCATGGGCTAACTAGCAGACTGGTCTGTCGATGCCAACGAGCCTGGCGAAACCGGTCGCTGTCGAAATAAAGACAAAAGTGGAAGTAGTTAAAAAAACATCGTTTTATTTAATCATTATTTAAAATGAACTTCCATCAAGAGATTTCAGTAAAATCATTTGATTATCTAGATAATTAAGCCGAATAAAAACGTATGTTTCATTAATGTCCTTTTGTTTGGTATGCTTTTGATAAAGCTTCTAGAAAATACGAGTTATAACTCGTATTAATTATCAAATGCAGTTATTGCAATATTTCTCTTACATCATTTTCATATCAAATACTGTTCAATGCTATCCAACTATTTATGAGATCTCATAATTTTAAGGTTACTATTTAAATAAGAGACTCAAAACGCACCTTTTAAAATTATCTTTTCCTGATAAAAATGTTGATTGTCTGCGTCAGCTGCAGCCCTCATACTAAATATGTTTATTTCTTACCAAGTTCATAAAACGGTCAATTTTCTACAGTGCCTTTAAGATGAGTAATTCATAAGAATGGGGATCTATAATTTTCCAATTTAAAATTATCATATTAATAATTATATATTTAATTTTCGTCAGGCCTTGAGCTACGGTGAAAACCTTCAAATTCCGGAATTAAAATATTTGAAGATGTTGGGTTTCTTTAAGTAACTAACTTACAGTCACACTGTCTACCCAAAGGATTTGGCCTGAAAGAATGAACTGTCACACTGTCTTGGCATATTTCTTTTGGTTTCTCAAAATTCATACATCAAGTTATGCACGCACGTCGATTTATCCGACTCCTCGGCCAACATTTGGTATTTGATTGTTTTGATCGTACCACGTTCAGTTTCTTTATGTTTCATTATATATTATGAAATGAATGTGAATTGCCTTCAAATACCATGTCATATAATTTTGTGATGACTGATGAATAATGTCTCTCTCAAAAAATATGAAAAACTTTTGGAAAATGTACGTGTGCATTAATATAAAATATATGTAGACTGTTAAATTAAAAAAACTTTGTTTTATGAATCACAATTGTATTTTTATTTTACGCGACAGCTGTTTCGTCAACCTATGTTGACATCATCAGGTGTTACAATAATATATCAAATGTCAAATTTTCGTGACTTTTCGAACCTTTATGTGTATTTGTTTCTATGTCAATTTGAATAAAATCTTTGATATAATTTACAAGATCTTGCTGGAGTTAAGTTAGGTACCTAATTATTTAAATTAAAAAAATGGTTAGTTACTATTTATAGGAGAAAATATTAAAGGTGGAAAATATAACTATTAAAATAATATTATAATAAAAACAGTAATTAGTCAACATAGGTTGACGAAAATAAAAATACAATTGTGATACATAAAACAAAGGTTTTTTAATTTAACAGTTTATAATATGAAAGTATCATAGTGTTTCGGCCAAAGTAATTTACTTTAAAATATATGATATATCTTTT
The DNA here is from genome assembly GCA_022606425.2 of Lepidostoma basale. Classification (NCBI taxonomy): domain Eukaryota; kingdom Metazoa; phylum Arthropoda; class Insecta; order Trichoptera; family Lepidostomatidae; genus Lepidostoma; species Lepidostoma basale. The sequence continues at coordinate 88,716 of JAHDVF020001544.1, read as the reverse complement.
GACTAATTATTATCATTGCATAGCTAGATTCATCTTTTGAAGCTGTATACTATGGTAAGTATAATATTTAGATTATTAAAGTAAGGAATTGTCATTAAACACATATTATGTGAACAAAGTGCCAAAACTATTTTGATAATAAGTTGAAATATTAACTCTGGGGATATATTGAAGCAAATGCTGTTATTTAGAAGGCCTGGAGTAACAGTCTTCCCCGTATTGGGCCTGCCTCGTGACTTCCTGTTTTGTTTCAACTTTTAATTACTTTGCCAGCCCTGGTTAGGAAATGGTCAGAACGGAAGTTCGCGGGGGGCGGGAGGTATAATCGGAAGTAAAAAAATAGGAAATGTACACGCGGCTATTGCTTATAAAACGGTTGGGGGAAACGGTAGAAGTAGCTTCATTAAATGTGAATTTTGCATTCAAATTTAGTTTTAATTGTTCACGGAGTCAGTATTAAAAGGCGCTTCGTGGTATTTTATATAAATGAGAACATTTTAACGCAAATCAGTATATGTTTACTAAAACATCCATGAAATAAAAACAAATAAATGATATTTCTGATGAAAACGTTTCTACGAAGTTATTATAAAGTCAGAAAACATGAGTAAGTTTTTTTAAATAGCGACAAAATCACTGTTTTTTTTCTGAACAGTGGCGTAAACTTTTACATTAAATCATTAATTAATACCAATTTAAAGGTCTGTGTTATAGAAGAAATATTTTATATTGTTAAAACGACATTTTTCGCCTTGCTAAGACAGGTTTAATGTATACAAATTATAAATTAAGTTACAAATTATAAGTTAAAGCAATTGTTTTGTCTGCTTTATAAAGAATTTTATTGAGATAAAAATTTAAACTCTTGTGACAAATTTGTTACGCCTGGCATTCTCAAAAGAGTTTGACAAGGCAACCCAAATTTGTCGCAAGTATTAAAAATTTTAAATAAATAAAAATTTCTGTTTTACGGAATAAACAATCGCGTTTGCATTATAATTTATAATGGAGTTAAAGTGTTAACACTGTGGAATTCCATTGTACGTTGGAATTGAAAAAAACAACACTTTAATTTATTAAATATCTTTATAACAATACAATATAAATATTAACCACGACATATTTCGGAGGTCTTCTCTATCCTCAGGTATAAATATTTACACCTGAGGGTGAAGGTCACCTCGAAATATATTGTGGTTAATTTATTTATCTTATAAAGCTATTTATTCAATTAAAGTGGACCATAAACAGCGTTAATTAATACGAATGAAAACGTCAGTTTTCTAGAAGTTTTATTATATTTTATGGGAATGACATGTTTCGCCCTTCTAAGGCATTATCACATTTGACAAAAATGTCATTCCCATAAAATATAATAAATTTATAGAAAACTGGCGTTTTCATTCATATTGATAATTTAATATGGAGTTTTACATGTGTTCAAGGAACAATAAACAAACAGCGTTGTTTTTTTCTATTCACAAGAATTTTTTTTATTCTCTTGTCAAACGTATCCTTCTTTCATCTAAAGTTAAACAACATTTTACGTGTAGTAGGACATAAGATACTCGTAAATAAAATAAATAGAAAAGTTAAGTGAAATTCAAAACAATAAATGTACAAACTTCAAGCTGCCTCCAACAACAAATATTGTTGAAATAACCCTCCAACTATTTCTCCGGAGAGGTAGACATACTCATGCATACTCGTGCTACTCTAGATTCCCCTACTTCATATTATAATTCATGCTTGCCTCTTACGCTTATGTTGGTTTTTCAGAGTTCTATATGAATTTCTTATATTTTCGCCATAATTTTGTGTTGCGGACGTTAAATGATTATTTTTTATATACTACGCATACTCCACATCCCGCCAGTCCGTCTTGTGAGTAGGCCGCCATATTGTGCTTCACTTCTGTTTCATCCGTCAACATTACCGCATCGTTTGGAGGATCGTCGATGTGACCCGCGATTTTCCATGATAGAATAATTCGGCTTCATCCAGGAACATCCCCCATGGAATAACCTCGAGTAAGGTATTTCTGGTACTCGCTTCGGCAGTACATATACTAAAAATTGGAACGATACAGAGAAGATTACCATGGCCCCAGCGCAAGGCTGACACGCAAAATCGAGAAGTGGAGGAGCTCAAGCGCGCGGTGCATAGGGCAGAAAAAATAGTGTTGCCGGAAGGGGTGCGTATCTGACAGGGGATAGTTGGAAAGAAGGTTCGAAAGGGTACATTACTGGCGAGCTACAGAGTTAGGCGCAAATACAGTCGCCGAAGAAATAGTAATGGTAACATTACAGTATACATACAACACACACTTTATTAAAAACCAAACATGTTTCGTCCTTCATCGGTGATTTTATATAAATATTTAAGAAATTTCACGAATGTGAATTAATCAAAATAAAGTCAAACATGGAAGTAGTTCTTAAAAACACTGTTAGGTTTAATTATTATTTAAATAACTTCCATTGAGAGATTTGAGATTGACTGGACCAAATAAAAAAATAAAAGTTTAAGCGTACAAATAGTTAATATTTTAGAAACAGACTGCACTATGCCAAAGATTTCCGTTGAGATGTTGCCAAAGTTTCCGGCCGCGGAGAAACACTTCATATTGAAAACTAAAAAGCTTTCGAAGGTGCCGGAACCGGAAGCGGCTCGCGTAATAACTGTCACATAATCTCGCATTTTCCCACATAAAGTGGATTCAAATGGGATTTCCCTCAGAAAAACGTCTTACTTTAAGCGCAGGGCGGAGCCCGGAAGGCGGGCTAACACATATTTTAAAAAACGTTTTGCGAGAACAATGCATTAAGACGAAACGGTGTAATCATTTTAAGAATACGCCTATCCAAAATTTTATGCTATATTTTTAGATAGTACCTACCAAAAGTATAGTGTAAACTATAACCATCACGTCGTCTCCCCAAAGGGGTAGGCAGAAACAATGGACTGCCACATTTTTCTTTCCTGACATATTTCTCTCGATTCCTCAACATTCATACATCGTGTCATGCACGCGCGTCGATTTCTATGACTCCTCTCGTGGCCGACATTCAATATTTGATTTATTTGATCATGCCACGTTTTCCTCGGTCTTTCTCTATTTCTAGTTCCATGATAATCGTTAACATATCCAATTTTACCATTCTTTCTTCATTCATTATTTCCATGTGTCCAAACCATCTTAATAATCCTTTAATTATTTTAAATATTATTTTATGTTTCTTGAACGGTGAAAAACTCCACATTATTTAAATAAATAATACGAGTGAAAACGTCGTTAACATATACTTTTTGACCATTCATTCTTTCCATGTGTCCAAACCATCTTAATGATCCTTTCATTATTTTGTTCATAACACCATCATTCGCACCGCATTCACTTCTTATATTTTCATTAGACACTCACATCATACACAGAGTATCCACACATTCGTCTAAGAGATCTCATCTCTACTGTATTTATTCTACTTTCATCCTTCTTTTGCAAGTGTCATGCTTCACTTCCAAACATAAGGGTTGGTATAAGGAGACCATTGTGCATGGCCATTTTCGCTTTTTTGGATAGGCCTTTGTTTGTAATGACAACCTCAATACATATATTTCGTATTGAGTATTAAATAGCAAACATGTTGAAAAAACAATTGTTAATCATTTTTATTTAATTAACGATTATTGATTTAATGTTTTAAACTTTGCTTTCATACATTTTGCTAAATTAAAAAAAGGATACATAAAAATGGCAATTATTAGTTGAATTGTAAAATTCAGTACACATTCAATAAGGAAATTTCTTTGTTCTTAATTCAAATATGTTTTAGTACATTTTATGAACACGGAATCAAAGTGTAATAATTTATTAAAATTTCACATCCCTTTCACAAATTCTGATTTATTTCGCGTTTTTCGGGTGCTAAAAAAGTGTAATGGCTACAGAACACTCGCTGCGAAACACATTCGTACATATGCTCGTCCGGAAATTGTTTTATTATTCCATTACGGAGATAGAACGGGGAGGTGGCGGCGATAATAAAAGTGATGATTTAAAGGGAGCAAGCTGTGACGACGGACCAGCGCCGCTGTTTATCAAAGTGTCACTCTGCAAAGTGACAATGCTCCGCTGCAGAACGTTATCCCTTACATAGTAAACTCCTGGGTTACTATGCGTTCCTGTCATTCAAACTGCTAGAAAATCATAACTCATAAACATAAAATCATAAACCCTCATGTATGGAAGTGAAGCTTGGAGCTGGCAAAACAAGAATGAAAGCAGGATAAACGCCGTAGAAATGAGATCACTAAGGAGAATGTGCGGGAAAACAAGTTTTTATTTTGCCTGAAAAGGGCAAAACATGTTATTCCATTTAATTATAATAAAATAGACGTTTTAATTTGTATTCATTATTTAACAATAAATATTTTCATTAACCTAAATAGTTTAAGCCTTCGTGACCTTTTGCTCATAGCAGTTCCCAGTTTCAATAAGAACACGTATTATAAGTCCTGTAGTAAATGTTATTTCGGCTGATCTTGTAACATATAAGTTCTTGGTTACTCTTTTATCCCTGTATGTGTGACATATCCATTCCAGGGAACCAGCTCTCACGGTGTTCATTGTAAGAGTCTGCTGGGTCATTCTGTGGTTCACTCGATTGCTCTTGTGCCTCCAAATTACCTATATTACACTCTAAAGAGTCATTGTCTGTGACTCAAAATCATGACAAATCTGTGTTAATAGCGATATTATTAATGCGCATATTTGGGTTTCTGAACAGAAGCCTGTTTTTTTAGAAACGTCTTCAGGGAGACTGCAGCATGTAGGTCTTTTTAAACTCCAAGCGAGTAATATTTTTTTAAATTATTTATATTTAAAATAAAATAGAAATAAAAACACTGCACTTTGTTTTTCACCACTATGCGGTTATTTTCATTGCCGACTAGTTTCGCTTGTACCCAAGCTTCCTCAGGGCTTCGTAATAACTGAAAAACAACACAGATTTACATGTATATATTATTTATTTATATTTTATTTTAAATATAAATAATAAAAAAAATTAAATGTCTTACCACAAAGTGAATGCTTCAAACCAAATTTTTTTAACAATAAATGGTTTTCTTCACGATATAACCAAAATAGGTGAACGCACTATTTCATTTAATCGATTTTATCACAGACGCTCACAAAATGTACACTGTGGAAAAACGTCTACGTCTCGAAACATGTTTGTGAAATATACAGAAAAGTGTTGGAAAACGATAGTGTATTTACAATATTATTCTATTTTTATAATGCACTTGCAAAACGCTACCATGATTCAAGTTTAGATGTATGTCATTATGATTTAACAAAGCTGCGTGCAAAGCAAAAACACGTAACCTGAAAGCTAAGTTAAGAATAACAAACTTTGAATGTTTAAATATTCCTGGCATAAAGCTGGTTATAAGTTTATTGAAACCGAACTGCAGCGTATAAATAAAACATTTTTCGCATCACGCATATTATATTTAAATAAAGCCATATATCGTCATGTGACCTGCACATATTTTTTTATTCTTACCTGATTGAAATAAATGTATTTTATTTACTTAGAACTGCTTCTACACTAATGAACAAACTTAAATACCGCTTCTTTGAGAGGGTTGGCAAAAAGGATGGACTACCACATTCTTCTATTGTGTTTATATTTAAAATTATATTAATTTGGTCGTTTGTTTTTCATTCACATAATGAAATAATATGTTTATGAACGTGGTATCCAAACGTGAAGGCTACATTATTTTTGTAGTTTTATTATGCAATTTTTCATTCACCCAATATTCAACTGATTTAAAAGGCATTTTATATGTAAACCCAAGAAAAATGTTCATCTTTAATATGCTTTTACAATTGCTTTTTTATGTTTTATGTATTTCGATTGATTGAATAACAAGACACGAAATTCTATTTGTCGAGTTATTTTTTTGTTATAATAATGAATATCACCTTATTGAAGGTTTGAATTGTTCTTAAACACACATGTTTTCATTATCGTAATAACGCCTTATATATTATAATTCTTTAAATTATGTAAAATCAGTTAGAATCAGCTTAAATAATTTTAAAAAATTTACAAATTAATTTACATTATTCAATTTTTATCTCAAATTCATACAATATATTTTACAAAACCGTTTTTAGTATACCAAATGAAGGGGTGGAGTTTTTTTGGAGGTAGGAATAGTTCATATTAATTATTATTTTGAGTATAATGAAAATATATTGATAATTGGGCATTAAGCGAAATGTGTTTATTTTTAAAATGTTTATTATGCTTCTATTATCATCAATACTTAATGTTTTAACTTTTAAAGTTCCAAGATTATTTAATTTCAAATGTACCATATCTTACTAATTCGTAAAAATTATTATACCTAATTATATTAAAAATTAATTGAAAAAGATTACATCACTTGTACTTGAAAAACGTTCATTAAGTTTGATAAAAAATATGCTTCAACATTAAAAAATATATTTTTTCATAATAAGTTTTATTTTTACCTATATTATGCCTTCATCTTTCTTTTGCCAGTACCATAATTAGATTCCTTTTAGAACATGTAATAAAAAAAAACATTATTTTAATTGAATAAATTACGGGATTCCGTTTTGTTAACGGCTTCAGTTTATTTTAATTAATTCAAACATGCATTCAGAATAAGTAGTAAAAGCGAATAAATTATAGAAAAACTATGTTATCTTAAAGTAAGTCAATAAAAAATTAAAAGCTTTCCACCTAGACCAGCACAAGGCGTATACACGTCCAGCAGTAATAGATTTCGCATTAACTAAATGTATAAATCACTCTATTCCGCAATTTTGCAAGTCATAAAACAACAGGAAGAACGAAACAAATGGCCGTCTGTAACCGCAGACAAGATTTGTAGGCGCTCCATAGACTAAATCCTGTCTCGGAAATTCAACACTGTTAAATACGCCGCACAAAGAAAACATATTACGGCATAATGAGCTTTTGGGCTATGGCTAATTAACAAACACTCTTATAAACATACGCATTTCGTAGGTTTAATCAGTATAATTACTAATTACTGCGTTTAATTATGCTCGCCTTTTCAACTGTTGCATGAAAAAAATCACTGAAATCTTCATTTTTTGACTACGTGAATACTTGCTTTGCATTATAATCGGAGTATTAAACTTACTAATTGTTACTTACTTACACGCATACATACTTAAACACTTGAACAATACTATAAACTTTATACAAAATTGTAATATCTTCTATATTCGCTTTCCCTTTCTGGATTCATATTTGAATAAATATAATTACTTTCTTCTATTTTTTTATAATGATTAATTGTATGTCAATAGACACGAAGATGTAAATTGTTTTCTGGGAACAGAATATGGTGGCCGAGGCGCTTACAGGACTTATGACCTGTCATTGGTTGGGTTGAGCGATCGCTTTATGTTTAACAACATTCCCCATTCCGCCCTTCTTACGACCACCACGTCTGACAATTTTTTGGAAGATGTATATCAGCTATTAAGATTGGGAAGCATTAAGCAGAAAATCTTTTATTAATGGAAATCTGTGAAAGGCTCTGCAAATCGTATAGTACTAGATTACGCCTAAAGATGTCGCTCCAATTTTTATGCTTTTAACTTGGACCAGTTATTTTATACAACATTTTGATTGTATACAAATTCTTGTAGACAAATACTGGATTTTACCCATTGCGGGTAATTTTTTTTTTAAATGGATTAATTGTTTCTAAATAGAGACTTTCTTCTATGTTCGCTATACTTTGTATTGTACATGGTTTATTTGTCATGTACCATATAGTATACTACCAGAAACGCATGAGATATGGTTCGACATTAGGAACACAATTATTTGCCTTCTGAAAACACTTTCACAAATAGAAAAGACGTCGATCTCCGACCCGAGACCGCGTTCAGCAGGTAAATTGCTCTTCCCACCGGTGTCACTAGAGGCAGGTTGGTTCTGGCGGACGGTAGGTAAAACAATCTATGCTGTCGCTCTCTATCATCTATCAGGGATAAAAAGTCGACCACCCTCCACCACGGCCGAGTTCTCGAAATATCCCCTGGTATCATAAAGAAAAATGTTACGAGATGACCATCTCTTCGAAGCTCCAGAGAGTTGGTCCCAAGCATTACCAAAAGAAATGCCGTGGGATAGAGCCTCGGATAGCTAAAATATTCCTTTATGTAGAGATACCTCAGAAATGTTTTTTGAAGCTTCTCCAGCATCACGGAATAGTTAAAATTATATCTACGATAAGAATGGAAGAATGTATTCGTGCGCAATAAAAATATTATAATGAAGAGGAATTCTGAATACCAAGGGATTTCTTGCGTTCCATAGTTGAATAAACAGAATCCTTGTAAAGTTTACAAAACTCGCGCTTTCTGCATCTCTTCTGTAGACAGTTCTGCAGCTATCACGGCAATTAGAACTTTAGATACAACTGTGGAACGAGAAAATAAAAAGTATTTTAAAAATGCGCAATTGTAAAATATTCTATATTAAAGAAACTTCTTTAAGTGTTTCTGTAATTTAAACTTTGTTTTTCAATATACAATTTCTCATAATAATTTTTTTTCTAATTATTAATTTCCATTCTAATTTAAGTATCAGTTATGTGTTAATCGAATTCAAAACGTATAACCTAATTAAAATTTACCTTTATCAGAAACAATATTTACATAACAGATTCATAAGATATACAAGTACAAAGCATGCGTCCACCCCATCAGGTCAGAGCCGATACCAATAGAACCTAGAAACTTCTTAGAGTAGGTAGCAGAAATACGAACCCTACGTTCCATTGCAGGCAAAACCCCTCAGATATTGGATCAGAAAAGAAACGATATGGTCTGTCTGTGGTGTTGAGGACATAGTGAGATGGGGAAAAAGCAGGAAACGCCTTTGGAGAGACCACGTGGACCGCATGGAGAATTCAAGAATTCAAGAATTGTAAAAATTGTTAAAAATGATAACCCAAGTAGCGAGATATTACCAGGAAGGCATCGTCCCAAACAAGTCATACGACCTAAACTAAGAGAAAGAAGAAGAAGATTCAAACATCTTTGGCATATTCTGTCAGTTTTGTGTTTTTAACATGACCAGGATGACGTACAAATGTGACGAAAATCTGTAAAAGTGAAGCATATTTATAAATATTACACTGCCGCCGATCTCATGTACGGATAAAAAAAAGGAAAAAACGCAGGGTTATTCACCATGATAAAAGAAGACATGATTATGAACACCAGAACAATCGCTACGAAACTTGGACTCCCCAATGGACAACGATCTAGACACAAATTAATAATACAAATTATAAATACAGTCGAACTCGGTAATTACGATCACGGAAATAGCAAGATCTTCGATGCAACGAGGAAACATTTGTTGACATTTTAGTTTATGATTTTATCCATAACCTTATTCATTTTTATAACGATCTACTTTTCTCTAATTGTATAGTTCTGTTTGAATTGCAGCTTTTTGCTTTATGTGACCGCTCCAGATACTTCATATCTTGAGTATGTTTATAAGCATTTAAAAATACATTTTCCTTGATACGAGTAATGCTTATGTATAATGAAAGCTTGATTGCTTTTTGGATTTACATTGATTTATTTATTGTATTATATTCAAGATCTATTGGCCCCAAACAGTGTCAATTGCCATTCTCTGAACCATGGCAGGCGAAAAGACAATAAGAGAACAAGTCGCTAGACGCAAATGACTGTGGATCGGTCACACTCTGAGACGGAGCCCAGCCTGCATCGCTCAGGGCGCACTAGACTGGTCCCCTATGGTGGAAAGAGGAAGCGAGGCAGACCTAAAGCCACCTGGAGAAGAGCCCTACAGGATGAGGTCAAAATAGCAGGCCTCATTTGGGATGATGTTAGGCATTAGGCATGCGATAGAGTCGATCGGAGAAGGCTCCTTGAGGATGCACCACGGAGGTGTGACAAAACAAGAAGAAGAAGAGAAGATTTATTGTACATACAAAAATATATTGAAAGCTATGGCATTTACACTATGGAATTTAGTAATAATTAGAAAATTTGAAAAAAGCATTCTTTATTATAGTAAAATCGGAATGAACTGAGTCTTGGGGCCATAAATCATTTCCCTATGTCTATCTCGCTTGCACTTACGGGCCTTATGGAGCGGTTAAGGGTTGGGCGTAACAATAAAATAAATATATCGATAAGTAACGTTTATTATCGTATCTTGTTCATAAACTTTAACGAGTTAACAAAGTTTTGATATTAAACTTTATTTATGGGTTTTATGTGCGTTTAAATTAGTATGAAATTAGTGACTACCAGATACTAAATTAAATACCAGTAAAAACAGAAAAATTGTTTAATTTTAAAATTTGTATACCGTATGTCTATAAACCCAGAAAGAAAGTTAAGTATAAAAAACAAAGTAGATCATATTGTGGCCCTTAAAAGAGCCGTTTATATTCCAAAAAAATGTATCAATCCTCATCGGAGTCTTCTTCATCAGTGTCTTCTGCCAAATTTATTATAAGCGGCGCGTGATCTCGCTTTCTGAGCGAGCTTTCTGTAGGTCACTGTTTTGAAGTTCCTCGGCATGTCTCACACATTTGGCCCAGTCTTCTCGTGTGACATTATCGATGACTCGGTGGAGGTGATTTTCAACATCTGCTATCTTGAATGTATTATTATTATTTGCAACTCTCCCTTTACTTGTGCCCAAATTAATTCTATTGGGTTATATTGACAGTGATATGGAGGCAGCCGTATTACTTCGTGGCCTCGTTCATTTGCCAGATTGTCTAAAGCGTAGACCTTCTGCGGGTTACTGGTTTTTACTTTTCTTATTAACTCTTCGATGATTTCTCTGCTGGAATATGGAATGTTTTTATTTGTTAACCATTCTTGAATCTCGGCTTTCCTTGTGTTTCTTGTGGGTATCTTTTCCAACTGCATTGAATGATAGCTTGCGTTATCGACGATTTTAACTGAGGGCTGTTCAAGTACATTTAGGAATGCGGAAAACCATGCCATATGTGTGTCGCCATCCATTTCTGTGTGATAATCAGCATCCTTCTATTTTACCGCTTTAAATATTAGCTTCGCTTCTGGAACAAAGCCAGTCCTTGTGGAACCCGCATGGCAAATTATCAATCGTTGATTTTTTCCTACAGGCTGATTCTTGAAACCGCCTTCATCGTTGCTTCCAAGCCACATACGCTTTCCTGAATGGTTTTGATTAATCCATGTTTCATCCAGATAGAAACGCGGCCGCTGATCGTTTGTTCTTCTAAGTAAATCCAATTTCCTTAAAAAGTCCATTCTGGCACAAACAACATCTGTTTTTTCCATTAAATATCGTCCTTCAGCATTTTTCTTATACTTAAACCCAATTTCCTTCATGAGTGTTCTCATCGAAGTTTTTCCGCATTTAAAATCAGGTAATTGTTCTCACGGACGGATACTCTCCACTATCATAAAATGAACCAACGGTCCGCTTCAACACATTTTTATCAAAATCGTCTATATTGGTGACAGTTTCTGGTTTCTTAAAATTTTCTCTTGGTGTACAGGGCCTGCCTAATTGCAATAATTCAATCTTTATTCGGTCCACTGTCGCTCTACTCACACCACAAATAAACGCGGCCGTGCATACGTTGTGAATCACTGTTGGAGTTTGAGGGCTAATATCGCCATGTAATTTATTCAAATCAACGTTAGAAAATAAACTATCCATAGTGCGCAACGAGTGGTGACACACGAATGTATTTATTTAATTGCTGTAAACACATTTATAGCAACAACAAAATAACACGCACTGCAATTGGTAAAGACCAATCATTAGTGACCCATCATACATATCATAACGTACAGATCATATAAAATCATTATAGTCGATCGTATCGTATATCGATCGACGAAAAAATCGATAACGGTCGCTTCCCATCCCTATCTCTATTGACATTTATGGCCCCAAGACTCAGTTTAAAACGGCCGGAGTATAACCACAAAATATTAAAAAACACGACATGTTTCGGAGGATACCTCCGCCTTCAGGTGTAAATACATAATAAAAACTAAACAACGAAAGACTAATATAAAAAAAAGCATTTAAAATTAGATACAATAATTTATATTTAAAATTAACCTGGGCTAATTGTTATAGGTACAAATAATAATTATTAGTACCTATAACAACAAGCCCAAATTGAATTTTAAATTTAAATTATTGTATCGAATTTTTAATGCGTTTTTTTATATTAGTCTTTCGTTGTTTAGTTTTTATTATGTATTTACACCTAAAGAAGGAGGTATCCTCCAAAACAAGTCGTGTTTTTTTAATATTTTGGGGTTAATAAACAAAGTTTTTTTCATTTTCCTAAGTATTACAAAAATATGTAAACTTTTGTAAATAAAAAAATCAATCTAAAACCAAAAATCCATCGAGTATTCTTTATACATTATTTATAAAATGGAGTTTTTAAACGGAGAACATCAACATGAGTAATTCTTATAATGAGCAAATACAGCCCGTCTCATTTTCCTCGTAATAACCAAGTTCGACTGTATAATCATACTTATTTCTATAATTCAGTGATAAAGTGGTTCGAAAGTTCATTTTAAACTATTTCATTTTGCGACAGAGCAGACATTTTGTGCAGCCCCCGGGAGTAAGTCCACAGTCTAAACAAGCATCCTTCTCCCACGCCCTCCCCTATCGCCCCTCCCCTGGGCCGGCCGGTTCCCACTGCGCCACGGAGCGTTTTCCTGATTTATAGCGTCCGTACATTAATTTAATAATGACCTCATGAATATTTCACTTACGAAAAATAAAGAAAAAAAATCTGCCTACCGGGATTTAAAGCGACAGAAACGTTCGTCATTTCTCGCAGTATTTATTTTTAATTTAATTTTCAGTTCTTTTTATTGTCCTTTTTCATAATAGTTGGATATTGTATCTGGTTAGAGAGTAAGCAGAGAATTCCAGGAATTATTATTATTATTATTATTTTGTTGAATCGCTCTTTACATCATGGCAGCATAAGCCAAATCGACATGAAGGGTATTATAGCCATCATAGTGATTCTCGTGACATGTGATAGGTAGCTAATCTATCGCCATTTTATTGTCACGTGAATTCTACACCAGACCAAAGACAGTGTGACAATCACACTGCCCACGCCGGGAATCCGGAACCTTCGGGGTGGCAGTCAATGCACTTACCACGATCGTAATTAGAATTATACCAATACTCTTAGATTCTCCTTCTACTTCTCCTATCACACATCCGAGGTGCATAGAACCTCAAGGACTGTAGTGCACGCCTAATGTCTAACATTATTCCAAGTGAGTTCCACTGCCTTAACCTCGTTCTGCAGAATTCTTCTACAGGTAGTTCTAGGTTTGCTTCGCTTCCCTTTTCCACCCAAAAGGGACCAGTCTTGTGGGCCCTGAGCGATGCAGGCTGGGTTCCGTTTCAGGTTGTGACTGATCTATAGCCATTTGCGCCTAGCGACTTGTTCTCTGATTGGACTTTCGCCTGCCGTAGCTCTAACGGCATTTGACACTGTTTAGGGTCAAAAAACTTGAATATTGAGCGGTGACGCCTGTTTATAAACACCAGGAGTTTTCCAATAACGTGAGTGCTAGATTTTCAAGTCTCGTATCTGTACAGCAGTACGTTTTTAACGCTACTATTAAATATTTGGAGTTTAAGCATTCTTGAAATAATTCTGGAACGCAAACAGGACGAAAAATTGCGAAAGCCCCATTGCCTTGTTGAATCTGCTGACAACATCATCTTCTGTGCCTCTTGAGCCCCCTTTCATACTACCGAAGTAGCAAAAGCTGGTCGTGGTCACAAGGGGAATACAGTCAAGCAATATTGGGGTGGAGTCAATTGTGGACATTAGTAATCTTATCGGACAATATTCTATTATTATAATAAAATAAACATATAATATTTCACAAATGTTACATTGCTTTGACCAGACGATGATAAAATTGTTACCGAATATCTAGATAATTGAAACCACTTAATGCATATTTTAAATAAAAAAATAATAAATCTTTTAAGTAGTAAAACAGTTGTATGAAAAATTATATATTTATTTTTAAATAAATCAAACAATCTTTTAAAATATATCCTTACATTTGTTTGATAAAAATTCAAATATAATATAAACTGTCTAATAAAATGTCACCATAGCGAAATTATTATTTTTATATTATAAATTAAACAACAAAATTACAAATGAGTGACACTCTCAAAAAAGCTTTAGAAACAGAGAGTTTTGAGTTTTTTTTGCGTTGGCGCGACGATATCCGGAAGAGTGTGGGAAGTGCCTGGAGACGAATCGCTCAGGATAGAAGTAATTGTAAAATAACAGAGGAGGCCTACGTCCGAGAGTGAACGACTACAGCGGGCTGAAGAAGTAGAAGAAGAAAAAATATGTATTCGGTCCACAATGTATAAATTCAATTCTGGCAACTGCATTTGTTTTGCAGCAAATTTAAAATTCCTTTGAATTATCTTCTTCCATCACATTTGTAAATCACAAGTAAAGACTGTTCCTCGTTCATGGATACAGAGTTGAATGAATTCTCATCGTACAAATGCTCATTAAAGTAGGTCGTGGATGGCTGTCTCTATCAGAAAGTGTAGTCTTTGGTATCTAACTAATTGACCTACACTTCAGTCCTCTGTACTCAGAGCTGGGTAATTTAACAAGTTGAATATCCAGAAATCTTGATTCTGTTTTCATTTATTATGATAACATAAAGAAAATTTTCACCATAAATCGTCTTAATTGTCTTGAAGTCATTTTAGTATAATTTGTTCCAGTATTTTTACTTCTTCTTTATAATTATTTGTAAAATATTTAACCGCCCTCCCTTTGGGTTATTTTCCGAGAAACGTGCAAAAAACAAGCAGTTTTTTATTAATGAAATTTAATCATATATTAATTTAATTTTTTTAAATTACGAACTGCTGACTGTAGGCCGAACGCAACATCAGATGAGAGTAGCGATGTCAGGAGTTCCACTAAAGAACACCAAGGAGTTTGTCTACCTCGGGAGCAAAATAACATGGGACGGTCGGTCCAAGAGCGAGGTCGACAGCCGTATACATCAGGCTAGGCTTGCATTTAATAAAAGGTCGAAAATAATAGAGTCAAATAATATAGACCTAAAACTGAGAATACTCCTCATCAAGACCTATGTATGGAGTGTCTTGATGTACGGCTGCGAGACATGGTGCCTATCCGAAAGGGATAAGCGGAGACTAGAGGCTTTTGAGATGTGGTCCTATAGAAGACTCTTTGGAATTTCCTGGAGAGACCACATCACGAATGAGGAAGTTCTTCAAGGAATCGAAGGAGGAAGGCACCTGCTCAGGACCTTGTCCGAAAGGCGTGCAAGATGGATCGGCCATGTAATACGTCAAGAAGGTCTCTTGCATGCCATAATGGAGGGTATGATCGAGGGGACAAACTCTAGGGGACGCCCACGCCGAGAGTACCTGGAGGACCTGTTGGTGGACGTACGCTGCTCATCATATGCAGATCTCAAAAGAGCCGCACAAGACAGGGAAAAATGGAAGAGAATAATGGAGGAAATTGCTGCAAACTAATCCCAGGATTGAAACCAGAGAAGAGAAATTACGAAACGTCGAATACTCGGCAGCACACTTCGCCTGCCCCTTGTAAAACTATCATATTTATGAAGACTTGTGCTCAAGTTTTGATGGAACACGCGCATATCCCTTAAACTTTGTACATTTAAGGTACATTACTTTTTCTCAAGCCCGTACGTGATACGGGATATCGTAGAATGGTACAGTCAAAGTAAACGTATCACGTATTCAAATAGGTAGGATGGTTTTAAAAAGCTCACTCGAATTTATTAAGAAGCCTAATTAAGACAATAACGGTTCTAGAATTTTCCGAGACAATACAATTATCGGAAATCTTAATCACAAAGAATGCTCTGAAAATCTCAAATTGAATAGGCGGGCAATCACAAAAGGTTTCTTATTTGTAAGCAGATTTTCCGTCCAATCGACGGTTGTGTAATAAACTTTCTGGATTAAAATCTTAATGTAACGTTTATGGGTTCATTAAATGGGTTCGATTCCGAAATCGCCGTCGTATTGTTATTCGTGGAAATTGAAAGTTTTGCGTTTCATTTTGTCACATCTGGGACTCGAAATGCACTCACTATTCGAGTTTATATTTCCCCCGGGTCGTTTATTTCTTATTCACATACATTTCAATACGGTTTGTTATTTATTACAATCCTCAGTTTCCATTCTCCAGATCTAAATCTTTCGAAATAAGTTATTTTGTTGGGGGAACTAAAATCGTTTTAGCACTTATCGAATTGTGGATACGAGATTATTCTTTGACAAATGGTCTAACATAATATATGTATTTAATGTGTACCGCCAGTGACAATATTTGGACTAGAGACAAAGTGTATTTTATAAAAAAGAGTCAAAAGATATAGTGTATGCAATGATCTATGGAAAAGCTCGGTGTAAGACATCGGTCTCTAAAAAATGAAGATATAAGAAATAGAATCGTAGTTGTCAACATAATGGATCGTAAAGATATTAACTCTGATACGATTTCTCTTTCCACGCTTTATGAAATTCAATTAAACCGAACCAAAAATTCAATATATAAGAAAAGTATTTCAAGGAATCAAATTTAATTATTTGCGATGAACGCACTTCATGTAAATAAGGTTGTGAAAATGTGAAAAATTATATAATTAAGTGATTCTATTGAAATTAATAGTATAATGGCCTGTATAAATAAATAAATAAAATTTATGTTTTGTTTACTAATTGTAAACTTTTGTTTACTAATAAAATATAATAGTACATATACGAGTATGTATGTTATTTATTGTTTCGGCATTCACTTTGTGGTAGGACATGATTAAATTGTAAATAAAACACTTGTTTTTCACCACTTGAGTATTATATTTTACATGACTAGTTTCGGAAGCTACAGATGCTTCCATCTACATCAGTTTATTATTCATCAGTTTTTATTGAAACCTGTAGTTGGAAGCGTCTATAGCTTCCGAAACAAGTCATGTAAAACATAATACTCAAGTGGTGAAAAACAAGTGTTTTATTTACAATTTACGAGTATGTAAATAATCAAATGATTTTACTGAAATTTCTTGATGAAAGTTTTTTTTAATTCAAATTAAACGATATTTTTTAATAACTGGTTCCAATTTTTGCTTCATTTCGACTGCGACCAGTTTCGCCAGGTTGGGTGGCATCGACGGACTGATCGATATTTATGATATCAAATACGAATGGAAACGTCTGTTTTCTAGAAGTTTTATTATGTTTTATGTGACAAGTTTTGCCTGTCTAAGGCAATATCAAATATCAATTGCATTATATAAAATAAAACTTGTAAAAACAGACGTTTTCATTCGTATTAATTATTAAATATGGAGTTTTACATCATTGTTCAAGAAACAATTAATAATATTATAAGCAACACATTATGTTAACAAAATCATTTTAACATCTGTCAAAACTGACTACGTTTGTAATTTTATTTATAATATTTTAATTATTCTAATTTATATAATATCACCGATGAAGGGCTTGTTAGTCCGAAACATGTTTGGTATTTAATTTATATATTTTTTAAATAAAGTGAATCTTGTATACTAAGTATACGAGTATACATATATGGAAATAAAAATTGAACATCTACAATACAAAATAATGGCGAATATAGAAGAAATGATCCCGACAATAATAAAAATATGGACGTCCCCCTGCCCGGTGTACTGATGATCTGAAGAGGATTGCTGGACATAGATGGATGGAAGCAGCAATGGACAGGGGGCGGTGGCGGGCTTTGGGAGAGGCCTACATTCAGCAGTGGATGGCAGACGGCTGATGATGATGATGATGATAGAATAAATATATTGTGTGTTAATCTTAATATTTAATATTGTTTGATCAGATACATATTAAGTATTGATGAAAACTTCAGTTTTCTAAATAATTTTTTGCATTTTAAAGAAATGAAACTTTTTGTGTATTGTTTTTAAATGTAAAACATCACATTTATATTTATAAAAAATAATAAATTTCAGGATGCCTGAAGAATCTGGTCTGGAAAAACGAGCACATGCGTATCGACAGCAAGATCAGAATCTATAAAACATGCGTGCGACCTATCATGACGTACGCTGTAGAGACGCGGGCTGACACTGTGCGAACCAAGGGACTTTTAAGAACATCGGAGATGAAGGTCCTAAGATCAATTACTGGAAAAACCCTCCGAGATCGTGTCCGCAACGTAGACATTAGAAAAACCTGCGAAATAGAGGATATCGTTCAGTGGAGTAAATCCAGAAGAAGATACTGGAGGGACCATGTAGCCCGAATGGATGGTGACAGACTCGCATATACAGCCGCTTATGAAATCCCCTCCGGACGCCCACCTGGAAGACCGCCCAAAAGATGGAGGGACAGCTGGATCTCATCATCCGACGAGATATGATTTCTGTGTCACAGATCGTCAGATCTATTAAAAGAAGAAGAAGAAGAATAAATTTCACTTAAATACAAAAATATAATTTGATGCTTTTTCTTCAATATTTTCATAAACATTGAATGAAAGCACTATTTTCATAACAAAACTTATCTTAAGTTATAGTTTAAATGCTTTTTATCCTTGATTTAGTATCTCATTGTATCAAAATAATAATAACTTGACAGAATAGCCCATGCAAATACGCTTTAAAAATTGCCCGAAAACTTTGAATCGTAAATTCATAATATAATGTAAAATTTTACACGAAAAATGAGTTTTTGTTTACAAAGAAAGTTCCTTTAAGCAGTTTCATGCTCTAATAGTTTAAATGTGCTAAAAGCACTACATCAAAAAGTTGTATTTATTGTTCCTTCAACAACGGAGTCCCCTTTCATAGAACTGTGTAACTAAGGAAACATTTTTGCCTGCTCCTTCAGGCTGTTGAATATTACGGAAAATACGTCGTATTAAGGTGACCGTCCTTAATATTTCTTTCCTTAAAATTAATAAACTGATTTATAACAGATTTTTTTCTTCAAATATCTAAGAAAAAGATACCAAATAAATATAACGACATTATTCTCACTTTTGAGTTTATATTTGTGGATATGTTTCAAAAATATTTTACCTTGATAATTCAAACAAATTCTTGTAGACAAATACTGTATTTTACCCATTGCAGATAATTTTTTTTTATAAGGATTAATCTTAATAGATGACGCTAGTGTAGAGTGAACTAATATATGTAAAGATACGCGCAGGATGCTAGCATATATACAAGTTCCAAAAATTTGTCAGATGTGGTGGTCATAAGAATGGCGGAATGGGGAATGTTGTTAAACATAAACCCAACCAATGACAGGTCATAAGTCCTGTAAGCGCCTCGGCCACCACATTCTGTTCCCAGAAAAACAATTTACATCTTCGTCTCTATTGAGATACAATTAATCCTTATATATTCACACCTTTCACACATTCTTAGAGTAGCAGAAATGATAACCCTACGCTCTATCGCAGACAAAACCCTCAGAGATCGGATCAGAAATGAAACGATCAGGTATGTCTGTGGTGTTGAAGACATAGTGAGATGACGTGGAGACCACGTGAACCGCATGGAGAATACAAGAATTGCAAAAATTGTTAAGGATGAAAACCCAAGCAGCAAGAGATTACCAGAAAAGCCGCCAAAGAGATGGAGAGATGGCTGGACATCATCATCCCAGGACAGCCCACCGTCACAAACAGGTCATACGACCTAAACATAGAGGGGGAAGAAGAAGAAGACCTGAGGATGGAGGTCACCTCTTAAACATGTGTTTGATAAATTTATTCTATAAAAATATATAATAAATAAAAATGGAATAAAAGCGTTGTTGTGAATTCAATTCCTAACTAACTAACCATCACGCCGTCTCCTCAAAGGAGTAGGCAGAAAGAATGGACTGCCAGGCTGTTCTGTCTTGACGTACATCTCTCAATTTCTCTACACTCATACATCGTGTCATGCACGCACGTCGATTTCTTAGACTCCTCAAGTGACCAATATAAAATTCACGGGTTTTTCGCAGTATTTGTCTCAGTGTGAATATTCGGCCCGCACAGGACTTTTCATGACGAAATCCAGTCTGGTAGCGTCCTAACTTTCTCTCAACATATGGTTCTAATATTTGATTTAGGACATTTGAGAGAATTTTATATGAAATGTTCAGTAGAGTGATCCCTCTATAATTGCTGCATGTCATCTGGTCTCCTTTTTTATGTAGTGAACAAATGAGTCATTCGTTCCATTTTTTTGGCATGGTCTCAGTTTTCCAGGTAAGCTTTACCAATTTATGCATGTGTATGTGCAGAATCTAGCCTCTGTATTTAATAAGTTTGCTTTGTATGCTGTCTTTGCCAGGAGATTTATTATTACTTCTTGGAATGTGTAAGAATTCTGTGCAGGATTCTGTGTTGGATCATCATTTGTGCTGTTGTGACGCGGTGATGTGCTTGGTGGGCTGTGGTAGCTATTCAGAAGTTTGTCAGAGTGTTTCATCTATTGTACAAGAATTTCTGTCTTTTCAGTAAGAATTATGCCATCATCATTCTTTCACAAATTACTTCGCGGTTAATATTCCCTTATCATATTATTTACCTTTTGATAAAATACACTACTGTTGTTGTTATTATAGTGGCTCTGAATTTGCTCTATCTCTTGTCTAATGTTTGCCTTTTTCTTTCTCTTGTGCGTTCTCTTCTCTTCTCGTCGGAGTCTTTTAAATTCTTTATGGATCTTATCTTTTATACATTTAGTTATTTTTTGGTAGTCTCTATTTTTTCTGTCACTAACTTGCTGGCATTCATCATCAAACAATTCGTTTCTTCCTTTTTGCTGATGTTATGCAACTATGGCGTTTCAAGGCATTTACTGGTAAACATACCTTCCGGCATGGTATGTCCCCCCACGGCCCTAACCATCCATTCAAACCCAAGTTACTTACGAAAAATAAGTCTTATTATAATTTCAATGCGACATCAATATCGAATAATATAACGATATATTATATTAAAATGCAGTGACCACTGCGGGAAGCTGGACGTGGAGCTCAACAAATCAATGCGCACCATCACAGGAACCGTTAGGTCTACACCAGTCCAGTGGCTCCCAGTCCTGTCTAATATCACTCCTCCACCTCTGCGTAGATCCCTGGCATCAATCAAGATGGTTGATAGAGTGCGTAGCAACCCGCTTCTTCCTGCTTTCAAATAACACCCTGATAAGCGTCTCAAGTCTAGAAACCCCATCTGGACGGTTAATGATCGCTGTAGGGATGTTGAGGCAAATTGGAAGTCCATATGGGAGGAGCACGCCGTGAAAAATCACCAACTAGTTGCTGTACCACACTAGGAGGCGCCAGGTTTCAGTCTCCCAAGGGGGCTGTGGACGACCCTAAATAGGATCCAAACAGAGCAGGGACGGTGCGGCTTCCTCATGCATAGATGGGGACTTACTCCGTCTCCTGGATGTGACTGCGGGGCGGAGAGCCAGACTATCCGGCACATTGTGGAGGATTGCCCCACCAGAAGATACCCTCCTGGCCTTGATGACCTTCACAGAGCCACGCCAGGAGCAGTGAAGTGGATGGAGGGTCTGGATCTTCGCCTGTGACACGGCCCAATGGCCCAGAAAAAAAAAATTTTGCCGCCATACGCAAAGTAAGTATATTAAAATATGTTTTATATATTTAATAGATAATCTTAAATGCAGAGAAGACAGTTGCCTTAAGCAAAAGTTACAATGTCTTTCGTTTTGTTTTATAGACGGAAACAAAAAGTGGGTAAGGACTAAAGCATTCAACTGCGGAACAATCGTTTAGGGAAAGATCCGCGGGAACCCGGGGCGCAACTTTCTGAACACGTTTTCATATTCGCGTCCTTTCTTACAGAGTCATTCCCTTCTCCACTCTTCCATTCTTGCACGCCATAAATAAGAATACAATATGGCATTGGCTGAAGAAGTGAATGCACGGCGCAAGCGTCATTTGTTTAAACTTAGCCCATTTGGCAAGACGAAACGTGTTTTTAGATTAAACATGTAAATCATATTTTCTTATCTGGTAAACCAGATTTGAATGTTAATGTTTTAGATACATAACTTATGGTAGTTACTGAAAACTAATAAGACCGGAAAAAGAGTAAAAGAAGAAAGAATGAAAAATAATATAAGCACACATAAAGATGTGAATGGAATAAGAATTTGAGGAAGAAGGAAAACGCGGTATTACGCTAAAATAAATCAAACGTAAGCCTAAGAGACAGAGTCAGAAACGATACGGTGAGAGAAAAAACAATGCTCACTGACATCATCCACCGGGTGGCGACTCTAAAATGGCAATGGGCAGATCACGTAGCCAGAAGCTCAGATAAAAAGTGGACAAGAGACCGTGGACGGCAAAGAGAAGTGCAGGGCGACCGCAACTACGGTGGAAGGATGATCTGAACAGACACGTCGGAATAACCTGGATGCAGTCTGCACAGGACAGAGTGACATGGAAGCGAATTGAGGAGGCCTTTGTCCAAGAGTGGACGGGAATAGGCTGAGGAAGAAGAAGAAGAAATCAGACGTTAAATGTCGACCACTTGGAGAGTCGGAAAAATCGACATGCGTGCATACATCATGCATGAGTGAAGTATGCCAATAAAGCAATATATGGGTATTGATGGTTGAGCTGTTTTGTAAAACTCCATAATTTTTTCGGTTTTACGTACATTAAAATTTTAAATTCATCATTTGTTACTAGGTTCATACCACAATCTAAATTACTTATTAATGTTACAGTTGAGGCGTATAGAAACAAACACGGCAATGTCAGCATCATCAAAGCGTGCAGCTTTATTTTGAGTAAATTTTATTCATACCCGTGGTTTATTTTCCAAGATATCTGCTATTTTATAATTTACATTGCCGTTTTTGTAACAAATTTTCTGACACTGCCGGTTTTGTTTTGAATGCAGCAAGACATTTCCATGTTTGTTATCAACACCTCTTTCATACGAACGATATTTGTATGGGACGCCATCTTGAAAAATGCCATATCTCGCATTCTGGTTGGTTCATTTAGTATACGTAACTGCCGCTTTTGTTCTGAAATTTTGTTGACACTACCGAGTTTGTTTCAAATCTAATTTAAAAAAGTCAAACGTGTATGTTTTAATGACGGATTTGTTTCAAACCAAATGTACGCTCAGATTGTAATAAATGTTCTCTATCAAACTGAATATTTAACTCATTCTCGTATTTTTCTTGACATTGCCGTCTTTGTTTCTATACGCCTCAGTTTATCATAATGTATTGAACCTCAAAAATTCCTAGAATTCAGATGTAAATTTACTTAACACTCATCATTAATTCTAAGACAAACCATAAATTTGTTTTATTTAACAACCCAAAAATTTGCATTATATAATTTATCCTCACCCTGAAGTATTTTAAAATCAATATAAGGAAACACTGTTTAGCGATTACGTTCAGTTTGAGAATGTCTTCGAAAAGCGAAACAAATTTGTCACTATTTATAACTAACTAACTAACTAACCATCACGCCGTCTCCCCGAAGGGGTAGGCAGAAAGAATGGACTGCCACACTTTTCTTTCCTGACATATTTCTCTCGCTTCCTCAACATTCATACATCGCGACATGCACGCGCGTCGATTTCTCTGACTCCTCACATGGCCGACATTCAATATTTGATTTATTTGATCGTGCCACGTTATCCTCGGTCTTACTCTATTTCTGGTTCCATTTACATCATTAACATATAATTTTTTTACCATTCTTTCTTCATTCATTCTTTCAATATGTCCAAACCATCTTAATGATCCTTTCATTATTTTGTTCATGACACTATCATTCGCACCGCATTCACTTCCTTTATTTTCATTCGGCACTCTACACAGAGTATCCACACATTCTTCTAAGAGATCTCATTTCAACTGCATTTATTCTACTTTCATCCTTCTTTTGCCAGTTCCATGCTTCGCTTCCATACATAAGGGTCGGAAGAAGAACACCATTGTGCACTGCCATTCTAGCTTTTTTTGATAGGTTTTTTTTTGCGATGACAACTTTAAGTGCACCATTCACTTTGTTGCCTGCCCCAACCCTTCTTTCAATATCCCTCTCCACTCGTCCATCTCTTGTAAACATACTACCTAAATACACGAACTCAACTACTTGCTCCAAATTTTCACCATTAACGCTAATGTTGCAGACTGTCGTGGTTACTTTCTTTTCAAAAATCATTACCTTGGACTTATTAACATTCATCATCAGATCATTTCGCATGCATACCTCATACATACAATTCACTAGGACTTGTAGTTCATGCTCGTTGTCTGCAAGAAGGACAGCGTCATCCGCATACAAGAGACAGCTTACTGACACTCCGCTCATTTTGGCACCTACATCCAACCCTTTCAGCTATTTCATACATTTGTCCATATACAGATTAAATAACCACGGGGACATTACGCAACCCTGTTTGACACCTTTATTGATATCGAACCAGGCTGTAAGATCTCCATTTACTCTGACACTTGCAGTGCTTTCTGTGTATAGCGACTTAATTGCCGTGATCAGTTTTGTACTTATTCCATATTCAGACAATATTTCCCACAACTTTTCTCTATTAACGTAATCATATGCTTATTGCACTATTTATATAATTTATGTAAATTTAATCCAAGTTAATCCACTAAACAATCGTGTTTACTATTATAAATTAGCAATGCATGGCGGTTATTTTTACTTTCCAATACTATGGAAAGATGGCGTGACGTTTCTTTGATAAGAACAAAAATAATATATGCAAAAAACTGAAGAGAGAACAAAAAAAAAATAACTGTTTTATTAATTCCTGAACAATGATATCAATCTCTTTTTATGAAAACATATTAATATTTATTATTAGACATAATATTTCTTCAATTATCTTGTATAAATAAAAACATTTTAGACAAATTCAATGCATTTACGCTAGGGTATACCAAAATATTCAATGATATAAGTAAATATACTATATCCCAACAAGCATTTGGAAAAAACATTCTTTAATTTTAAAAAATAACACGGGTACACAATTTCAAATATGGGAGAAAAACTGAAAAATTCAAACCAAACAATTCTTCGAAAGGAACGAAATACTAGGTAAAAATATATATATATACCATACTGGTACAATTAAAAAAAAATTCTAACGTGATGTAGAAGTGATATCAAACTTTGTTTATTTATTTATTTAGGGTAACATGCAGCAATATCTTATATTCAAACAAAATAAAGTAAGGCCAATTACATACTACCCCAAATATAAATGAACATAATAGTTAACAGAGAGAAGTTAAACTAAGACAATTTTTTTTTGTTTACAACAGGTCGTTTGAACCCAATTAATGTATACAATTTGTTTTTAGCTTTTATATTGATTGTTGTGAATAGAGATAGGTAGCTAATCTATCACAATTTTATTGACACGTGAATTCTACACCAGACCATAGACAGTTTAATAATCACACTGCCATCGCCGTGAATCGAACCCAGGACCTCAGGTATGGTAGTATGAGCTCGTACCACTCTGCAACAGAGGTCGTAGTCAATTTAAGGTTTAACAAAATATTTAAGAGTTAAAACAATAAAGTGGAAATAAAAAGAAAAATTAAAAAAAAAATAAGATAATTTTTCTGAAATTCGCTCGTTTAAGGTGGAAAACATCAATATCTCCGAAATGCTATTATGAAGCATTATAAATTCTATAGCTCAAAAATATAAGATATATTCGTCGTTCCATTTGCTTTCTACAGGGAAATGACGTGATGCTGGAAGGTCTAATATTTTTTTTATCAAAATAAATTGTTTTTCTTTTGTACCCTCACCAATCCCCCAGGACCAAAAGACAAGGGGTTGATAATAATTAGCTTCTGTCACCCTCCGTTCCTAGTCCCACAGATTCAGCACTCTGGAGGGAAGTATTTACAATTTGTGGATCCCACCCTTTATTTAACTACGTGAACATTTGTGCCGGAGCACAATACTAAAGAAAAGAATTTAGTTCGTTTCATTGTTTTGGTTGATTTTATTAATTGTCTCTGTAATGCAATAAGTGAAACATAATATACTCGTACCTCTATATCTTTTTTTTCTTCTCAGAAGTAGAAAAATATTATATTGTTATAATATAAGTTGTCATCGTAAACAAAAACCTATCAAAAAAGCTAAAATGGCAGTGCTCAATGGTGTTCTTCTACCGACCCTTATGTATGGAAGCGAAGCATGGAACTGGCAAAAGAAGGATGAAAGTAGAATAAATGCAGTAGAAATGAGATCTCTTAGACGAATGTGTGAATACTATGTGTATGATAGAGTGTCGAATGAAAATATAATAAGTGAATGCGGTGCGAATGATGGTGTTATGAACAAAATAATGAAAGGGTCATTGAGATGGTTTGAACACATGGAAAGAATGGCAAAAAACGTACATGTTAACGATGTGGAACTAGAAAAAGAGGAAGACCCAGGAAAACGTGGCACTGTCAAATAAATCAAATATTGGTTGTCGGCCACGTGTGGAGTCAGATAAATCGACGCGCGTGCATGACACGATGTATTGTATTGACACATAGGTCAGAAAAGAAAAGTGTGGTAGTCCATTCTTTCTGAGGGCGTGATGGTTAGTTAGTTAGTTAGGTAGTTTTGTTATATTAAAATTATATTGCAGATAATGAAAAACCAACATACTGTAAAAATGCAAAAAAAATTAATGGACTCTTTGATTTTATACTCAAAATATTTACTTGAGTTGTAAGAGACCTTAAGTTTTTAAACCCCATTTCTTTGGATGTGAACATCTTCCACGATAGTGAGGTTACCCTCATAAAGCATCTATATTTGCTTCTCTTGTTTTTCTTATTGTTTTTTTCTACTTAATTTTTCATATTTTTTAAATTATCTTGTGTTTTTTGTGTTTCTGTTTACTGTTTATATTGTGTTTTGTCTTTTTTAAATTTCAAAATTGTATCTTCTTTGTGTTTTTTTTTTAAAAGACTAATATCAGGATTTACATCAATGATATTAGAATTTATTTTACAATCTTCAATGTGAGCAGAAAATAGCTCATTATTATGAAGAAGGAATCTGGTCGTGTCCAGGCTCGAACCCATGTCCCCTAAATCAGGAGCCAAGCGTTCTATCCCCTAGACCACCACCCGATTAAAATAGTTATTATTGGATTCTATAGTCATAAGGGATTTGGTTATTATACTGTAATGTTTATGATTTTTTTTTAAATAAATCGAAATTGATATTAAAATTATGTCTTACTACACTTATTAATACATTCTTCCTTTTCAAATACCATCACTTTAGAATTTGATACGTTCATCACAAGGTTACATTTATTGTATACTAGGTTTGAGAACGCAGGTTATACAACATTTTTGAGAACGTAATTATATTGGTTGACGATAAAAAAAAGGTCATTGAGAAACATATGTAAAAACGTAGCGTATATGTTGTTTAAAAAGTCAGGAAAATCCGGTGCTTTCGCGTGCGTCGCAGTTAAAACTTGAAGTTTGCCAGCGATATCTGAGAGTTTTCTCCGTGTAACTCGCGGGAAGTATTCGCCTGTAATGAATGGGGACTTGAGACGGAGGTATCAAAGTTTCCGGCGCTCGCGCCAGACCGAGGCATTTGTTAAGAGCAACAAGTTATTTAAGAGTGTATTTTTCATCCTCTTTCATTCTTCCATTGTTCGAGAGCGTGTTTTATTCGCATCCGAAGATCTAACTGGTCTTTGATGTATTCCTTTAATGTGCCATGTATTGTGAATTTCAGGCATAACGTAGTCATTATAAAGACCTCGCAAAGCATTCAAAGAATTTTATTTCTTTTGGTTATGTTTGTTTTAAACAATTATCAAAAGCTTTAATATGAATTTTTATTCATGTTTTATTTATCTAAGGAGATTCTTCTTATTTCTTCCCGAATCTGCACGTTACTCGGAGTCGATTTTTTTATCTCTCGCACCAGGAATATTGCTTCTGCTTCATTAAAAATATGTTTGATTTTAATATACAATTTTAATATACGAGTACTTCTTATAAGACTTGAGTCTGCCGTTGACCTTCTCAGGTTCATCTGCCGCCACCTCTATTGTACATTCTAACCTGTACTCCTATCACAACCACAAACCTTTGCTGCGTCAAACAAACTGAACGTCAACGATATTCATTGAATGAAAACAATTATTAAATTATGTATTAACCTTTAGATGCCCAGTGGTCTACACCTCCTAATAAATCGCACAATCTACACCACTGTCACTTTTTCGTCATCTTCTAAACTATAGACGGTTGTCATCACATTGCGGTTTTTAACTTAATAGGATGACCAATTTTAAAGATATAATTATTTTTATAACAGCTAAGCGTGGGTCGCAAGTCGCGCGAATATTTCACAAAAAAATGCTTAGGCAGTGGGCTACCTTTATTGCACGCGGCGCACCAGCGTTTAAAGGTTAAAGGAAACTAACGTTTTCCAAATAGAAGTTTCATTTTTATTTATTTTATTTTGATAGATTATCATTAAAGTTATAAAAAACAACGTTTTACTCAATATGAAGGATTTTTAACATCATTATTCAAGTAATTATATAGAAAATATTGTTTGTTCAAGGAGGAAATATGTGTATATATTATAAGCACATAGTTTATAATACGTATTTGGAAAGTTATTGAAACTTATTTTAGAGCAAGTTTTATCCTTTATATTTTTGCGAAAATTCGATCTGTTATTGACAATACGGCTTAGCATATCAAACGTTTCCTTTACGAGTGAGTATTGTTGGAGATAAAGGAGACGGTACATCCGGCATCTGATTATCAGGACGTGGTTTTGACGTCAAAAGTTTGTCCGGCAATATGGCAAATGGACTTAAACTGAACAACTAAAAATAACATAATAGGGTTCTTTGTACTGGAGAAAAAGGAAATCGACTAACGTGAATGATGATCCCGAAGTTATCGCAACTAATCCAAACTCGAACACAAAGGTCCAAATAATCTTCCTTTATTGTTCATTTAAAGAATGGTCCTTTTGTGGGTCCGAGGGGCACAATAGGACCAATCGTCTAGGCCGTATCTGGAGGGCGCTCCGCTCTTACGACTACTAGGGCCGGAGCAAGGTTTAATTAGCGACCTCTCTTCTATAATTGGGCCATCCGTTTATTATCTACCCGGTTATTTGCAAGGGTAACCTTACAATACAGGGGCCTTCCCGCCAGCCAGCCATGCTTTAATTCCAGTAATTACGTGTAATTAATACCTTGGAAAAGGAATTACGGCGGTGGAAATCAAAGCATCAATATACTCTGTCATGCCGGTCCCTCTAATATTTGCGTAGGAACGTTGGCTTATCAATTATTGTAGGGCAAACAAAAATTTGGCCCCTAATAACACATTCACTCATTTTTTAATCGATTCGTACGACTAATTTTTATCATCGTTATTGCCATAACGATGAAAATTTGATTTAAAAGGTTTATACATATTTTTTACAAAATTCGTTGATGAATATAAATAAAGATATAATTGCAGTAAATTAAAATATGTAAACAATCATTATTTAATAATAAAAAAACACTTTGTATTTAACCGCGGTATGGTCATTATAATTGATGCTTATATCGCCCTCATGAAGCTTGAATACGAGCAAAATTTGCTGGCATCAATTATAATATCCATTCCATGGTTAAATTCAAAGTATTTTTTTTATCTGTAAATTTATATTGTCTAACCATAAAATGAATGCTTTATATGAAAAAACTGTAAGCAATAATATTTTATTTGTTTTCTTATTATCATTATCTCATACAATTATGTAGAATTCCATATTTGATATTTATAAAAATAAAAGAAGGGAACGTATTCTGAAGAATAAATAATATAAATGAAAACGTCGTTTTTATTTACATTAAATCATTTAATGTGGAGTTTTACATCATGGTTTAAGAAACAATAAATATTCTGGAGGGCTTATCTTGAAGAGGTGTGATATTTTCCTTTTTTATGGCATTTATTCAATTTTATTTAACATTTACATAAATCTTGATATAAGGCTTGTAGATCAGATCCTGTCACATTTAGAAAATGTAGTTAAACAAAAAAAATACGTATGCTATCTTAAATATTGAATAATTTAAGAATACAAATTAAGTTATAATATTTACCTTATTTTACGTTTATAATCCTCCGTTTCAAATCCGCACATCTGAACAGTCTAAACCAGTACTCACAGGTTAAATAACTTTCTAAATCAACTTTTTGCAAAGAACGATGACGCAATTTCTAACAATTAATTCACAAATTGTATCGCTATATAAATATAAATATCCATAATTTTAAATATGTTCTAGCAAATTGTTTTTTTTAAGCACCATCAACAATATAATACTGTTGAACCAATCATGATATTCACTCTCTTAAATAAGATTTTATCAATAAATATGGAATCTTCAAAGGTACATAAAATATTGACTGTGAAATCGCGTGTAACTTCACAATATATCAGATTTTTATCAATTCGCGTTCGTTAGTGGGTTATCTAATCTAGATATTACGGTATGTTATTTATTGTTTCTTGAACAATGGTGTAAAAACTCCATATTAATGAGAATAAAAAGTCAGTTTTACGTTTTAATATAAATATTTCATGGAAATGACACGTTCGCCTAGCTGAGGCTTTATCAAATGTCAAACCGAGAGTCTCGGGTTCGATTTCCGATTTCAGTGTGATTGTCACTCTGTCTTTGGTCTGGTGTAGAATTAACGTGGCAATAAAAAAACGATAGATTAGCTACCTATCACATGAAAATCCATATAATAGCAAAAAAAACAAATAAGTATGCATTTTAGATAAACTTAAGGCGTTAACACTATGAAATTCCATAATGACGAATTGTTTATAAATTAAAACACTGTTTTGTTAACTTCTGAATTTATTTTTCTCGATAGGTTTCGAAGGCTTTACACGTTCATCTTCGGGAGAACGACATAAACGGGTTTATATATAATGAAAAAAAAAAACAGTGTTTGAATTCATCAGTAATTCGTCAAATTGTATACAGTAATTGGGTTGGAAACGACCTGTTGTATAAAGAAAAGATAAAACTTCAAGAAAACATACGTATATTTTCGTATTATTCGCAGTGTGTTTTGTTTTATTTAAATCATGTAATAATAACTTACTATTTTTATATCCGATTATCAAATAAACAATGTACAACAGTAAATGTTTTAATTTATAACGAAAAATCTTGAACAATGATTTTAACCTCGATGATAAATATTTAGTTTTGTTTAAAACGTCTCTTTTCTAGACATTTTATGATATTTGAATGGATTACATTTTACTTGTTTCGACTCGCTTGGACATTATCGAAAACCTTAATTTGGCAAACACTTCACCATAAATTGGCAAACCCTAGTGAGGCAAGACATATCACTCCCATCAAATTAAACAGTAATTATGGAAAACAATCATTTTTACCATTATTTAATATATATTTATCATATTATTTGAATAATTTATAATCAAAACAAAATTCAATAGGTGAATAATAAATATTTTATTACAGAGCTAAGAAGGTACTTAATACTAAGAGTATTATGTTACCAAAATTCATTTTTTCTAAATTCGCCTTCAATTTGTGTGGTGGATTCATATTTAAATAAATATAACTACACTTAGTATTTTTACTACACTTTATTTCACTTTTCACAGACATGTATCGGTTCTTGAACAACTACATTCGATAATGTTTTATAAGGCGAAGCATGTCACATTATATACAATTTAATTTCAGAAATCTTACAAGTTTCTAACCAACAAATCAAATTTTCATAATCAACGTATAAAGACTGGTCACATTTTAGTCAAAAGGGAGAAGGCTAATCAAAACACTGAGATTTTATATAATAGACTGGTTCACCCAGTGATCACGCTTTCTTATGAAACTCATAATCGTTTGATTGTTGATATTCAATGGGTTCATCTCAATGGAAAAGCATTTTCTTATCCGTTGCTCATGGTAGATTTGTATGAATAGATTGTTGGAAGTCATCGGATAATGCGACGTACAATAGACTGCATAAAGCTTTCCCGGACTATCCAAATCCGCACAAAAGCTTTAAGCCACTCTATCAAAAAGTTTATTTAATCACGAATGCCATATTTTGCTAGAATGGCAACGTACAGATTTTTTTGTGAGTCTGTACAAATTGTCATAGATTTAGT
Source organism: Lepidostoma basale (assembly GCA_022606425.2). NCBI lineage: Eukaryota > Metazoa > Arthropoda > Insecta > Trichoptera > Lepidostomatidae > Lepidostoma > Lepidostoma basale. The sequence continues at coordinate 56,245 of JAHDVF020001544.1, read as the reverse complement.
TAGGGATGCGCGGATGTTACAGCTTGGGGTGAACTACTGGGGTATTTGTTGACTGACCGCTTCGTATAACAAAAGACACAATTACTCGTTGTAGGACATTGTTTGGACAAGGTAAGTCTCCGTCATGGGTGCACTGGATATCGGATATCCCTGGTCAACAATGAAGGAAAAAGAGCAATAACGCAGACAAAATTTGTAATAAACCGATGGCTTTATGCAACTTCAAAACATTTTTATCAGATCAAAATAAATCTTTTATAAAAATTAGTTTTACTCGTTGTAAAATAACTTATTAAAAGTATTAATTATATTATATCATATATTAAAAAAACATAATGTTATGATTTATTTAATTAAATAATTAAAACGTCAATTTATGTTGCGCAATGTTATTTATTTGATTAAATAATAAAAACGTCAATTTATGTTGCACAATGTTATGATTTATTTAATAAAATAATTTAAACGTCAATTTATGCTACGTAATGTTATGTTATGATTTATTTGATTAGATAATTAAATCGTCAATTTACGTTACACAATGTCATGATGTATTTAATGAAATAGTTTTAACGTCAATTTATGTTACACAATGTTATGATTTACTGGATTAAAAAATTAAAACGTAAATTTTTAATACAATATGAAGATTTATTTGATTAAATAATTTTAAAAAATTATGATTTAAATTTAAAATAAAATAAATAAAAAAACACTGTACATTGTTATTCACTACTATGCAGTTATTTTAATTTCCGACTAGTTTCGCTTGTACCCAAGCTTCCTCAAGGCTTTGTAATACCATATTGTTGTAACGAAGCCCTGAGGAAACTTGGGTATAAGCGAAACTATTCGGCAATTAAAATAACCGCATAGTGGTAAAGAACAAAGTACAGTGTTTTTATTTTATTTAATTTTAAATACAAAAAATAAAAATAAAATTAAATGTCTAACCACAAAGTGAATGCTTTATACAAAAATTTAAATAATTTAAAAGTCAATTTATGTTACACAATGTTATGATTTATTTCATTAAATAATTAAAACGTCATTTTTCAAGAAGCTTAATATACGGGTATGTATATATGTAAAATAATATGTTTTTATATATGATTATCATATAACTTCGCATATGAGATAATACAATTTATTGATAAATTGATATCTATTATTTTATATTTAATATGGGGTATACATATTTGTTCTACATACAATCAATGTTTTGTTTTTATCTTGAGAATCGTTCCTATTAATAAAAAATTTAAGGTCGGCCACGTAAGAAGTCGGAAGAATCGACTGGCGTGCATGACTCGCTGCATGAATGTGGAGGAATCTCGAGAGATGTATCAGGAAAGAGTAGTGTGGTGGTCCATTCTCTCTGCCTACCTTTCCGTGGAAACGGCGTGATGGTTTGTTTGTTTGTTCTTATTAGTAGATATACGCATTGAAATTCCTTAGAGTTGGAGATAAAGTTAGTTTTCTTAAAATAATTGTTTTTATTCTTAAAGAAATAAAATGTTATCAAATCCAACGGGTTATAAGCTACATCTCTCTCGTATTCATGACATAAGGCTGACTTCAAAATACAAATATGGCGGACGGAAGTGGTCCGAGGGAGATCACAGACAGCACTTCCGGTCACCGCCGACCGGATATTTGGAAAAAGCCCCATTTCAAATATGCAAAACAACTTTTGCATTTCCTGAAAACGATTTGTTATTTCAGCAGACACGACAGTGATATAGTATTAAACAAATAATATGTTTTGTTATAAGTAAGGTTCGTGTAGCTTTCTAAGACAGGCATTTCTTTTATCAAAAGATTTCAATCTAATTTCGATAAATACCAAAAACATATATGTTAAAAGTTCCAAGCAAAAGATTCTGTAGTAGATAATCTATTATTTTGGCCAAACTATAATACTTTAACATTACTAATTGTTTTAATTTTAAAACACTGTCATTATACGTAGGTATCACAGCGACTTGGGTTTCGCCAACTTTTGTTGGCGTTATCGACTATTACAAACAACTAAAGATGCAACAAAGAGACTTAATTATTATTTATAAATGGTACAAATCTAATTAGTATGGTTAGTCATAGTTATGTGAAGAAATTACAGACAGTGTTATGATCAAATATAATAAAGATAAGAGAAAAAACAGTGCTTACAAAAAAACAACTATGCATAATAGGAAGCTTAAACTGTCCAAAACTCTTAAGTGTGATTAGTCATTAGTCAATATTGAATGTATAATATAAATTTATTTATTTAAGAAAAACGACGCTGTTTGCAATTTGACATTTAATTTTTATAGTCTTACTATTATAGTTTGATTGTGTAATTTTAATGTAACTATGAAATAAGTAATGATTGATTTATCAAACAAAATATAGTTAAAACATCTTAAAATTTCTTCTTCCATACTCAGGTTTACAAATTCTCAAATTTAACTATTTACAAATGTTATCATAGCGATTCAGACAAACAATGCATGCGTTCTTGTGGATATTGATTTGAAGTCGTGTATATTGAATTTGAATGTTTTGATATTTGAAAGACTAATGGCATTTAAAATTATGTAAATTCAAAAACTTCGAAAAAATATAAGCAATCATTTTTTTTAAGTTACAGTTAACGAATGAAGTTTTATATTAAAGAAGTGAAATATTAATAAAGCTACATTTTATTACTTTCAAGTAGAAGTACATACTATATTCATCTCCGTGCCATATTGCTCTCAAACAGTCGTTGTTGTGTGAATACCCCTGTAGCAAGGTGGTACAATAAACACCGCACTTTAATTGTTCACGCTGACCGCCGTTCCACCCTGTACCTCCAGTGTAACCCGTGATCGAATGGTAGTAGTTTTTTTTTCCCATCTAGAAATATTCAAAATGATATAATAAATAAACTACAAGAAATAAGACTGACAGGTATACGACAAGGTGACAGCCTAAGCTCTTTTCTGTTCAATCTGATAATGGACAAACTTATAGAGGAGACCCAATCGGGATATAGGATGGGAGAGCAAATTTTCAATGTGGTATATTATGCATACGATGCTTTAATCATAGCTGAAAACAATAATGGCCTACAAAAATGTTAGACAGACTACATCACGCCTGTAAGAAATACAACATGGCGATCTCTATCGAAAAAATCGAAATGTATGACCTTTTCCCAAAACATGTAACCTGGTTATAGAAAATCAACCCATAGAACAGGTCAGGACCTTCAAGTATCTAGGCATAGACTTGATGGGGGGAGCTGATCTGCGGGAAGAAATACAAGCCCAAGTAAACAAGGCAGCTGCAATCTCTGAGGCTCTAAAATCCACAATATGGAAAACAAAGACATGGCCATTAAGAGTAAGATGAGATTCTATAAAGTATGCGTAAGACCAATAATGACATATGACGTCAAAGCAAGGGCAGACACAGTAAGAACCGAATATGTTTTGAAGACTTCCGAAATGAAGACACTGAGGATAATAGCAGGCAATACACTGAGAGATCGCATGAGAAACACCAGAATAAAAGAGATATGTGAGGTTGAGGATATTATAAGATGGAGCAATGGACACCACCAGACTCCCCTAGATTGGATTGCGTTATTCAACCTCATGGGACTCGTCCTCGTAGAAGACCTCCTAAAAGATGGAAAGGCAGCTGGAAGTTTACCTCACAGGAGGAGCAACACTCTGAAGAACAGACCACATAGGTCTACAATAATGAAAAAGAAGAAGAAGTAATAAGACGTCTTTAACATTGAATTATTTAAATGGAATTTATCAACGGATCCCAATAAGGACACTGGAGTGGCACCCAGATGGTAGAAGACCAACTGGATGACCGAAGACTATGCAGATAAATTGTTACCAATGTAAAGTTGGATGATGGAAGCAGCCGATAGGAGTTGAAGGGGAAGAATAGAAGCCATGAGAAATCTCTGGAGTAAGAGTATAGAAACTTTATTAAATGTCTAAGACCAAGTTTCCATTAATTAACTATTTAGTTGAGTTGGAGAAGACTGCAGAAGACCGAGCAGGAAGACGAGACTGAAGCCTTTGTTGCAAACCAATCCCTGGGATTTAAATCACGCCATTTCATCGAATGAGTAGGCCGAAAAATTAACTGCCATACTGCTCGATCTCAACACACCTCTCTGCCTTCCTCTACATTCATGCAGTGAGTCATACGCGCGCGTCGATTCTTACGACTTCTTACAAGGGTGACCTTTAAAATTTAATAAATTTGATCATGTTGGATCATTTATCATCGTATTCCATTCACATCGTTACCGTATACTTTCTTAACCAGTCTTTCTTCATCCATGCGTTCCGTGCCTTAACCAACCCAGTGGTTAGATAGCCCATGAAACCATAAGGCAAGCACCCTTACTAACAGTTATTAAAAATCGCACACAGATTCACTGTTTAAAAAGTTCACACAATATTGATGATTAAGGTTTTAATTTTGTAAAACTCCGTTATAAATGTATAATAGTTAACACGATAATTTAGTGGTTTAACTTGGATTTAATACATATAAATTATATAAATAGTGACAAATTAGTTTCGCCTTGCGAGAGCATTCTCAAACTACGAATAGATAAACGTTTGAGAATACCTATAGAATTCATTTAAATTAAATCCAAGAAAAACCACTAAACGATCGTGTTTACTATTATAAATTAAGTTTACAGCACCTTGAAATATTAAAAATCAATTATGATAGAAACATCACAGATCAAGTAAAAATAAAATAAAATAGTGACCCTTTTATAATTTTGTTAAAAATATGTTCTTCCACTCTATATTATTTCCTTATATCAGCATTTGAACTATCTAATTAAAATTTTGGATGCATTTTAGATTTGGTGTTGGAAAAAACCACGGGCTGCCAATGGGCAGGTAGCGAACGACAAATGAGTTCGCTGTTTACTTTTTCGAGTATCGCGCACTACACTGCATAAAAAAAGGCCCCGAACAAACAGCCGACACTGCACACAGAATGTATTTAGAGAAATTTGCACTTGGGATGAAATAAAGCGTCCCTTGCACGTGATGAATGGATCCAGTTATTCTGAATAAAAATGTCGCGCGGAACTTTCCTGGCTTTGCATTAATCACTCTCTTATATTTTTTGTCAGTAGAAACAGTTTTCTCTGTGATCTTAGAGTATTTAAGGGAAAATACAGAAATTAGAATAGATGGTTAATATTTTTCATGAAAGGTAAATTATTAGAAGAATTGTATTTTTCCGAACAGCTGGCAATTGACTCATTAATTGAATTTAAGATAAACTTAAGGCGTTTACACTTTGGAATTCTGTAATGATTATTTCATGACGAATTAAAATAGTCCATTGTTTTGGCCGAAACACTATGATACTTTAACATTAAATTAAAAAACTCTTTTTATGTATCACAATTGTATTTTTATTTTTCGGGATAGCTGTTTCGTCAACCTATGTTGACATCATCAGGTGTAACAATAATTTATCAAATGTCAAATTTTCGTGATTTCTAGAACCTTTATGTTTATTTGTTCGTATGTCAATTTGAATATTTTTATTATATAATTTTAAAGTTCTAGCTGGTTAGAGTTAGGTACCTAATTATGTTAATTAAAAAAATAACGGTAAGTAACTATTTATAGGAGAAAATATTTAAGGTGGAAAATATAAAAATAAAAAATCAGAAAGAGTCAGAAACATTCATAAGAAAGGTGACAAAAGTTGAAGGTAGTATTATTATTATTTTGCTAGATTGTATAAAGGAAAAGTGTTCAGTGTACTATATACTAATGAGGAATAAGCTTGTTATTAAATAAAAATACAATTGTGTAATATAAAACGAAGTTTTTTAATTTAACAGCATATAAACGAAACACTGTTTTTTCCACTTTTGAGATTATTTTTCTCGACATGTTTCGAAGGCTTGTTTTATTTGATTTGTTTGTTTTCACCTTTATCATCGGGAGAAAGATGTTAACAAGAGTTTATATCGTTCTCCTGACGATGAAAAATAAACTTTAAAGTAAAAACAACAGTGTTTTATTTCTAAAAAAATCATCATAAATAAATGTAAATTTATGAAAAAAAACACCACTACTAATTATTTCAAATACAGTTATTGTTGTGTCAATGAATTTGGAATTTCACATCATGTATTTTCCCCGGAAGGGTAGGTAGAGAGGATGGACCGTCGCACACTGGGGCCGATCCAGGAATTGTGCGAATAAACCCCTTTTTTAAAAATAACATTAGGTCACAAATAATTCCTGTAATTGATAGTTAAATATACCTGGCATACAGCTCAGTAGTCTAAAGTCATGGTGCAAGTCAACTTTTATCCCTGTTCCAGTCGAAACTTGTCCGTCATAGGCGAAGCTTTTGCCGTCTGCGATTTCAATACGAAAAGTCACCTTGTGTTCATGGCAAATACTTTATAGTGCTTCCAAATTTTGTTATTATTTCAATATGGCATTATCACCCACATGTTGGTACATATTTTTTTTTGAAAATATCTTTGATATATTCTGAATTGTAATATTTTAAAGGGGTATTTACATTACTGGGGAAAATATTTGCTTTTTTTTAGTTTATTGATTTTATATGTAAAGTTTTAGTTGATATCAGTTCATATCATGTCTGCAATTTTGGGCTTATTTGCTTACGTATTCATTGTTCTTAAGGAAATATAAAAAACATTTTGCGCATATTTGCGCTTTTTCACTTAAAGGTCACTTTTGTCCAGGATGTGGAAACATAATAAAAAAGCAGGCATTTATGAGTTATTTTAAATTAATTTCAATTTTTTTTTTCTTTCAGGATCAGGTACAACTAATATTTTTATAAGTAGACGTACCTTATTTGATCAAATGAGACAATCTGGCTACGTTAAATTGGCTGATCAAGTATCATGTTTGAAGGAATTGGTCGAAATACGTACTAAATGTCTAAAAGACCAATTACCAAGCCTTCATAAAACAATTTCATTTTTTGTGTCTGATTTTAAGAAGAAGTGGCAAAAGGTTATCAGAAAAGAGAACAGATATTTGGTTTTTAATAATGACTGCCTAAATACTTCAATAGGTTTTCATAACTTTTCTATTGTTTTAAGTAAAAAAGTGGGTCGCCCTCAAACAAATTTTGAAGAATCTTGTGATAGAGCTAAACGCCATAAGACTAAATCTTTGAGATCAAAGCACTCTCTTAAGGAATTAACATTTGCAGTACAGGTGACTTTGCGAGCTGCTGGTCAAGTGGATGCCTCCAAAGTTTTGAAGGAAGTTACGACAACTTTATCCACAGCTGCCTCATACAAAAATGCATACAAGAAAATTAACATCTCTAAAAGGTTAGCAGCTTACAGAAAAATAAGCTCTTTTGATGTTTATTGAAGTAAAACTCACCAAACATCAATACAATTTAATTCGAGAACATGACAAATTCCTATTTCCATCTTGCAAAAAAATACAACAGGCGAAAAGCGAATGTTATCCACCAAAGGAAAGCATTGCAGTCACAGATACTTTTGCTGAGATTAAATTGCAAATTTTACTTGATCATACTGCCACTCGTCTTTTGGAAGCTCATAAAGAAATTTTAGAATTTCAGAAATCAGAAAATATAAAAAATATAACCTAAATATGCAAATGGTGCTTCGACGGATCTGCACAGTCAGAATACAAACAGAAGTTTAGTAGCGATCCAAATTCTAAGGATAATAATATTTTTATATCGTCTTAAGTACATTTAAGATTATTATCGGACAATTTAATATTACAAAATAAAATAGTTTTTTGTCAAAATGAAAGACACGATACTGTAGACCCATAAACTCTTTGCGGGAAAATATGCGTTGTACCCGATGCCTCCAACTATTCACAAAGTTTTAATTCACGGCCCAGAAATAATAAAGCATGCTTTATTACCTATAGGCCAGCTAAGTGAAGAGGCCCAAGAAGCAAGAAACAAAGAGTTCAAAAGATACAGAGAATGCTTCTCGCGAAAAATGTCACGTATAAAAACTAATGAAGATGTATTAAATTTAATTTTAATATCTTCGGACCCTCTTATTAGCAGCTTGCGAGAAGTATCTGTAAAGAAAGATGTAAATTTTGAAAAGGATACTTTAGATCTATTGGCTCCACCTAATATTATAACGTCCGACGTTTCCACGCAATCCACGATCAGTGAAAACGAAGCCGAAAATTCTTCAGATAGTGAATAAAAAATTTAAAAATCCTGTTTTTCTTTTTAAAATTACTTTATAACAATTTATTTACATTGTTTTATTTATTTCATATTTAAAAGACCACAAAAATAATTTATTCCGACAATTCTTAATTCGGCTCCAGTGTGCGTCGCACTTACCTGTCCTGACTCTCCTCTACATCCATACATCTTAACACGCATGCTTGTCGGTTTTTCTTAGTTGATCTTTTAGTAATTAATTAATTTCCTAGGTCGTCCTTGGTTTCTTATTTCATTAACACAAAGATCTATAAAATATAATTACCAATATCTAATGGCTGGTGTCAAACGTAGGCCCCATAATAACTTGTAAATAACAATTAATTATCGTAAATATAACAACATTTTAAACAATAAAATATTGAAACCGATTAAATGATGTTTTTACTTTTGTACATTTTTTTAAAACATTGTATTCTCATAATACTATTTTGCATTTTTCACAAAAATATTTCGAGACACAGAAGCCCCTCTTTACTGTAGATTTTTCTTATTTCTTTTAAATTTCTACACTTGGAAAGAACTTCTGTATCTCGAAACATGTAAAAAAGTATTGTGAAAATACCTTTTTTTTATTCAAAGGTCATTATTTAAAAAAATATTATTTTATATGTGCCGAAATATGGTTTCATATTCTCTAACCTTATATTTAGACAAAAGTGGAAGTAGTAAAAAAAACATCGTTTTATTTAATTATTACTAATATTTACTGTTTACTAGAAAAAAAACAAGATCTTATTTGTGTCAAACTATTTTTTTTCAATCGTACAATTACATATTTTTATATATTTTCGTGGGGTATGACACAGTCAATTTTTTACTAATGTTTTGTTTTGAAGGGAGAACGAACTCTCCAACTTGTAGATTGTGCAATAATTGATGGGACCATTCACACGTTCTTTATAGTCAAAACGGCGCCCCGCTTTTCAAACATCGTTGGACAGTTGTGAAAATGACCCATGATGAAATTTAACTCAGTGAAGTTTTCGGATTGTTAAGCGCCGCCATAACTTTGTCAATGACATGATTGTCTCTTTCGTTAAATATAGAGATTGATAGTGTCATTACAAAGTGATGTAGAAAGTAGAATAAATATGTGTTTACTCATCGAATAAGGAATGGTTTAAAAATTGTGTATTGTTCCAAAATATCAAAATGTTAAAAGATATTTCTCGTTTTATTCACGTCTGTCTTTTCGGTAACGACCATCTTGTGATCCAGCGACCTTGTGACGATGGCGTCTGGTGAGAAGGGCAATTCACTCTACGCTTTTCCGAGCCCGGGCTCCAGTTTGTTAAACTCTAATAATTCCAACTTTAATTAACTTGGAAATTTAAATATTCCAAGTGGTCCGCTCGCCATCTCTCTACACTCGTTAATCTATTAGGCATTCAGAAATGTTAAATTATGTGTCTCAACAGAATCATTGGATGCTACAGTAAAGTTAAGGTATTTTGAGGTCTTAAACTAATTTAAAATAATGCTCGTCAATTAATTAGCTGAATAAAATATTGAATTATTTGTATGTTTGATTATGGGAAACGAATTTATTTAATAAATAGAAAAGGATATTTATTGTTTCTTGAACAATGATGTAAAACTCCATATTAAATAATTAATACGAATGAAAACGTCAGTTTTCTAGAAGTTTTATTATATTTAATGGGAATGACATGTTTCATCCTTCTAAGGCATTATCAAATGATAATGCCTTAGAAGGGCAAACCATTTCATTCCCACAAAATATAATAAAACTTCTAGAAAACGGACGTTTTCATTCGTATTAATTATAAAAAAAGATAATAATGACGTCTTAGTATCTATTGAGTATAATCAATATATATATATATATATATATATATATATATATATATATATATATATATATATATATATATATATATATATATATATATATATATATATATATATATATATATATATATATATATATATATATATATATATATATATATATATATATATATATATATATATATATATATATATATATATATATATATATATATATATATATATATATATATATATATATATATATATATATATATATATATATATGCATATATATATATATATATATATATATATATATATATATATATATATATATAACACTGTGGAATCTAATTGTTAACTTGGCAAGAAAATCAACAATGTAATAAAGCTTTTTAACGTATTTTTATATATCAATTTTTTTTCAAATGAAAACCACTCCATAATTTAGAGATATACCTCATCTTCAGATATAATTTTTTTTTGATAAATAAAAATATATAAAAAAGTGCTTTTACGCAATATTAGTATTTTTCTTCTTATTAATATTCTTTGTTCATAAGAAGAAAAATACTATTATTTACTATTAAAAAAAACGCCACTAAAATCGTCTTTAATTGTAAAGTTTCAGGTAAAATACCTTGATATCAAGTTTTAAATAATAATTTATTGTTTCTTGAACACTGCTGTAAGATTCCACATTAAATAATGAATGCGAATAAAAACTTTTTTTTATGTTTTATTGTATTTTATGGGAATATGTTTCGCATTACTAAGGTATTTGATAATGCCTTAGCAAAGGCGAAACTTGTTTTTGCCATAAAATATCTTAAAACTACAAGACAAGGAATGTTTTCATTCGTATACGTATATTAACATACTTATTTAGGTAAATGTGTAGGAAAAGGGCTACGTGAAGAGTTATATACTGTTTTACAAACAAAACATTGTATAAACTTTTTGTATTCAATTCGCAGGCACTACGGAAAGTGTTAGATTTAATGAGAAAGTAATTAGTCCCCGCCGGTGAGGTGGCGAGGTGGCGAGGTGGCCAATTTGAAGAAGTGCCATGTGCCTATTTAGCATAATGACTTGAAGCGCCGTCCTCCGCCCAGTTTGTCGACTAATTCCGGCCAAAGTTTCCCTCCAAACATCGGCTAATGAGAACATATTGTTAGGTCCTAATGCCCGAAATGAATTCACCGTTTTGCCATTTTTCGGTAACATTAAGCGTGACTTAGGGCTGCGCAATAGTGCGGAACTCGATTACAGGGTGGGAAGAGAATTCACCCTTAATCTTGTTAGCAATCACCGGAATATAAGTTAGTGCTAATCAAATCATCGAGTTTCTGGACATTTTCTAAGCGCTACTTTACGTTTTAGTGGTAAACTTCCTTCAATACAATTTTGCAAATAATTTAATTGGTCAAAGTTTTTGTAAAGATAAATTATTAAAATGTCAAAAAGTAAACTTTTTTGAGCCAAATTTATTTAATATTAACATCAAAATATAAAAAATACAAAGCGCTTTAAAGTACTGTTTTGTTTTATATATACACAATTCCATAATTATTTATGTGTAGTTACACATGTTTCCAAAGAAAATCTTTCTTTCACTTTTAGTTGAAAAACTAACAACCATTTTAATATATCAAATCAAATCAAATCAAATCAGTTTATTAACTCAATAGATAATATCTCCGAAGGGGTAAGCAAAAATTATGGACCGCCACACTGTTCCTTCCTGAAATACTTTTCTTGCTTTGTCAACATCATACACCGTACCACACACACATGCAGTTTTCTCTGACTCCTCGCGTGACTGATATTTAGTTTTTCATTGATTTGATTATGCCACGTTTTCTTCGGTCTATATCTATTTCCTGTACAGTTTCTTCTCTTTCTTCTCCTAACACACAACTTAATTTATTTTTTGATAAACAGCTTAGGGTGGATGTTATCATTCTTCACTAAACTTTATGCCTCCGGTGACACCGGTGGGAAGAGCAATTAATTTGCTGAACGCGGTCTCCTCGGAGATCGACGTCTTTCATTTAAGTTAAAATACGTTCATAATGCAAATACTCTTGATTTTGGAGAGTATCTTGTCTTCCTAATGTCGAACCATCTCTCATGCGTTTCTGGCAAACAATATATTATTTTACATGTTCTCAACAGATACCTTAAACCATAATTTTGTAATGTGTATTGATAAAATAAACTGATTTGATTTGATTTATCTTAAATAATTGATTTATGATTTTGTTTTAAACATATGAATTTGTTAAGGAAAAGAAGTTTCTATATACTAGTAATACGAGTTAAAACTTTTAAATTAATAATACCCGAAATTTTGACAAAGTATTAATGATGCGTATAGCTTAGCATAGATCAGAACTAACTCACTAACTATAATACTATGTACGTTTTCAAGAAATTATCCAAATCATTATAGCCCCTTCATAACAAATTTTGATAAATGTTCATCATTTGTCTTGTACTGAAGTTTCCTGCCTCGGCAAGCCAAACATTTATGAAGCACAGATAAAATTGAAATGAAAATCGTGTAACAAATTATGTGTGAGAGTTTTCATCCACTTTCGTCTTCTCTGGAGAGTATTTAAAACACCCTCTAAATACGAGTATGTTAGTCTAGGCTTCTCAAAATGTATGTGATTTATTTCTTGTGACAAACTAATGAAAATATCTTATCTTCGTATATGATTTAATTTCAACTTTATAGTCCTATTAAAGGATACAGTGTACACATAATACATATGTTTTTCACGAAAGAAATACGAGTATTATTTAAATTATTATATCTTCGTTAAATCATCATTATTATATTAATTACCAAAATAAAATTAACATAATATTTTGGGATTCCATAATTTAGATTTTTTATCAATTAAAATACTACATTTTGAATGTATACAAATACTTGTAGACAGCTACTGGATTTTACCCATTGCCGGTTAATCATTTTAAGGATGAATTGTATCTCAATAGACACGAAGATGTAAATTGTTTTTTTGGAAACAGATATGGTGGGCTTACACTTAATCTTAATAGATGGCGCTAGTGTAGATTGAACTAAAAAATGTTTAAAGTGTTCTCAACATAGAAGCATATATACATCTTCCAAAAATCTGTCAGACGTGGTGGTCGTAAGAAGGGCGCAAATGGATTGGTGTTAACATAAAGTGATCGCTTAACCCAACCAATGACGGGTCATAAGTCCTGTAAACGCCTCGACCACCATATTCTGTTTCCAAAAAACAATTTACATCTTCGTCTCTATTGAGATACAATTAAAATACTGTTTTATTTTGGATTCAAAAGTGGAAAAATAAGATTACGGTCTTCGTGGTAGAGTGATAATAAATACTGCCACATCGAAGGTCCCAGATTCGATTCCCGGCGATGACAGTATGTAAAAAATCGTTCTGTCTTTGGTCTGGTCTGGTCTCATCTTGGCGATAGACTCTCTACCTTTATCATGTCATGAGAATCAATAAACAATAGCTACATAAATTATTTCCAGCGATTTAGTTCAAATAACCCGTTGTATACGATAAAAGGTTTACTTTAAATATTGTATAAAGTTTAAACCTCATAAAATTTGTGAGTTTTCTAGTTTTAAGTTCATTCAATTCATGCTCTGTTGATATTATAGAATAAAATTAATATTTCAAAACGATTAAATATTTTCTTTAAGCGCATATATTCTAGCTAAAATACCGCGTTATGGATCCAGGATAGTTCTAAAGAACGTATTCTTAAGATGGTTACGTAATACCATATATATTAAAGAGTATTTGTTGACGTTACTGAGCCATATTCAAGTCATCAGAAGGTTAACATTATATAACGCAAGCAAAAGGCTTACTTGAACATGAGTATAAATAATTATTGGGAATAGAAATTGATACCTTATCGCCTCTGTTATTATAAAGAAATATGTATTGCATGTACATATTTGTATTGTTTACGCCATACGTTGCGAAAAACAATGTCCAAACATTATTTATTACAAAAAAATATATGTGTCGTTTGACGTAACTTTCGTATAATCAACACATGCATATAACTCACAAGTGTTGAAACGAGAATATACATTGTATGTTTATACATAATGTAAATATGTAGACAAGTAAACCAAATTGACCGTAGTGGGTAAGATAAGTTTTAATCCTTGTGGGATTAAAAATAGAGGGTAATGAAAAGGCCAAGTTTTAATAGTTTTAGCTGTTTATCCTGTAGGCGGTGGCTCTCTAGCTAGGCTTAAATTTCTCGGCTTTCTAATTGTTTATGTGAGTATGTAACATTTTCATATCAAAAATATTACCATAACTTTCATAACTAAATAATTAATACGAATGCAAACGTCAGTTTTCTAGAAGTTTTATTATATTTAATAGGAATGACATGTTTCGCCCTTCTAATTGAAATATTTGAACTATGTCATGACTCCAGCGGCATGTAATCAAAATAATTTTATCCGGGGATCCGTACTATTTATTCAAATTTTGAAAGAACCGTGAAATAATTACACCTGTAAAAATTATGAAGAGCCAAACAAAACTTTGCAATACTTGTATTGTTCATGATTTTTGAGACTTAATATATAAATTTAAAAATAACCCACGAGTGGCAGTCTAGAGGACAGAACGCTTGGCTCCTGATTTCTCTTCATGATAACGAGCTTTATATCTGAGATTATAAAATAATTTCTAATATCATTGATTTGAATCCTTGGTGCTAGTTTTTTTTTTTAAGAAAAGTGCATTTGTTAAATTGTTCATGTTATATTAATCTCTTTACTGAAATGACACATAAATTATACACATTTTTTTTAATTTTAAGGCCGATATCTCATTACCACTCAAATATTTGATTATTCGAATAAATTTTCAAGTGACTTTGAATTTTAAAGACAATTGTCTGAAAACTTTAAAACAGTAGTTGGGTAAAAGTAAAGTGTCAATTCTGTTAAAAATAGGAATTTATAAAGGGTTCGGACGCGAAGAAAGTTTTCAAAGCTTAGAAAAGGGGCGCGGGCGATGGCGGCGCCATAGGGCATGTCTCAAGTCATAATACCCTCTGGTGGAGCATTCATCATCATTAGCGAGTCACCTGACTTCCGGTAGTTTGACTGGAGCACTTCCGCTTCCTATTTCTGATAAAATGGCGGGCGGGCTTCAGCCATCATCCCCAGATTGGTTCTTAAGTGAATACAGTCTGAGAAATGTACACGAATCAGTTTATATTATATACTAGTTTTATCTGATTAATTTACGGAACTTCTAAAGACTAAGTAATCTTACTAACTAATTTACCGTTACGCCGTTTTCACGTAGTAGTAGGCAGAAAGCATGGAACCCCAAATTAATATTATCTGAGATTTCCCCTTGAGATTTCTAAATCGTCATTAGTAAATCGTTAGAGGCGCGCTCGTCGATTTTTCAGACTTCTAACACGGCCACATTAAAGTGATTGGTTATTTTTTGAACCCAATTACTGTATATTATTCATTTTAAGCTATTATATTGATTCTTATGACGTGTGTTCGGTATCTAATCTATCAACATTTTATTGTCACGTGAATTCTACAACAGACCAAATACAATGTGACATTCACACTGGCATCGCCTGGAATCAAAACCAGGACCTTCGATGTGGTAGTCAAAACACTTACTACTCTGCCACGCCATTTCAGGGGTTAGGCTCGCAGGGGTTAGGCCCGGGTTAGGCCCGCAGGGTTAGGCTCCACATTTTTACACGAGTCATACACGAGTCACAACGAGTCATACACGCACCTCGACTCTTCCGACTACTAACCTGACCAACCTTTAAGATTTGATTTATTTGGTCATGCCATGTTATCCCTGTCTACCTCGACTCCGTATTCCATTTACATCGTAAACGTATACTTTTTTAACCATTCTTTCTCCATCCATGCGCTCTATATGTCCGAACAAACGCACCGATCGTTTCATAAATTTGTTCATAATAGCTTTTTCCGCTCTACACTCCTTCCTTATATGTATTAGCATTTGAAATTCTGTCATACATCGTACTACACACATACATCTTAGTGACCTCATCTCAACCGCATTTATTCTGCTCTCATACTTCTTTTGCCAATTCCATGCTTTGCTTCCATACATAAGTATTGTATTATTACCAAAATTAAAACTGTGAAATCATTTTAAATTGTATTTAATTAAGTCAAACTATTTAGATAGGAACCTGAATTTAATATGGAATAGATAATGCTTTAAAATTACAAATGTAAATGAATAGTCAGATATTCCGAAAACAAAAAGGTCTTGTATTAGGGACGATCGATTTCTAAAACCGTTGAAAGGGCCCTTACGCTTCGAACGTTCTTATCCTCCTAATTCGAAATAGCTTGATGAACGTTCGCCTGTCAGTTTAGGTCTGTGGGCGGATTTATCAGCAGAGATAGGCGCCGCCCTTCCGCCCTCCGTGGTCAATACTTATCATAGTTTCCACGTCATTAGAGGCTGTGATCAGTTAGTAGTCCTGAAGATAAAGCTCTGGAATTGACGTTGGAATCTGCAATTCCTGAAGACTACAGTTTTAACTCCAGTACTTATTTTCATTTGTTTACCAACAGACTAATATAATGATTTTTAATAAATAAGGCATCTTATATTGACTGATAAAAAAAATATTCAAATTTCGGAAAGATTTCTGTCGCGTGTGCAGTCTTCAAACAAAAATAATTCGGCATAAATTATGTTAATTTTAATAATACAGTGTTTTTTATGGTGTAAATTAAGGAAAAAAATTAATAATAAAATTAATTATTATAAATTGTAAAAAATGTTGACATGTATATCGTGGGTATACTGGCAAAAAACGTTAAGTCGAAAATTGGCAGTTTTGACTTAGTGATGCAGTATTGTAAAGTTTACAATGCTCTACAAATTGGCAAAATACACGAAGTCGAATGAAACAGATTTTTTCTCTAGTTTTAAAAATAAATTTAACGTTAAATCGTACAAAAGGTATTTCATACAGGCTAAAAGCTTCAAAAAACTTAATATTTTTCGAAGAGTCTTGTTGAACATTTTTGTACTGGAAAAAAACGTTAACTCTACTTATTGTCTTCGGCTGAAAAAAATTCCCTCGATTGACTTTTGACAACGACACTTATATGTTTCAAATTTAAAGAAAACTTAAATGATTGATTTCTCAAAACAGCGATTTTAGACTTTACGTTTTTTGCCAGTATACCCACGATATAATCCCTTTTTAAGGAGTTTAATTACAAAGTTTTATGTCATAAAACCTACTAACTAACTAACATTCATGCTGTTTCTCCGAAAGGATAAGCAGACATAATAAACCGCCATACTGTTATTTCCAGGCATACATTTCTCGATTCTTTGACATTCATACATCGTGTCATGCAAGCTCACGTGGCCAACATTCGATATTTGATTTTTTGGATCATACCACTTTTTTTATCAGTTTACTCAATTTCTAGCATCGTTTACATCGTTGACATAAACTATCTTTACCATTATTTTTTTATTTATTCTTTCCATGTGTCCAAACCATACTTTTGCTTATAACATTTTCATTCGCACTGTACTCGCTTCTTATATTTTCATTCGGCACTCCACCGTTCGTCTAAGAGATCTTATTTCTCCTGCATTTATTCTACTGTCATCATTTTTTGCCGGATTAATGCTCTTCTTTTATACATAAGGATCCACATTGTTATTATTGTTAATATCATTTCAAACAACAACGAATAACAATTCTGTAGAAACTATAAATGAATTATTTCGTTATCCACGAAATGGGTATTCAAAACGTATGGAATTTCCTTAGTAATTTCGTCGTTGCATGTATCCGTTATCTTGTTTTGATAAAATTCCTGTATCTCCCGCGGAGGAGCGCATTCTGCACATTTTCCATCGCAATGCACCGGGGAACTGCAGCCGGGGACTTGGCATAATTGTGTTTTCCTTAGAAACAGTCTGACGGAGCGTCTTCGCGGGAGTTCACGTGAATAAAATTTAAAATTGCAGTCTTTTGAATGCCTCGAAATCGCTCGATATTCCTATTATTATAAAGTTTCAGAGAATGCATATTCAAGTAGTACGTGCCACCAAAAGTTTCAGGTAGTTTCATAAAAAATATAAATAATTTACACGTCTGCAGTGCAGTTTATATTGACGGCCTTCCTGGCGTTGGTAAAAGTGCTTAAACTGCCACCCCGAAGGTCCCAGGTTCAATTCCCGACGATTGTCACACTGTCTTCGGTCTGGTGCAGAAATCACGGGAAAATAAAATTGCGATAAATTATTATTCTTACTATTATTATTATTATTATTATAATTATAATCATAATTATAATAATTATTATTATTATTATTATTATTATTATTATTATTATTATTATTATTATTATTATTATTATTATTATTATTATTTTTATTTTTATCTTATTATTATTATTATTATTATTATTGTTATTATTATTATTATTATTATTATTATTATTATTATTATTATTATTATTATTATTATTATTATTATTATTATTATTATCATTTAGATGGTTTGGACATATGGAAGGAATGAATGAAGAAAGAATGGTAAATTATATGTTAACGATGTAAATGGAACCAGAAATAAAGGAAGACCGAGGAAAACGTGGCACGATCAAATAAATCAAATATTGAGCGTCGTCCATGTGAGGAGTCAGAGAAATCGACGCACGTGCATGACACGATGTATGAATGTTGAGGAATCGAGAGAAATATCTCAGGAAAGAAAAGTGTGGCAGTCCATTCTTTCTGCCTACCCCTTCGGCGAGACGGCGTGATGGTTAGTTAGTTAGTTTTGTAATTATTATTATTATTATAATTTTGTTGAATCGCTTTTTACATCATTACAGCGCAAGCCAAATCGATGTAAAAAGAGTGTAGCTATCATTTTGGTTCTCGTGACATGTCATACATGATCTATCACCATTTTATTGTCACGTAAATTCTGCCCCAGATCAAAGACAGTGCGACAACCACACTGCTATCGCCGCACATAGGTGGATTTGAATGATTTAGGCGGTCAAAATTATTTTACGGTGTATTTTGACTTCAAATCATAAATATTATCGTAAAAAATTGTCTTTAGTAAAAAAAATAATTTTTCCCAGCCAAAAATATAAAAAAATACTAAATCTCGAGGAAAATTTTTTTTTTATTACAAATTTTACAAACGAAAAAAAATCTAGTTACAGATTAATAATTTTGGTGCAAATAAGTATTTTAAATATGTTTATACATTTATGGACAAATTGTCCAATCCAAATCCATGTCTGAAATATCGGATTCGGTATTCGGTACAGCTGGTAGAGTAACATATTCATTGTTTCAGGGCAAAATTAACCTGGTTTGATCGTTTTTTTTTGTTTGTTTCATGCTACCTAATAGTGGATCTGAACTCAATAATAATCTATTATATATATCAAGGTTGCATTCCTCTCTCGATAACTTTCTTGCGTAGTTTTCGCGGTATAATCGAAAGTGCTTATTTCTGGCTTCTGCTGCCTCTTCCGACAACTGTCCTATGGGTAATAAGGCATTTTCAATTACAACTGCACCATGAATTTTATGCAAGGTCGGAGACATTGGGTGCCAACTATATAACTCGACATACAATTTCGCAGTTGCCATGGCATATTCATCAAATCGTTATATTTCCCGTAGTATTTTCGAAGCATCCCCTTTTCCTCGAGCCTGTAATGTTGTTTGCGCTGCATGAACGATTACTTCTTTATTAAGCGAATAAGGTATTTCCTCCGTTTTTTTTATTTTAGTCTTCTTACTAGAATCTTCAAATGCTTTAGAAGGCCAACCTGGTCGAGTTTGCTTGTTTGCTGAAAGTTCAAATGTTCCTCCTAACCACTTTTCATTAGTTTTAAGAAACATTGCTTCTTTTCTATGGGCTTCGACCATTTTTCTTTCATTGATGTTTTAAAATATGCAAATCTTTGTTTGAAACTGCTTAGATTATCTGGAGTGTCACCACAACAGGACAATAGGTGATTTTTTAGATATTTAATTTTTTCATCTAAATTAGGTAAATCTTGCTGCTGCATTTGATCGTAAAGATATTTACGGCTTACGGTTTTTGTACCCGATGTACCAAATATACCTAAAATTGAGAAAATCACACTTTATTACATTTTAAGAAAAAAATGTTAAAAAAGTGATGTCATCCTTTTAAAAAAATTAACTGTAATTTGGTCAACCGCAGCTATCCGCAGCCAAATTTTATGTCATTAATTAGTCAAATATAATAAGTATAAAGTACAGGAACAAACATTACGCGATAGGACGCGATAATATAACAAAATGTCTTATAAACTTGAAAATTAAGTAAAAATTTCATTACTAGACCACCTTTTTTTGAAGTTCTACAAATAATATAAAATAACTTTTAAAGTATGTTAAACACATCAACGAATATTGATTATTACCTGAATTATTCGAATCCGTAACGATAACTTCGAAATATTAAGTGGACAAGGCAAAATTCTCCTTGTTTAATGTTTACACTGAGAGCGCTAAGAACAATGACGACGTGCACTTCGTTAGGCGGACAAGTTTCAACCACCTGCGCGCGCACACGGTCAAAGGTTCGTGGTTGGGGATGGTCAATTATTGTTACTGGGACATTTCTTTGGATCTAGGATTTTTTTGGTATTTTTAACATCGATTTTGAAATTTGACTTATGACCGGCTAATTCTTAACAATCCACGTAAGTGCGCCGGGAGTCGAATCCGGTCGCAGTCAAAACACTTTACACACGGCCACGTCGTTAGCTACCTATCACATGTCACGAGAATCAATATTATAGCTATACTTTTTACATCGATTTGAGTCGCCCTGAAATTATGTAAAGAGCGATTCAACAAAACAAAAATAACAATAAAAACTAACTAACTAACCATCACGCTGTTACCCCTGAGGGGTAAACATATAGGCTAGACTGCCACACTGCTCTGTCCTGACATGCCTATAGAGGTTCTTCTACATTCACACAACGTAACACGCACATTCATCGGTTTTACCTACATGTGGCCGTCTTTTAGGTTTTGATTAATTCCATAATACCATATTTTCCTCGACTGTCTTTTTATTTAACAAAATAGTATAATTTTATTAAACTAAATAGTAGATTAACAATTTGTTTTAAACTATTATATTGATTCTCATGACATCTGATAGGTAGCTAATCTATCGCTATTTGGTTCACGTGAATTTTACACCAGATAAAGACAGCGTGAACACACGGCCATCGCTGATAATCGAACCCAGGACCTTCTGTGTGGCAGTCTTAGCTCTTACCACTCTGCCACGAAGATCGTCTTAACAGTATCTACACACTACAATACAGAACCTTCGTGAACATCGATTATTCATAACACCCTGATGTACGTGTTCTGATAACAGAATCTTTGATACTGGCAATGTTTTACCCTATTTCATTAAAGTGATTATTTGAGGCCACTGGACAAGAGTGGTCTAACCAACATTTTTTGAAAAATTGAGTTAATGGTCTAACCCACACCTATTTGTGACCTATTATAAAAGAAAAATTAATCTAACCACCATTTCCAAGTGGAAACATAGATATCGCCATAAATACTTATTTTTCTCTGTTAAAAAATCTAAATATATGGAGTCAAATGTGGTCTATTATAAGTAACCATCAAAAAATATCCTTAAACTTTATATTTCCCAATATTTCAAAATACTATTCTAAACAAACAAACAAGGTTTATCACTAAAGAAGACCCTAGCCCATATAGTTTTTTTTTTAAATGGGGAAAAAACGTCAAATTTTCAATCGCATTTATCTCCATTGTCTAAATTTGGCGTTAGACCACTCTTGCCCTGGCGGTCTCATTTATGAAATGGCCGATAACTAAATAACCAAAATCGATACGAGTGAAGCAATGAAGTTTGAAATTTAAATTTATATATGTTAAGTTTACATATATTAATACTTAAATATAATGTACTTAGGAAATTGAAAATAGCTTTGTTTAATCCACCATATATTTTTAAAAATATTTAAAAACACGATTTGTTACGGAGGATACCTCCATCTTCAGGTGTAAAAACATAATAAAAACTAAACAAAGAGAGACTAATATAAAAAACGAATTACAATTCGATACAATAATTTAAATTCAAAAATTAACCTGGGCTATTTGTTATAAGTACTTATAATTATTTTTTATCAGTAAGAACTAATAAATAATATTAAACAATAATAATACATGTTAAGAAATTAATAAATTATTAATTTGCATTTGATTGGGAATGGGATCTTGGGAGATTAAATGTAGACAAAGTATTTAAGGAGAAATGAGTAAAAGGGAATTGAAAATAGTCTCTTGAGACGAAGAAGAAGAAGAAGAATATATGTATGTGAACTTATTGGTTCTCTTCTTTTGAAAAAAAAAAAGAATCTCACCAATACCGAGAACGGAAAAAAAGAACCTCATATAAATCAAATCAAATCAAATGAAATCAGTTCATTTTCATTAAAGCTATTAAAAAACATTATTTATACTTAAGAAAAATATAAGATATAATATTATATATAAGATATAAGAAAGGAATGTAGAGCGGAAGAAGGTATTATGAATACAATTATGAAAGGATCGCTGCTTTGGTTCGGACATATGGAGCGCATGGATGGAGAAATAATGGTTTAGAAATTATACGTTAACGATATAAATGTAGTACGGTGTCATGGCATGACAAAATTAATCAAATTTTTAAAGGTTGGTCATGAAGTCGGAAGAATCGACGTGCGTGTATGACTCGTTGTATGAATGAAGAGGAATCTAGATAGGTGTGTCAAGATAGAGCAGTGTGAGGGTCCATTCTCTCTGCCGTGATTTGCCTATGGTTTGTTGTTGTTAAAAAATCAAATTTCATAAATTATATTTACATCTTTCCGGAAATATTTATGGCTGCGCGTTATTTTTATACCATGTCTCGGACTCCGAAACGTAAACACTCGCTTTTGGGGTAGATATTATATCAAAATAGCTGGCAACGAACGGAAAGAAAGTTTTTTCAATGAGCCCAAGTCAGCAACCTGTGGATTATTCAGTGGATTTAACTTCTTGAGGGGCTTAAGTAAGACTTCCGAGCAGCTGCTCTGCACAGTGTTAAAGGTGATTAGTACTG
The DNA here is from genome assembly GCA_022606425.2 of Lepidostoma basale. Classification (NCBI taxonomy): domain Eukaryota; kingdom Metazoa; phylum Arthropoda; class Insecta; order Trichoptera; family Lepidostomatidae; genus Lepidostoma; species Lepidostoma basale. The sequence goes on along the minus strand of JAHDVF020001544.1, from coordinate 32,926 downwards.
TCAACTAAATGTAAGCTCCTGTCAGCCTAAATTTATTAATGCCTTAACAATGTTAAGTCCCCGCTTTGGAGTTTCAAACAACATAACTATACAATAAGATAATATTTTTTTATTCAAAAGCGCTTATTATAATTTTTTTTTAATGTATACATTTACTTGTATACGAATACTGGATTTCACCCATTGCGGGTTATCAATTCATGATTTAATTGTATCTCAATAGTGACGAAGATGCAAATTGAAAACTGAATATGGTTGATCAAGGTGTTTACAGGACTTATGACCACATAGATGGCGCATTGAAACTGACATGTGAATTCTGGTGTTGGACTTTAACATATACTCGTATACAACTTCCAAAAATTTGTCAGACATGGTCATAAGAAATGTGGAATGGGGAATGTTGTAATTACATAAAGTGTGCGCTTAACCCAACCAATGACAGGTCATAAGTCCTGTAAACACCTTGATCAACCATATTCAGTTTTCACTTATTATCAAGTTGCTTTATAAACGCAGTCAGATTGTAAAGAGATATAATAAAATTAAAATAAAAAAATACGTCACTCTAAATTGGTACAAATTATTTAAGTCAGATATGACAAAAATTTATTAATATTTTTTTAAATATTTTTTAAATAGTTTTCTATGTAAATTATTATACATGAATGTAAATTACAACTCAGTAAATTACATGTAAATTACTTTTAGATAAACTCAAGGCGTTAACACCATGGAATTCCATAATGACGATTTTTATTAAATTAAAACACTTTTTTTATACTTTTGAGTTTATTTTTCTCGACATGTTTCATTTGCTTTACACCTTCATCATAGGGAGAACAATAAATTGTTCTCCCGTTGATGATGATATACACCCTTTGAAACCTGTCGAGAAAAATATACTCAAAATGAGTAAAAACAGTGTTTTAATTCATAAAAAAATCGTGAAAATTTTCTTTGTCTTTAAACGTTTTTTTTGTCGCTGTAAACAATGAAATAAGGAACAATATTCCACTCCCTCACTGAGATAGTATAAAAATGTGGACATTTTGACTACCATATCATATAAAGTGTTTTTATTATTTTATACATATTTTTAGGCTTAAAATATTTAATCACAAAGTGAAAGCTTCATATAAAATAAAATTAATTATTTTTTTAATCCCCGTCCAAAAATAGTAAATATTTAATCACATATTATGTGTTAATTTAAAAAAAAAAAAAATTCTGTAATGAAAGTAATATCACATGATATTTTTATGGTCTGTTGTTGATGTGTAATAAAATACACAATTAAGCAAATGAGGTATTTTACGTTATATGGACGATAAAAGCTTCTCTTGTGATATTCTGTGAAATGCAAACCTTACTTTATTTACATAATAGACAATTCAACATTTCTTTCTTATCTCCTAACCCTCTTTATATAAAATTCTAAGGGCGGCTTCCATTTGTCTGGCTGTCATAATATCATTAATTTGTTCTTTATTATTCAGAAATTAATTCTTAACATTTAAGCTTTCTTGAGAAATTAAGGGGTAATTATTTATATTCCAGAACTGAGAAAATTGCTGCAAAGCGTCTACTATTTATTTTGGGCAAAATTTCTGCCATAATAAAGCAAGGATTTTTCGTAATTACGTTATCTTGTAAATACACATAAAAATTTCGATATAACTTACATATAAGTGTGTAACTCATATCTACGCCATTATACAATAAACAATGGACAAAAGCAGCAATGAACTACTCCATATAAAATAATCAATACGATAGAAAACGTCAGTTTATAAAGTTTTATTATATTTATTAGGAATGACATATGTCGCTTTTGTAAAACATTATCAAATGCTTTTAATAATTCCTTATAAAGGCAAAACACTTCATTCAAATAAATTATGATAACTTCTTAAAAAGAGTTTTCATTCTTATCAATTATTTTACGATTTTTATTTATAAAACACATTGCAATTCATTTGATAAAATCTTGGTAAAATAAAACATGTTTTAAATTTAATAAAACTTCTGCCACACAGATGTTTTCATCAATTACGTTTTTACAATACTGTTCAAGAAACAAAAAATAATTTAAATTCTTTTCATTATTGATAAACAGCACGTCAATTTCTTGTTTTGCTAAAAACTATGCGATTGTTTAATAATAAATAAATAATATAACTTCAAATAAGCGTGTAAAATGTGGTGTAAAGATTATTTTATAAATATCAAATAAAAACTTCAAATTATTTCAAAACACATTAAACTTAAACACTTTACAGCCGTAATTTTGTATTTCAACGCTGATAACTTTTTATAATTACTATCCGGTTTCAGTATTCAAAGTGGTTTAATTACGGGAAAGAAAATGTTGGTCTTTATAGGAAATAATTAATGTGATTTATATCGAATATTAAATAAGGTCACGCGATAAGAATACTGTGTGAATGCTTTAATAATAAAATCGACAATACAAAAATATATTCTACACCTGCTGTTAAATGTTTCATTTGAAAAACTCTTTACAATTAATTTTTTTTAAACGTTATTTTACTTGTTTTCTTTCTCGAGTCATAGGAATTTACAAGTGAGGAGAAAAAGTATTCCACTGTGATATGACCTAATAAAAAATCTAAAAGTTCGTTCTCTTATGTGAATAAATAATTTAAACATATACATTATTTTCGGTAAACTTATGTGGAATTCCATTATATTATTAATTGAAATACTGATTTTCCACATCAGAAATTATTATCGTTCTCCCTTAATACTCTATAATATGTATTATCTACAATATCTTTGTTTGTTTTTCTTATAACCCGTCATACGTATAATGTTCTATAATATCTTTGAATATGGACTCTTGGCAATGAAGCAAAGAACTGGCAAAAAACGATAGAAGTAGATTTAATGCAGTAGAAATGAGATCTCTTAGACGAATGTGTAAAAAAACTATGTATAATTGAGCCTCGAATGAAAATACAAGAAGAGAATGCGGTGCGAATGAAAGTGTTATGAACAAAATAATTAAATTGACATTAAGATGGTTTGGGCACATGAAAATAATAAATGAATAAAGAATGGTAAAAAATGTGTACTCGTGTGTTAAACATAGTTAAATATCATTTACATAAATGGAACTTGAATTAGAGGAAGACCGAGAGAAACGTGACACGATCAAATTAATCAAATTTTGAATGTCGGTCACGTGATAAGTCGGAAAAAAACGACGTGCGTGCATGACAAGATGTATCAATGTTAAGGAATCGAGAGAAGTATGTCAGGAAAGGAGAATGTGTCAGTCCATTATTTCTGCCTACCCCTTCCGATAGATGGCGTGATGTATAGTTAATTAATTAAATCTTTGAATGTCAAGAAAAAAAAAATTTAAAGAAAGAATGAAAAGGTTTTTCTTCATATATGAATAAGTTTGACTACTCAACTATTTTTGTTTAAACAATCTTTAACATTTAGAAATTCCTCTGTGATTTAAAGAAAAGATTTCAATTATTTGTAAGTCTGCTACCCTATTTATTTACTATGGTATTTGAGGAGTAACGTCAAGTATTTGATTTAATGCTAATTAATTAAATTCTTCATATAAAGCACTCACTTTGTGGATAGACATTTTAAATAATTATATAAATAAAACAACTTTGTGTTTAACCACGGTAGGGTTATTATATTGATGCAAACTAGTTTTGCTTGGACCCAAGCTTCATCAGGGCAGTATAATAACTAAACAAACATAAAAGTGTCAAAGAACATCTCAAATGTCTAACATCAAATGGCTTCTCCGAATTCGCAAACCACCTAATAGAGTCCGACCATTCTTTTAAATCAGGTGCAAAATTAATTCACAGAAATGATATAGGAATAAGATTAAAGAATTTAGAAGCCCTGGAGATCAAAAAGGCCATAAATAGTAAACAAAATATCATTAATAACCAAATTAACTTATCGTTCAGCCCATTACTAAATTTATTTCCAGCGAAGTTAAGTAATTCTGTATAAGTTGGTATTCCCTTATTTTTGTTGTGTTCATTGTTATCCACGTATACCTCATAGACCTTATAATGTTAATGTATATTTCCGACTAATTTGCTATTTTCGAACATTTTTATTTACTTATCCATTTATCTATTGTTCCCCTCCTAATTTGCATTCCTTAGAATATTGCTATTTCAAAGGTAAAAATTTGTTCCAATTATCCCTTTCCTTCTCGCACCCCCTACCCTGATTTCACTGTTTGTTATTATATATACACCTAAGAATTTTATGTTTGTTTAGTTATTATACTGCCCTGATGAAGCTTGGGTTTAAACGAAACTAGTTGGCATCCATATCCCTACCGTGGTTAAATACAAAGTTGTTTTATTTATATAATTAATTAATTTAAGTTAAAATTTTATATTTTTAATAAAAAATTACCTTTCGTCAGAATGATTCGGTCCAATAACGACTCGCCTGTCCCTTTAGGCCGATTTGATGGAAGATTGTGACGTATACCGCTTCTTAGTATTAAGTTTCGGCAAACTCCGCATTTTACTGATTGTTAATGACGTTAGACTTGTAGGGATTCCAAGTAGAATTCAAAGGAGAGTCTGCAAGGTTTCTTTACGCTTCTTGATATAAATATTCATCCTCGGAGTGTAACTGAAACAAAAAAAACGTGCATGCGTAAAACTGAATACGAAAAAACAACTCTAAAGAACTCAATTTTAAATATTGATGAAAAATAAAGTTTTCTAGAAATTTGTGTTTACAGTCGAGGCAGACCGAGGAAAACATGGCATGACCAAATTAATCAAATTTTAAAGGTTGATCATGTTAGAAGTCGGAGGAATCGACGTGCGTGTATGACTCGTTGTATGAATGTGGAGGAAGCTAGAGAGGTTTGCCAGGATAGAGTAGTGTGGCGGTCCATTCTCTCTGCCTACCCCTGCGGGGAAACGGCGTGATGGTTTGTTTGTTTGTTTGTTTTGTGTATATTTCTTCTATATTCGCTATCACTTTGTGTTGTGGATTCATAATTGAATAATATATTTTTTTAACATTGTAAAAAAACACTTAACTAAAATTAAACATATATATATTTAAAATTAAAACAAAAAGAAACATGTTTCGGGACACAGGAGGCCTTTATCAGTGTAGTTATATACGCACTATTATATTAGGTAGGGAAAAAAATAATTTCTTATTTCGCGCCTTTTTTTCAACCAAGTACGAGTATATCTCATTCATTATTAATCACATCGGATCATACGATACGGCAATATAAAGGAGTGAGTATATATACTACAAACGCTTTTTTGACAGTATTGCGCTTGGTCGGTTCAGTCGTGAACTATCGTGCGTCGAGTATGGAGGTCTCAAAGGATGAAATTCGCCATATTTACATTACTACCTGAATGGGAAAACGCGTCGATAGCGACCAAAAAAAATTGCGATGTATACGGGGCCGATACTCTTTCGGTTCGTCCTGCACAACAGTGGTTCGAGCGATTTCGTTCTGGTGTAGTGGAGGTGAATGATGAAAACATGGAAAATATAATATAAAAAAATACTTTAAAAAATAATTTAACATCTGTCAAAACTGACCACATTTATAATATTAAAATTTTGTATTTACAATGTTAAAAAAATGGCCGTTCACAATGAAGTTCTGGTCCCAACCCTTATGCATGGAAGCGAAGTATGGAACTGGCAGAAGAAAGATGAGAGCAGAATAAATGCGGTAGAGATAAGTATGTGTGGTAGAACGATGTACGACAGAACCTCAAATGCTGATATTAGAAGGAATATAGAGCGAAAGAAGGTATTATGAACAAAATTATGAAAGGATCGCTGCGTTGGTTCGGACATATGGAGCGCATGGGTGAAGAAATAATGGTTAAAAAAGTATACGTTAACGATTTAAATGGAGTAAGGAGTCGAGGTAGACCGAGGAAACACGGCATGACCAAATTAATCAAATTTTAAAGGTTGGTATTGTCAGAAGCCGGAAGAATCGACGTGCCTGTATGACCTGATGTATGAATGTGGAGGACGCTAGAGAGGTGTGTCAGAATATAGTATCATTCTCTCTATCCACCCCTGCGGGGAAACGGCGTGATGGTTTGTTGTTGTTGTTAAAAAAATATGTATTATTCAATTTTTTTATATTGTTCAGGAGTGAAAAAATTCGCATTACTAGAGCATTATCATGGAAGATGGAACAATGGTTAGTTATTCATTTCATGCTTTCTTTCACAAATATGTTTCCTTCTACAAAATTTATATGAGTGCCCTTCATAAGACCTTCCAGCGGAATTCACTATTATTATGTTATAAAAATGTGTACAATAGAGAATTTGAATTTCCGATTGCGGAGAGACTGTACACAGCGTATGTAAAGTAGTGAGTTATACAAATGAGAACAGAATATACCTGGACCATTCGCACGTATCAGTTGAGTGCTCCGAGCAGATACAAGGCATACGGTCTCCGTGTTATGAGACTTTGTATTTTAAGGAGTCCACTTGAAGTCAGAGTAACAACTACTTTTATTTATAAGGATGTAACAGTGTATTATGTCAGTAAAATATCGTTGTTTTTTATTATGAAATTAACCTCGCCGTTACCAGTCCCAAGCTTGGATGAGAAAAGTGAATGAGGACTTGGTTAGGCTAGCCACCTTCCGATGATAAAACAAACATATTCTCATAGTCCAGAAAATACAGTCTCGGAACACGGACGGAAAAAAGACCTCGGTATACCATCTAAGAGATGAAAGGACCGTTAGACCTTATCATCCCCGAAGACATGATTTCTATGCCACAGATAGTCAGATCTATTTAAAAAAAAGAAGATACATCAAAAATTCGTCAAGAGATCATATGGTCAATAAAGAGAAATATCAAATTAAATCAGTTTATTAACTCAAAAGATGCCTTAAACATTTTGCTGTTTGTACAACAAACATATTCTCATAGTCCAGAAAATACAGTCTCGGAACACGGACGGAAAAAGACCTCGGTATACCATCTAAGAGATGAAAGGACCGTTAGACCTTATCATCCCAGAAGACATGATTTCTATGCCACAGATCGTCAGATCTATTTAAAAAAAGAAGATACATAAAAAAATTCGTCAAGAGATCATATGGTCAATTAAGAGAAATATCAAATCAAATCAGTTTATTAACTCAAAAGACATTACAAACAGCAAAATGTTTAAGGCATCTTTTGAGTACCTACAGGTAAAATATTATAAAAATAATATATAACATAATACCAGGAACGCAGACTAATTACTCTTCCTACAGGTGTCACCAAAGGCAGAATGGTTCTGGCGGCTAGTAGGTAAAACAATATGTGCTGTCGCTGTCGGAGATATCTATCATGGATAAAACCCTCTAGCACAGCCGAATTCTCGAAATATCCCTGATTAATTTATATCCAGAAGATTTGTGACAAATACGTAAGAATACATCATAAAAAACAGAATTCTGGATGCGGCATAACAATGGATTATACATTAAGATGTACCTCCACGCGCTTCACTGTATATTTGTTATGGATATGACAAAAATCTAACCATACCATACCACAAATCTGCAAAAGCAGCCAAATTTAAGTCATTTACTCCCCTGATACCTCACTCTCTTTCTAAATATCAAAAAATAACGTTTAGATACCAAATATGAAATTTAAAAAATATATAACAATATAAATTTGCACTTATTTTTATAAATAAAAATATTTTACAGAACGTGACATGGAGGTGACCACCATCCTCAGCAGTTAATTTGACTAAACTTCAATTATAGAAAAGCTTGTAAAGTAAGCAATGCAAAATCACAAAACATATTAATAAGTTTATTCTTTCTTGAAAAATGTATTTACATTTAAGTGATTGAATTGACTATTATTAAAATTTGCTATTGTTTCGTGTGAATGGAAAGCGAAACTGAGGACGGCTGAGGAAAATAATGCATAATCAAATTAATCAATTACTAAAAATCGAATTCGATGTCGGAAAAATCGAAGAGCATGCGTGTTAAGCAAGATGTGTGAAAGTAGAGGAAAATCTAGAGGTATCTCAGGACAGAACAATGTGGCGGTTCATCCTCTCTGCCTTTTCCTCCGTAGAAGTGGCGTGATGTTTAGTTAGTGAGTTAGTTTTTATAAATATTAATACAAAAAATTATAAAAATAAAATAGCATTAGATCCAAGAAAAGTGAGGCCGATTTTGTAACTTCACCGATTCAATTTCTAAACACATTGTAGCGCCATCAACTCGCGTGGGAGCCTACATAACAATAACGGATTTTGATGCATTTGTCTCCTATTCATTACTGAAACCGTTCGACCAAATCGTTTTATGCCTCACTTGTCATTCGGCAGAGGACGCATTATTCCACTTGATAGTCTCATTTCAACTAACAGCGGTAACCACAGATGATCATTCAATCTGTATGGATAGTGAGATCTGCACGGAAAGATTGGTATTAAAAACAACCTGCTGTACTACTTTAAGCGTATTACAAATTCATGATTCATGTTTATACTTGTAGAAAACAAACGTGTTTTTGATACCCCTTTTCTCAATTATATTTTGTCATATGATTATATGACATAATTCTAAAAACTTTTTTAGAATTATGTCATATAACTTACTTATGTTACTTATGTTATATTTCTTAAGTAAGAATAATTCTTGGAAATCTACCGCGGACGGTATTGGTAAACTCCAGGTGTTTATAAATGGATGCCTTGGTTCAATATTCAAAATCTATTGGCCCCAAATAGTGTCAAATTCCGTTCTCTGAAGCATGGCAGGCGAAAAGCCAATTAGAGAACAAGTCGCTAGACGCAAATGACAGTGGATCGGTCACACTGTGAGACGGAACCCTGCCTGCATCACTCAGGGCGCGCACTAAACTGATCCCCTATAGGGGGAAAGAGAAAGCGAGGTAGACCTAGAGCCACCTGGAGAAGAGCCCTGCAAGACGAGGTTAACAGGCCTCACTTGGGATGATGTTCGGCATCAGGCATGCGATAGAGTCGGGTGGAGAAGGTTCTTTGAGGCCTTATGTACCACGGAGGTGTGAAAGGACAAAAAGAAGAAGAGAATAATAATACAGAATTCTTGTATTCATGAATCATACTGGTACAATTAAGGTAAACCAAATATTTCGCATTAAAAGTGATATTCTAACCTTAAACGTAGTAATACAAAAATTGTTGTGAAATACTCATACGAGTATATATACAATAGTAAACATGTCACCTAAATGATCATATGATATTCAGAAAATTGTACTTACTATTACAAAGGATCCGTAAGAAAATATTTTCAAAATTACACAAAAACTGTCACTTTCTTTCGATCAAGTTTCAAGTTTTAACGCAGCTATGCAAAATGAAGTTAGCATCGTGCTTCTTAATTTCGCGTTTAGTTACAATTTTTATTCATAGATGGTATTAAATTAAAACAGTAAACTATTTGTACATGTGTTGTGGTAAAATATACACTATATTGACTTTAATGATAAATAAAATTAATAGGTTTTGAAAATTTTTCACAATACGTTTAGGCACTTTTCACAAAAGTGTTTCGGACCGTAGACTCTTTTCATTGGTGCAATATCTTTAAATCTGTTAAGTTCTTTTAAGATAATTTTAGACGTCAAAACTGAAGACGTCTACCGTCTAGAACATTTTTGTAAAAAGTAGAAAGAAGCAATGCCAACCACAATATTAGTGATGACAGATATTAAATAAATATTTTTTTTTAAATTAGCAATTCATATTTTAAATTGGATTTCTTTTAAATATTTATTTTCCATCACCTGTTCAGATCATAATAAAAAAGTTTTAAAAAAATGGCCACGTAGAAAGCTTAATCTTTATCAAATATTAAAATATTTAGAATTTAAATTAAATTAATTATTTTGAGTTTAACTTTTGATTTGTAAAATGAAATTATCACTTAAATTAATTTTTATGTCCATTATATATTTTATATATGCCCTAGGAGTTATTTATATATAAATATAATACAATAAAATAAATATACAGTAAAAGATAATGCTGCTGAATGCTGATGAAATGATGATATTATAAGAAAGGAATGTAAAGCAGAAGAAGGTATTATGAACAAAATTATGAAAGGATCGATGCGTTGGTTCGGACATATGAAGCGCACGGATGGAGAAATAATGGTTAAGAAAGTATACGTTAATACCGAAAAAAATATGGCATGACCAAATTTATCAAATTTTAAAGGTTGATCACGTTAGAAGTCGGAAGAATCGACGTGCGTCTATGACACACTGTATGAATGTGGAGGAAACTAAAGAGGTGTGTAAGGATAGAGTAGTGTGGCGGTCCATTCTCTCTGCCTACCCCTTCAGGGAAACGGCGTGATGGTTTGTTGTTGTTGTTGTTAGTAAAAGATCAAAACAATAAATGATTGGTTGATAAATTATTCAACACCGATATTTGCAATTCTTTTAGAATATTATCTGATCTTATACTAGAATAATTATTCGTATCCACAAACATCCTGCCATTCTTTTTTTGGCTCTATCTTCTTGGGTTCAGCGTCCTTGTACTAGCTGCATTACTCATGTATTGGTATTGTACAAAGACAAATCGATATTGTCTTGTACTAAACCATTCCAGGAATGCTTTGATAAATATTTCAGACTGTGATTAGACAAATACTCCATCTTAAAACGTAAAATAACAATTGGTTGGCAGTTGTTTGCCTTTCTTTAGATTTTGTTTGATGTTCATCGTTAAAACAAATTTCGCATTAAAGCACCCGATCGAATAAAAACACCATTCAAGTTTTTTCCAAAAATAACCAATGTACCTAATTGAGTCCAATTAAATATATTTTTGTGCTGTAACTGTATCTTTTGTAAAAACCCTTTTAACAGATTTTTTCGCAATATTGTAAATATATTTTTAAACCTCCTTAAAAATGCTTTACTACCAAAATGTAATTAAAGATACCCTACAAATTTAATATTTTCATTTTTTCAACAGCCACTCATTGTTCTTACTTATTTTTAGTTAGAAAAGCTTTTGTTGATGTTATTTTATTGAAAATACAAATTTAAGAGGTGATGTAACTTATAAAAATTAAATGAATTATCATAGAAATTGGACATTAAAAAATAAGTAATTCTTACATTTCAGTAATAGTATCTAACCATTGTTTTCGTCTGAATAAAAACTTATTATAGAGCTACACAAAGAATACAAATTTTACCGATAATATTAATCTTCGAACCCTTTCCCTAATTCTAAAAGTATGCTTTTAAAGTTTAATTTTACCTAGAAATAATGTTGAATAGAATTAGATAAACAAAAGTGATAATTTCGTCTATATTCGCCCTCAATTTGCGTTGTAGGATACTGCATAACGATTCTTGGAAAACATTGTATTTACCCAACACTAAATTTACATGATAAAGTGTTTTGAAAGTTTTTTTTTTAAATATATTCACTTACGTAATTATAATCGACCAAACGATTAATGGCCAGACTTAAAAAATTTTTTTTTGGTAAACTCTTCATATTATGTGGATAAATAACAATTCGAATAACTATACTTAACAATCTGACAACATACTTAAACGGGTTGTTTAAAAATATAAAGTTTAATTACCGTATACAGCACTCACTTTGTGGTTTGATATTTTAAATTTATAAATATAAAAAGTACACACTGTATTTAACCACTAGTCGCTTGAACACGCGCTTTTATATTACCAAGTCAAACTCACTCACATTGTCCTGGCGAAACTTGGGTACAAATTAGTTGACTTCAAATAAAATAACGATGCCATGGTTAAATACAAAGTATTCTTATTTATTGTTTCTTGAACAATGCTGTAAATATCCATATTAAATAGTTAGTACGAATGAAAACGTTTTCTAGAAGTCTTATTATATTTTATGGAAATAACATGTTTCGCCCTTTTAAGGCATTATCAAATGTCTTACATTTGGTAATGCCTTAGAAGACCCGCGTTTTATACAAATAACAATTAAGGTAAATTAATAAAAAATAATAAACACAAGGAAGATAAATTTACTCAATCGGGAGTTTATAAACTGAAATGTTTGCTGAATTGCTTATCTTTTTATATAGGTCAAACAAAGCGTAATTTTAAATTAAGAATAAAAGAACACAAAAAATAATTCTCTAAGAATAACTTTTTTATTGAAAAAGATCATTCATTTAATAAAGATAATGGCCTTGAAATTTTGGATGTTAGAAATATTATCAAAAATTAGAAATTAAAAAAACAATTTAAAATAAAGATACTAAATAATAATCAAATAAATTTTACGTAAATTTTAATCTTTGATGTATTTCCTTTGTTGTATGTTAATACCTAAACCCCAATAAGAACTTTAAATTAAAAATTTATTCATAATTTTGTAATAACAAAAGCATAAACATTCCAAAATATCATTTTTACCCTGTCAAAACTGAACACATTTGTAAAAAAAAGTATAACATTTTAAATATTTATATTTATATAATTTCACTGATGAAAGACTTGTTAGTCCGAAACATGTTTGGTATTTAATTTATATTTTTTAAATAATGTGAGTGTTAATACTTGTAATTTAATATAAAATTTTTCATCACTGTTTAAGAAACAATACATATGATGATTAATCAATGTTATCGATCATTTTGCTAGTTTTAGTGCACGTATGTTCAAATGTACATTAATGAATTTAATTTAACAATAATTTATTAGAGTATAAATTGTGCAAATACAAATTTATTTTTATCGCTTTAACGTACTAACAACAAGTGAACTTTTCTGAAGTTAATTTGCGCTTACTCAGAAACAGGATAAAGAATTTAATTGGTTTATTTCAGCGCGTTAAACGATATTTCTTTACTCCGTCCGATATAAACGTATCACAAGACTGAGAACTATTTCAGTTAACTTTGCTCTTTCACATTGTGCTACTTTAAATTTGTGAAAGCTTAAACTTCAACTTACTTGAGTTATAAACAAAACAAACAGGTATTGAAAATTATTTCGTGTCGTGCAAAAAGATAAAATAAAAATATGTTATTACGGATATTACTTTGTCTATAAACATTATATGCATAACACATGGTAATGGCATTATTATAATTTATTTTTGTTCTTAAACACTATTTTAATTTTGAATATTCTATTCTCTGATGTATTTTGAAGATTTGCTATTGCCTTACTTATCATTCATCTACCCCATAAATAAAATAAAGCTTCTAGAAAACAAAAGTTTTCGAGAGTGCTCCAAAATTTTTTAGAAGTTTAACATCATTTTTCAAGAAACTGTAAACATATTTCGATGACATTATACCTTCATCATCGAGAGAAAAATATTATATAAAGTTGTTGAAAAGTGAGAAAATTTTCAAAATGTTTCAAGAAAAATAAACAAATTAGCGTAAAAACTGGGTTTAATATTAATACAAAAAATGCATTTTCTTTGTTTCTTGAACAATAATGTAAAACTCCATAAAAATATTTTATATGAATGGAAACGCTTATTTTCTAAAAGTTTTATTTTATTTTAAAGTGTATCAAATATTTGATAATCCCTTAGAAAGACGAAACATGTATTTTTCATAAAATATGGCAAAACTTTTAAAAAATAGACGTTTTAATTCGTATCAATTACAAAAAATACAAATACGTATAATGTTTTATTTTAATGTAGTGCCACGTGCAATTCCCACGTGAATACATACAATGATCATAAAATGGCGTTAGACTACGTACTCATGAGAATGAACAGCTAAAAATTTGTATACAGTAATTGGGTTCAAACAACCTGCTGTATACAAATGTGGAAAGCTTCGGGAAACTACCACATTCAAGGCCCAAGTGGCATCCCAAAAACCAGCAAAAATGCTTCACTTTGCTGCAAACCAATCCCTTGGATTTTAACCAGAAAAGAAATAACAAACGTGTAAAAATCCCAGCAGCAAGAGATTACCAGGAAAGCCGCAGAAGATATGGAGAGTTGGTTGAACATCATCATCCCAGGACAGCTCACCGTAATAAACATGTTATACGACCTAAACTGAGAACAAGAAGAAGATCAAATAATTTTATCTTGTGATTAATATGTCATACGTTCTTGACTTACGCATTGTTGCATTCTTACAGAAACTTTTCTTTTTCTCTCTTCTCTCAAACATTCGATAATGCCTTAGAATGATGAAACATAATATCATTCCATCTAAAATATTATAAAACTTTGAGAAGACACGTTTTCATTCATATAAATTTTTAATATGGAGTTTTACAATAAATAATAAATAATGCTATACGAATTATCCATACTTTGGTGGAATTCCAGGGAGAAGGCAACAATTCGTAAGCTGAATACGTAGTATGGCCATTTGGGACAAAAGTTGGTACGAATATGGTCAAAACTGGAAGATGCGGTATAGTATAATACGCTAGTCCAAGTTTCTAAGTACCAACGATACTACGATCATCAATGTATTCTAATTTTAATTCTATTACTCACACTGAAACGGAAGTTAGGTTATGTGAAGCGCTGTGCCACGGGGGGTTGTTAAACACCCCCTTCCCCGTTTCCACTACAGGCCATGCAGTTTTAATGCAGATAGTGGGTAATTTCCCCGCGCACTTAACTGCAGAGCCATTTCGTTAAAGGACGTTTATGATTAAAAATTACTCGGCTCCTCCCCGCCTGATTAATATCAGCCTTATTCCTCGTGACTTTCGCCCTCCTTGGAGCATGGCGCTCGGTTTTAATAGAATATTTTTTCAATATTAAACAATGTTTAATATCCTTCCTAAGGAGTCATTTAAATTTAATATATACTCCAAAGTTTTTATGATAGTCATATTTTCTCGATATATCAAAGTCAGCACTAAATAGGATATTATTTTTAATTATTATATAATGAAGAGGAGAATCTTCGGACCCATTAAGGATGGTCAGACGTGGAGAAGGAGATAAAACACAGAGCTCTTCAATCTATACCAGGACGTCAGCGTGGTCAAGTTGATAAAGATTATGAGACTGCGCCGGCTAGGGCACTTGCATCGCATGGGAGATCTGGAGCTCCCCAAAAGAGTATTGTATGATAATCCAGTAGGGCGAAGAAGCGTCGGGAATCGAACATGGAACCTTCGGTGTTGCAGTTAGAGCTCTTGCCATTCTGACGAAGGTCGTCAATTGATAATTTCATTTCATAACTCGATGATGAGTGAATATTTTAGACTATTTTAAAAATCAGAGCCACGCTAAATCACATCTGCTTTATTGTGTTAATTGGTAAATAAAAATCTTAACGACTTTTTAACGAAAAAATATATTTCTTGAGCTATAAATCGTAAATTAAACTGGTTTTATTTACAGATTTAATTGATTTTTTAATTAATGCAAAAAAAATGGGATTGTTATGATTCCAGAAATTTGCAGCTCTAATGGATAGAAAAACCAAATAAGGCGAAGCCAACCTAATGGACGAAGATATATAACATATAATGATTTAATTCAGTAATAACAAAACATGGCTATCAATTTATCAAACGTTATATATATACATATGTCTTCTATAATAAAATTTGAAATTCTTCATATTGAAGACGAATCCTCTGAAATAACTTTAATACCACTATTTAAATTCAGGAAATTTTACATATTTATTTTAGGATTATTTTTGTACATAATAATGTTTACTACCCCTCATATGTATGTATATAAAGGACTCAGTTTGAAATAGTGTCACCAGCCTGTCGATGCCAGCGAGCCTGGCGAAACCGGTGGCTGTCGAAATAAAATCAAAGTGGAAGTAGTTAAAAAAAACATCGTTTTATTTAATTATTATTTGAAATTTATTATTGCGAAACTTGAAAACAAATAGATTAAAAATTTTATTATTATTAAATTCAATTTTTCTACCCGAAAACTGGTTCATCCATTGGAGCGGGTGTACACAGGTAGGAAAGGCGAGTTGAGGAAAACAACGTAAACAGGCCTATGTAAACAAATTAAAAGCCGCAAAATTACGAGTACAACTTTACAACGAGCTACCAAATGCCACCACTTGGCACACCTCTACACCCACCAAATTAATACGCCCCTTCTATTAGAAACTTCTGAAAAACTAAAATGTTACAAAAAATTATTATACTATCAAATATATATTTTTTTAAAACTGTATTGTTTTTTAATCCCAACAATGAATTGTTAGTTAGATTTAAATTTAAAAACTTTAAAATTCATTATGGGTAATGTAGGGCACATAACGTTAACTTTTAATCCTGAATATGTACAGAGTTTTTCTTTAATTTTAAAATTGCTCCAAAATCTAATATCGCCATTACATGTTTAATTGTGCAATGTGTTTAAATTTACCACGCTAAAATTATATTATTCACTATTTTTATCGGAATCAATTTAATAACTGTACATATTTTTGATATTGCTATTGTCCCCAAACAGTGTCAAATCATCAAATCAAATCAAATCAGTTTATTTTCTCAAAACATATTACAAACAACAATTAAAGTTTAAATCATCTATTGCGAACAGGTAAAACAGAAAAAAATATAAAATACCAGGAACGTTTGAGAGATGGTTCGACATTAGGAATACAAGATTCTCGCCAAAGTCAAAAGAGTATTTGTCTTCTGAACGTATTTTCACGAATATGAAAGACGTCGACCTCCGAAGCGATCATGTTCAGCAGTTTGATAGCACTCCCCATCGGCATCACCTGAGGCAGGTTGTTTCTGCATGCTGGGAGATAAAACAGTCTGTAAGGACGTTGTCGAAGATAACCATGGCAGACGAAAAGCCAATTAGAGAACAAGTTGCTAGATGCAAATGGCTGTGGATTGGTCACACTCTGAGACGGAACCCAGCTTGCTTCGCTTATGGCGCACTAGATTGGCCCCCTATGAGGGGAAAGAGGAAGCGAGGCAGACCTAGAGCCACCTGGAGAAGAGCCCTACAGGACGAGACGAACAGCAGGCCTCACTTGGGATGATGTTAGGCATCAGGCATGCGATAGAGTCGGGTGGAGTAGGCCCCTTGAGTCCCTGTGCACCACGGAGGTGTAACAGGACAAGAAGAAGACATATTTTTGTTAGGAGAAATATATAACTAACTAACCATCACGCCGTCTCTCCGGAAAGATAGTCAGAAAGAATGAAACGCCACATTTTTCTATCCTGACATATATCGTTTTATGCACGGACGTCGATTTTTCCGATTTCTTACGTGACCGACACTTTTATCATTTATTAACAATATTATTAAAGTATGTTTGATTTGATCATGTGTTCAATTCTTCTATTTTTAGCTCCGTTCACGTCGTTTACATATATAATACTTTCTTCATTCTTCATGCAATAAAATGTGAAAGAATACAATACTTATTCAATAATTGCCACAAATTTGATTGATTATATAATTAGATTGATTAGAGAAAAAGTTAAAACTGTTAAATTACATAACTTTGTTTTATGTATTACAATTGTATTTTGTTTTACATATTTTTTCAGCACGATGGCGATGTCAATATAGGTTGACGAAACAGCTGTCGCGTAAAATAAAATACAATTGTGATACATAAAACAAAGTTATTTAATTAAACAGTTTAAAATGTTAAGGTATCATAGTGTCTCGGCCAAAACAATGGACTATTTTTATTTATTACAAGAATTGAAAAGGCGTTATTTAGCAGTGCGTTAATAGGCGGTAGCCTTTCACATTGCGTTATAAAGATCTTCTGCTTAATGCTTCAATCTTATCTTCATAGATGGCGCATTGAAACTGACATATGAATTGTGGTGTTGGATATTAACATTGTGGTGTTGGATATTAACATACAACTTCCAAAAGTGTGTCAGACATGGTGGTCATAATAAAGGTGGGATGGGGAATGTTGTAATTACATAAAGCGTGCACTTAACCCAGCCAATGACAGGTCATAAGTCTTGTAAGCACCTAGATCACCATATTCAGTTTCTTCGTCTCTATTGAGATAAAATTAATCCTTGAATATTTATTTTATATCTTTCATGTATCAATATTTTCTTGTTGTCTACAATTTAAAACAATGAGTATTATGTTCACCTCATAATTGTCACATCGGTTCATGGAGTGATTTTTTATTATTTTCTGATCAAATCATCTGATATTTTTTGAGCGATGTCGCTCTTAAAAACACATTAAACGCGTTAAATGAAAATGCAAAAAATACATAAACTTTAAGTTACGTTCATAACCAAAACGATCGCTGATATTACCAAATTAATGCGTAAATTACTTCTGTGGAACATCATCATACTTGGTATAAAATTTAATTGTGAATATTAAGCAAATCACCTGGTTATTCCGGGAAAGTATCCGAATAACTATATCTGTGCAAACTGTGCTGATTGTCGAAATTCCGCAAATGTAGTTAACGGCAGCACTGACAAAGCTTTATCAAATAACGCAATTTGGGGAATGAATCCCGCAAAAAGACGAATGTTCTACGTCTGCATAATCAAAATAGCGGCGTTTCGGTATTAATAAATGTAACTTCATCCGGGCACGGAAATCTGGCAGTTCGTTTCTCTTTGTAATTTTACTTTAAACTTTTGCATAAGCGCATTTATATTTCCAAAAATATTGTTAGGTTTATTATTTGCTCTATATATTATTATTTCACATCTGGGTCATGTACTAAGTGGGGGGAAAAACCACCTTCTCCAACTGATATTGGAGGGGGAAATTAAGGGACGCCGAGGGCCCGGTAGGAGACAGATGTCCTGGCTGCGAAACGTGAAGGAGTGGACCGACTTTCGAAGTGTGGAGGAGCTGTTCCGAGCGGCGCAGGATAGGGACAGGTTCGCTGAGGTGATCGCCAACGTTGGGGGGACCCGACAGGGTACTTGAAGAAGAATATTATTATTATTATTATCAATATTTTTATTTTGTTGAATCGCTCTATACGTACATCATTACAGCGCGAGCCAAATCGTTTTAAAGGGTATAGCTATCATATTGATTCTCATGACATGTGGTAGCTAATCTATCGCCATTTTCACGTGAATTCTACACGAGACCAACGACCATTACCAATGACGGAAATCGAACCCGGAACCTTTGGTGTTGCAGACGTAGCACTTACGACTTGGCAACGAATGTCGTATATTATATATCCATAATCACTGTCAAAACTTTTGTACTATTTATAATTTTTTCTTGTAATAAAGTCAATTTCAATTAAAAAATAAACGTATTTTGTGAGAAATCAGTTGTCATTTTATTTTATAAATATGAATAAATTACGGAAAGTGATGGCCAGGGACAGGAGCCAGTGGAGAACTATTGTGTGGGAGGCCAAATCATACGCCGAGATGTAGCACCGAGAAGAAGAAGAAGATAAATTAATTATACAATCAAGGTGAAGAATTGAAAAAAAAGCAACTAAACTTTTTTGATCAAATCGATTTCATTGTGACGGATTTCATAAGTGGATATAAAAGATTTTGGATAAAATGAATTACTTTAATCGAATCGTTTTGAAATACTTTTTTGATTAAATGCGTTTTAAAAATATAATTCTTACTTTGAAATCATTTCTCGAGAAAATTGAAAAATGTATTTTTTTTAATATGTCGCAAGTGGTATTTATATATTATACAAAAGTAAAAATAGTGTCTAATCCATGACGGATTTCCCCCTTCTTACCTTATTATTTTGTAAAATGTATTTATTTGGCTAAATAAAGCAACATCGCCAAACAAACGAAATGTTTTAGAATAAGATAATTGGTACTTTTTGTGCAGTGCGCCTAAGGATAAGCAAGCGCACTCACATACTCGTTAACCCGTACGACTACCGCAGGCGCAGGCGGGACCTTTGTGGGAACGGAGATGCACTAGCATAAAACTCGGGACAACAAATGGCTGTACAAAGTCATGATTCACATTTCGTGCCACACTGTACTGCGTACAGTCGGCTACAAAAATACTTTTCGAAGTAAAAATATTTAATACTTTTTTTTGTAATAATTAAATATTCTCATTGATTAAATACTATTAAAATACTATATAAAATGCTGTTTATTTTATTACGATTTTATTTTTATTTTTCGCGACAGCTGTTTCGTCGAACAATGTTATACGGTACCTAACTTAACTCCAGCAAGAACTTTAAAATGCTATCAAAGAAATTATTCAAATTAACGTTGGAACAAATGCGCATAATGGTTCGAAAAAATTTTAAGTTGAAAAAAAATATTGATATAATCATATGATTTTACCGAAATCTCTTGAGGAAGTTCATTTTAAATAATAATTAAATAAAACGATGTTTTTTAACTACTTCCACTTTTGTCTTTATTTAGACAGCGACCTAAATAAAGACAAAAGGGGAAGTAGTTAAAAAAACATCGTTTTATTTAATTATTATTTTAAAATATTGATGTTTGAGGTTGATGATGTTTTTTAAAACTCCATTTTTCATTTATAAAAGTAAATACGATTGTTTAGTGGTTTTACTTATTTAATTTATATAAATAATACAAATAGTCACAAATTTGTTTGGCCTTGTCGTACTCAAATTGAAAAAAATATTGTTATATCTGATGATGTTAACTACAATTAACCAATTAGCTGTCACAAAAATAATTTTAAAAATTGTGTTATCATAAAAAGCGTTTTATATTTTAACTGTTAATACTGTTGAAGTATCGTAGTGTTTCGGCCAAAACAATGGACTATTTGAATATCCTCAATTTAGAACATTTTATGTATGGAAGATGGCAGCAAGCTGCCGAAACCGGTCGAATATAAACACAAGTGGAAGCACACTAACTTATAATAAAGAAACGTTCATCACATAAAATAACTGTTTCTACCAAAATACCACCATTTTCAGGATTATTATAATATTTTTGTAATATGAAATTTCAGATTATCAACCGAAATTATTTACTGTTTTTAGAATATGGTGAAAAACTCCATTTAAAATTTTGAAGTTTAAACATACGATATTTAAACATATAATATTTGTTTTGCCTTTGTCGTCACTTGTCAAAAGAGCTTTTCATTGAAATCAAACTATTAAGAAGTTTTTCCAAGAATTACTAATAATTTTAAAATTTATATGCTTTTAATAATAGCATTTATTAATGAGGATGGAGAGTAAAAGAAAAAAATCTGCGGTTTACTTCATAAGAACTCTATAACAGAGGAATATCTGAAAAGTCCTGGAGTGCGGAGTAGCGCGCGACATGATAATATGAAGTACTCACATATCTGAATCCTCCACATTTTCGTAAATCACACAAATCACAGTTATATATAGCGATACAAAAATTCCCACATTGTACGAATCAGTGGCGGTTCGGTAATATTAATTAACGGACCATTTATTTATCGTAGGATAACATACAGTGATTGTTAATACACATACAAATGAACAATCTTACAGTTAAATAAAGACAAAGAAGGTTGCCCGCCCGTTACCCGAAGCTGTTATAGGACGCAGCGGCGTCCCTTTGTCAGCCTCGCTTACTAGCTGCACTTACATTAGCCGGAGAATGCACTATTCCAGAAAAAAAATCCAAAGGTAGTCCGATACCCCCTCAAAGGGGCGAATTAACGGACCAACTACGATTAACGAACACGAATAAAACGATTGAAATGATTAAAACAAACACAATGCGTATCTCCAGAGAGGCATGCAGTTATTTATGCTGTGGAACTTTATCTTTATACGTTTAAACATACGTCGATGAATTTTGCTTGACATGTTATTTTTGGACAATGACATTAAAGAACAACAGAGAATCTACTGGCTTCTTAAGAATGATCCCGGGACCAAGATCTGGTATTTCAGCGGGTTTCTGATGATCTTATAACCTGGATGCATAGGAGCAACCAAGAGATCCGCGCAATGACCCAGCAGCCCCTTATAACGAAGACCATAAAATCAGGTCGCCTAATGTCGATTTATTGATTGGCAACGTGTGTCAATCTGGACAAACCAAGGTATTAAGACTCCATGTCTATCGCCACTCTCCTATATCCAGGTCTAACAGTCATTATAACATCGTCGGTCCAGTGAGCAGGTGGACGTCCAACTCTACGGAATCTTGTTCGCTGTCTGAAATATCTAGGACACGCTTTCACTAGATAATTAGTAAGTTATTGGAGAAGAGTGCCAGGGGCCGGAGAAACGGAGAAGACGGGTAGGGGCAGAATATCCCTGTCAGGAGTGTGACAAAGTCTGTCATTCTAGGATAGGACTATTTAGCCACATCAGGTGGCACAGAAGACAGACCTAGATATATTTATGTTCCTTATGCTCGTACACACGAGCAATGGGCAAAAGTAAGTTATTAATTGTTGTATTTGTGATCGCTGAGAAGATTGTGAGAGAAAACGATATATGATAGAATCCCGAACGACGAAATAAAGAAAAAAAATATAAGGCAGATGATTGCGTCATAAGTAAAATTACAAAGGATCCTTGAGATGGTTTGGACATACAGAACGAATGGATGAAAGAAGAATGATTAAAATATCGTATACATGCAGCATGAGTGAAAATAGAAACCGTGGATGACCAAGGAAAGCAAGGCAGGACCAAAATAATCAATTATTAAAATACGACTATATTTGAAGTCGGAAAGATCGACGAGCGTGCAAGTTTTGATGTATGAGTGTAGAAGAATCTCAGAGCAGTAAACAACAAAATTACGAATATATTCAAGCAGATGATTGCATCACAAGTAAAATGAAAAAAGGATCCCTAAGATGGTTTGGCTGTTCGGAACGAATTGATGAAAGAAAAATGGTTAAAATATTGTATACGTGCAGCATGAGTGAAAATAAAAACCGTGGACGACCAAGGAAAGCACGGCAGGACCAAAATAATCAATTATTAAAATACGACTATATTCGAAGCCGGAAAAATAGACGAACGTGCAAGTTGTGATGTATGAGTGTAGAAGAATCTAAGAAAAGTGGGGCGAATTATCCTCTCTACTTATCTCTCCTGGGAAACTGCATGATCGTTAGTTTGTTAGTAAGTTTGTATATGTTGCTATTTTTTACCTTTCTGATGCTACGAAAAGGGTCCCGCGCGCCACTGGCGCATGTAGGTAATTTCCCACTTTTATTCTGTAGCAGAACAACAGCGTCTTCAGTGATCATAACTTTAGCCGTGCGAGCTCGTAAAATGGGAGGCCCATAATTCAGGATAAACATATCACTCCTGTTTGGATAGCACTAACACGGCCCGAGTGCGGATCCACTTGCATTAACTCCGTACAAACATCCTGCGGTGGAGTTTCCAAACTAATCGTTTTACTTCGGCGGGTTAATTGAATTCCGGCATACACAAACGTTACTTTCAATTAATTTATAATTAATCGTACCCTTATTAAGGTAGTTGAAATCACGTCATCCACTTTTATGAACTTAAATATTGAAACTACGTACAGGTAAAACGAAAGTTTTTTTTATAATTCTCTAATATTTTATATGTACTTTTATATTAAATGTTTAAATTTGAAACTCTGTTATTACGTACCACAATTTTATTATTATTATTATTTTGTTGAATGGCTCTTTACATCATGACAGCATGAGCCAAATCGATGTAAAGGGTATTATTATAGCTGTTATTGTGATTCTCATGACATGTGATAGGTAGCTAATATATCGCCATTTTATTGTCACGTGAATTCTACACCAGACCATAAACAGTGTGACAATCACACTGCCCTCGCCGGGAATCGAACCCGGAACCTTCGGGGTGGCAGTCAATGCACTTACCACTCGGCCACGAAGGTCGTCGTTTTTTTATATGAGTACGTTGCGACAGCTATTTCGCCAACCTATGTTGTCACTAATAACTGTATTTCAGAATTGTTTGTAACCCCTGATTGTGCCAACATAGGCTGTTGCGACAAACTCGTATAAATAAATTATGAAACAGTATTTAATTTTTTTTTCTTGTATACAGCAGGTCGTTTAAGCCCAATTACTGTATACAATTTATTTTAGCTATTATATTGATTCTAATGACATGTGAAATGTAGCCAATCTATCGCCATTTTATTGTCACGTGAATTTTACAGCAGACCATCGACAATGTGACACTACCATCGCCGGGAATCGAACCTGGGACCTGTATGGAAATCAGAACTCTTACCACTCTACCACGAAAATCGTCAGATAATAATTAAAACATTTAATAAAGTTGATTTATCATAGTGTTTCTGCCAAAGCAAAGGATAATACTTTTATACATTGCTTTCTCTCAAAGCAGTATTTATCTCTAGAATGCACGTCCCCAGGTGGTGGATAGGAGAACACTCACCAGATACGGTGAATAGAAGGAATATAAAATACATATTACGAACCACACTAGTCGGAGAAGGATACTTTGACACCAAACTCTCATCAGCAAGCTTCTTCTGCATATGACTACCTTCGTGATAGAGTGATAACCAGCCATAAAATATCCACAACTAAACCTTGTTACCAGACAAGCTAACATCTCCATGCAAGGATGGCCAATCCCCAGATGACGGGAATCAGGCATAGAAGAATAAACAGAGACTCGCATACATGCCTTTATAAAAAAAAATAATCCATAAACACTTATTTAAATTATTTAAAAATATATAGTATATAATCTGTTAAATTAAAAAACTTTGTTTTATGTATCATAATTAAACCTAACTGTTTTATCAACCTATGTTGACTTCACCAACTTATTAACATATAATTAAATTAACTCAACTCCAGCAAGAACTTCAAAATTATATCAAAGAAATTATTCAAATTGACATAGCAACAAATACACATAAAGGTTCGAAAAATCACGAAAATTGGATATTTGATACATATGTATAATATATTATTGTTACACCTGAAGATGTCAACATAGGTTGACGAAACAGCTGTAGCGAAAAATGAAAATTCAATTGTGATACATGAAACAAAGTTTTTTAATTCAACAGTTTATAATGTTAAAGTATCATAGTGTTTCGGCCAAAACGATGGACTATACGAGTATACTAACTGTTGAATTTATACTTAACTTTAAAATATTCTCCAAAAAAATAACTTATATTCTACATGAAAGCATTTTATTGTGTCATGATAGAATAATTAAAAACGTATATATCATTTGTATTTCATTAGATAATCCATTGTTTCGGCCTAAATGCTATGATACTTCAACATTATTAACAGATTAACTTTAAAACACTGTTGTAATACTATCACAATTTCCTTTTATTTCCGTATAATCGTTAGACTGTTTCGTCAATCAATGTTGGCATAGTTTGAGTTGTTTGTAATATTTGATAATGCCAACATAGGTTTATGAGTCAACTGTTATAATTACGCGATAATTACGTGGATATAAATAAATATATTGGGATACGTACTATAACAGTATTCCAAAATTAAAAGGTTAATAATTTTTCATTATTTATTTAAAGTCAGTCTGACAACGTTGTTTAATACAATAACACATAAAAACAGGAAGTAACTAAATACTGGTGACTTTGGTAGGGAGTCAAAACTGAGAAATGTTATCTTGGTGGCCGAACTCAGATGATCGGAAATAATACTTAGAAGAGGGTGATATTTTTCACCATGCTAGTAAATTATCGATAAAAAAAATCAATTCGATTTATAATAATTAAAATAAGAACGTCTGTCTTCTAGGAGTTTCATTATATTTTATATGAAATGACATGTTTCGCCCTTTTAAGGCATTATCAAATGAGGCAAGACTAAAGTGCCTTGTTTGGATTTGAGCATTTAAAATTCGATATAATAATTCAAATTTGAAAATTGACCTTTGCTATTGGTTATAATTAGGTACTAAAAATTATTTTTAACAGTAAGAACTAAATAAATAATTTTAAATAATAATAATACTCGGACCTGATGATAATAAAAAATATTTAAAAAAACATTTAAAAATTATAAATATTTTTTGTATTATCATCATGTATTATTATTATTTAATAATATTTATTAGTTTTTTCTGTTAAAAAATAATTGTTAGTACCTACTTATAACAAATAGCACAGGTTAATTTTAAAATTTGAATTATGGTACGAATTTTAAATGCGTTTTTTATTAGCCTTTCATTGTTTAGTTTTTATTATATTTTTACCCCTGAAGATGGAGGTATCCTCCGAAACATGTCGTGTTTTTCATATATTTTATTAAATAGTCGATTAAACAAAGTTTTTCAATTTCTTAAGTATAATACTATGGAATTCCACAGTGTTAATGCCTTAGCGTTCAATAAATTTAACAATTTATAATACTCAAGTAAGGCGTATCCTCTTATAAAAAAAATATGATGAATAATATCTAGAATAAATAAATTTAAAAATAAAATCACTAGCTTTTAATTATAAGCATAATTTCGTTTTATTTTTTTTTATAAAAAAAGCTCGTGCGAGAGGATGAAAAATGAATAAGGGACTTATGCATCTTACCTTTCTGAAGCCGCGCGGCGTAAATCAATTCGAGTATCCCAGGGTAGAAGCATAATCGCTTGAAAGTTTGATTCAGTAGTAATGCGTTGCGGTCCCGCCTCTGTTCCTAGTTTTCCATAATCCCTCCTCTCCGTCTAGTGCCAGATGCAGTTTTCCCCATGACACGACGATGGCTGCGTCCATATTTCAGAGTCATTGTTCGGCTCAATTTGCATAAGCGATCCTGCAGTTTATACAAATATTATAATGTTTGAAAGATACCTTTTGACAATATTCAAGTTAATATTAAAATAATAATGTTGTGATTTGAAATTTCATAGTAGAAGTCATTGTAAATAATATTTGTTTTAAATATTAAAAATTTCCTTACAGTGTACGTTTACTTTAATTACACTTAGGTTTATGCCATCCGTTGATAAAATGGCTAAGACAAGCGAAACATGTCGTTCACGATAAAAAAAAAAACCTTTTAGAAAACCGACATTTTTATTCCTATTCATTATATAATATGAAGTTCTACATCATTGTTCAACAAATAAAAAATAAAAATGATTGTGTTTTAAAGGCTAGTCATATTGTTGTCTTGCTAATTTCATTTGCAAGATTTTATAATGCCATGTCACTTTGTTAAAATATATACCTTTTGCTTCTAGAAGATAGAATTGAAATCTGATAGATTTGCAACAGAATAAATTATGGATTGAATTTAAACAGATCGGCCGTAGAGGTAATTAATGGTAAAAATAATAAATAACTAACTATTACGCCGTCTCTCCGAAGGGGTAGGCAGAAAGAATGGACTGTCACACTTTTCTTTGCTGACATATTTCTCTCGCTTCCTCAACATTCATACATCGTGTCATGCACGCGCGTCGATTTCTCTGACTCCTCACATGGCCGACATTCAATATTTAATTTAATTGATCGTGCCACGTTTTCCTCGGTCTTCCTCTATTTCTGGTTCCATTTATATCATTAACATATAATTTTTTTACCATTCTTTCTTCATTCATTCTTTCCATATGTCCAAACCATCTTAATGATCCTTTCATTATTTTGTTCATGACACCATCATTCGCACCGCATTCACTTCTTATATTTTCTTACATTAAATATTTAATTTCATTACACTTACGTTTGTGCCATCCGTTGATTAAATGACTTAGACAGGCGAAACATGTCATTCACGATAAAAAAAAACTAATAAAACTTTCAGAAAGCCGACATTTTCATTCCTATTCATTATATAATATGAAGTTCTACATTTTTCTCACACACATAATTCCTTCCTAGAGTTCCACGGAACAACAAAACCTAAAATTCGATCTGGATGTGGGCGTCAATCAGCTCAGGAGATGTATTTTTTAGCTCATTGGCGAATTCTGACTAATAGAAAGGACCAAATTTTCGGACCTGTTTCTTCTAAATCCTTGCATAGAAGTGAGAATCCTTGCTTAGAAATGAGCTCATGAGAAAAAATGTGTGGGAAAACGATATATGATAGAATACCAAAAGACGAAATTAAGAAGAAACGTTGTGCAGATGAATGCATCATCAGCAAAATTAAAAAAAGATCCCTGAAACGGTTTTCGCATATGGAACGAATGGACGAGATAATAAAGGTTAAAATATTGTATACAAGGAGTGCGAATGGAAAGATGGATATTACCCGTGGCTCTAGGGATGGCTAGGGATGCTAGGCTACCAGTCACTCGAGAGGAGACGAGACATTCACTTGGGTGTCCATTACTTTCGACTGATAGGCGGTTGTATACACAACTCAGAAATCCTGAGTGATGTAGGTCTGTTCGTCCCTGATAATTATCTTCGACAAAGGGGCCATAGATTGTTTTATCTCCCACGATGCAGAACCAACCTGCCAATGGTTATGCCGGTAGGTAGAGCAATATCTTTGCTAAATCGTATCACCTCGGAGTTTGACATATTTTGTGATAGTTTGGCTCATCTGAGGGAAGTACTATCTTTATTATAATTGTATGATATATTTATTTTATTTATTTGTCATGCATCTTATGTTTCTTGCCCTTTTTATTAATCTATCATGTATTGTATCTATTATGTAAATCTCTAACTTGTATCTTTAGTGTATTGGGAAAAAAAAATCAGTAATGCTTTACTTAATATGTTCAAAATAAACAAATGAAATGAAATGAAATATGATGACCACATTCAAATTCGGAAAAATCGATAAGGAATCTCGAGAGGTAAGTCCGGAAAGAGCAGTATGGTGGTCCATCTTCTCTGCCTATCCCTCCAGAGAAACGGCGTCATGGTTACTTAATAAATAGAAAAATATTTTTTGAAAACTGTTTTACATGAGAGTACATACATCTTACGCCTTGCTAAGACATTATTAACTGTCCTTGCACTAAAGTGGCTAAGAAAAGAGTAACATGTCACTTCTATTCTCGTTTAACTTTTTTTGTGATACTGTTACCTTAATATATATGAATAGTTATTTTTAAATATACAACCACAACGTGATGTAAGTAATCGCCGTATCGATAACATAACAAATCAGTTACTTTGTTATCTAACGCGTCTCTTCGGAAGTATAACAGATTGTGATTCACAAATTATTGATAATCAATGAAAAGATTTTTCTCGCTTCGCCTCGGTACTGCTCCAATTTAATTACACTCAATCACTCTCAGGGAATATAAGATATTTGCTTATAGAATACAAATTCCTTCTTTGTGGTACTTTTTGTTTGATAGCATTTTTTAACCCTTTAAATTAAATGAAAATATATTTGGATATTCTTAAAACACAGATTGTATATAAGAAAACATACTTAATCGTTTTTTACCACAACAACAACAACAACAGCAAACCGTTACGCCGTTTCCTTGGAGGGGTAGGCAGAGAGAATAAACTGCCACACTACTCGATCCTAACACACATTTCTAGCTTCCCCATCGCAGCGAGTCAAATGCACGTTGATTCTTCCGACTTCTAACATGACCTTTACATTTTTTTATATAATACAACAGGTTGTTAGAATCCAATTATTTATTTTACATTTACTTTAGCATTTATTTTAGCTATTAAATTAATTCTAATGACATGTGATAGGTAGCTAATCTATCACTATTTTATTGTCACATAAATTCTTCACCAGACCAAAAACAGTGTGACACTGTCGCCAAATCGCCGGGAATGGAACCTAGGACCTTTGGGGTGGCAATCAAAGCACTAACCAATCGGACACGAAGGTCGTCGATATTAATATGGTCAAGCCAAGTTTTTCTCTGTGTCTCGCGACTCCATACTTTATTAACATCGTTAACGTATACTTTCTTAAACAATATTTCTTCATCCATGTGTTTCATCTGTCCAAATCCTTTCATAATTTTGTTCGTAATACCTTAAATTTAAATTCTGTCGTACATATAATTTAAGCACACATACGTCTAAGGGATCTTTTCTATACCACATTTTTTTTGCTAGCATCATTCTTTTGTCAGTTCCACACTTCACTTCCACACATCAGGATTATTATAACAATTTTTTTGTTTCCAATAACAGTTTTTAAACCTCCAAAAACAGTTTTTAAAAGATCCATCCGTTGTGAACTTACTACCCAAATACACAAAACAAATCTACCTAAATACACATCTGCCTAAATAGAAACGTGTCATTACATCTTAAATATAATAAAACTCCTAGAAGACAGACAATTCCATTCACATTCATTACGAGTATTTAGAATGGAGTTTTACATCATCATTATTATTTTATTTCATTATGAATTATAAACTGTTTTTTTCCGCTTTGGAAAGCTGAAAAAAGTGTTCATATTCTTTTATTTTCTATAAAAGTATAACACGAAGAATTAAATTCGATGACATTAGAATTTATTATACCTGTATCTATATATATAATCTTCAATATGAGCAGAAAATGGCTGATTATTATGAAGAAGGAATCGGGTCCTGTCAAGACTTAAACCGAAGTTCTCTTGATCAGAATCAAGCGTCCTCTCCCCTAGACCGCCACCCATAAAAAAATATTAATTATGCGTATTTATCGACAAACAATTCATAAAAATCAAATGTTATCCTGATCTGGCCAATAAAACAGGTATTTGAAATATTTAGCAAACATTTCATTCCGTCGTCGGGAGGGTTAGAATCTGTCTCGGACGGGTATCAATAACATTGATTGCCCTTTGATTATCTGTTCTCTGTCGGAAGCGGCAATCGGAAAAGTGCCACATTTTGGCAAGGGAAAACAAAACAAATTACTTTTGATAAAGGAAAACTGCCGAAAAACAATATGAGAAGCTCTCGGTAATAGACTTTCGAGGGGAATGTTTGCTTTGCGTCCCAGAGCTCGCAGAAGGGAGTGAAAACATGATTTTTTCAAGTCGAAAACATATTTTAACAAATTCTTTATTTGAATTTGCATATTAAAATGTAAAATGTAAAATAAATATATTTGCAAATATTGCCTCTTCTTCTTCTTTAGGTGCCGTGTCAGGTTCCCCCAACGTTGGCAATCACTGCAACAAAGGCATCTCTGTCGTACGCCACTTGGAACAGGTTCTGAACTCTTGTAATTCCTGTCCACTCTTTAATGTTCCGCAGCCAGGACAGCTGCCTTCTACCAACTCCCCGACGTCCCTCCATTTTACCCATTAATATCAGTCGAAGGAGGTGGTATTTTTCTCCCCTTAGCACATGACCCAAATATGAGACCCTTCTTATTTTCACACTCGACAACCACTATTGGCACTGGCTCTCTGTAGTACGTCTGCATTACTTACCGTATCGGTCCACGGTATACGGAGCATTCTGCGGTATATCCACATCTCAAACGCTTCCAACCGGCTCATTACATTCACTTTAAGAGCCCAGGTTTCGCAGCCATATTGTAGAACAGACCATATATATCATTTAATCATTCTTTGTCGGAGTTTCTACTTATTTTTCTATGTTTATATATTCTTTCTATCTGCCTCTTCAGGGAGACAGTGTGATGGTTACTTAGTAAGCTTGTTTTATTTTTATTTTAATGGCGAATTTCATATTTTCATTTATATTCTCCCAGACAATCGCTTTTAAAAAACATGTTTTTTTATTAAATAAAACATCTAAATCATTTATTATTTATACCCCTTGCATCCAGTTGATTGTTTAGATTATTTTAAAATTCACTCCAAAAATAAGAGCCTGATAAAAAAATCTTTTATTTTAAATTTATTCTAAAAAGATTTCTACTCCTTGTTCTATAAATTTCGTTCAAATGAATTATGTAGATTCTGCATTATTTGTATCCTTCTGATATTTCTTTTAAATCACTTGATTGTGGAAAAGGTATATTTAAATGTTATATGTTATTTCAAAAACTTTAGTTCATATGTTGCCCTGATGAAGCGTTAGGTACAAGTGAAACTCTAAATATTATTACCATTCCGTGATAAATACAAATTGCTTTCATTGATTTTTTTTTAATTTATAATAAACTTATATATCTGAATATAGCAAACGTGTTTTAATTCTTAAAAGGTTACAAATTTGGAATTACGCTGCTTAATTTTTTATAATGATTTTTTATTATGAAAACTCTTAGAAAAATTGCTAGTAGTGTTTTTATTAAAGTTTAATAAATTGTTAAATACGAGTCTTATATCACATTGTAAATTAAACTACTTCCATTTTTTGTCTTAATTTCGACAGCAACCTATTTCTCCAGGCTAGCTAATATCAACTGAATTTTCATCAAGAGATTACAGTAAAATCATTAGATTATTAGAAACTTACTTTGAGCAATGCAGTAAAATAATTTTTCTTAAACTTTGCAAGATGCATCTCACTTTCACTGCTAACTTATTCCTCCCCTGCCGAATGTGTTCCCATCCCCCTACCTCAGAAACTGTTCCTGCCTCCATTCGCAGTAAATACGGGAATGCCTAGTGATGGATTGACAGGACAAGAATAATGAACACCCGTTAGAACATTTGGACACAGAAGTTAACGGTTCGTTACCCATTAACGTCCGATATTTCGGTTCAGTCTGCCACGGCCACTGATCCACCCCTGGTCAACATGGTTGCTAACGCAAACATACAGGATGCTAGTACCATTTGCAATACATTTGTTTACAGAATAAAATATATTTGGTATGTATAGAATTAAAGCTTGGATCTGGCAAATAAGGAAGATAATAGGATAAATGCCGTAGAAATAAGATCATAAGAAAAATGTATAAGAAAACGAAATTACGAAGAAACTAAAGCAGATGATTGCATCACAAGTAAAATGTTAAAAGGATTCCTGAAATGGTTTAGACATATTGAATGAATGGACGAGATAATAATGGTTAAAATATTGTATACAAGCAGTGTGAATGGAAAGAAAAGAC